>JAVHZZ010000004.1:211823937-212221437 GCA_036250195.1 Mixophyes australis | reverse complement strand
TTCAATTCATGATTCAATTCATGATTCATGATTCGATTCATGATTCATGATTCGATTCATGATTCATGATTCGAATCACGATTCATGATTTCATTCATGATTCATGATTCTATTCATGATTCATGATTCATGATTCGATTCATGATTCAAGATTCAATTAATGATTCATGATTCATGATTTCATTCATGATTCATGATTCTATTCATGATTCATGATTCATGATTCGATTCATGATTCAAGATTCAATTAATGATTCATGATTCATGATTCAATTCATGATTCATGATTCATTTCATGATTCATGATTCATGATTCATGATTCATGATTCATGATTCAATTAATGATTCAATTCATGATTCATGATTCAAATAATGATTCAATTCATGATTCATGATTCGATTCATGATTCATGATTCGACTTATGATTCAATTCATGATTCGTGATTCAATTCATGAATCATGATTCATGATTCATTTCATGATTCATTTCATGATTCATGTTTTATGATTCAATTCATGATTCGTGATTCAATTCATGAATCATGATTCATGATTCATTTCATGATTCATTTCATGATTCATGTTTTATGATTCAATTCATGATTCATGATTCAATTCATGATTCATGATTCGATTCATGATTCATGAGTCGAATTATGATTCAATTCATGATTCTTGATTCAATTCATGATTCATGATACAATTCATGATTTATGATTCAATTCATGATTCGATTCATGATTCATGATTCATGATTCATGATTCGATTCATGATTCATGATTCGATTCATGATTCATGATTCATGATTCAATTCCTGATTCATGATTCATTTCATGATTCATGAATCATGATTCAATTCATGATTCAATTCATGATTCATGATTCAATTCATGATTCATGATTTATGATTCAATTCATGATTTATGATTCATAATTCAATTCATGATTCATGAATCATTTCATGATTCATGATTCAATTCATGATTCATTTTATGATTCATGATTCATGTTTCAATTCATGATTCATGATTCATGATTCAATTCATGATTCATTATTCAAGTCATGATTTATGATTCTATTCATGATTCAAGATTCAATTCATGATTCATGATTCAATTCATGATTCATGATTCAGTTCATGATTCATGATTAATTTCATGATTCATGATTCATGATTCAATTCATGATTCAATTCATGATTCATGAATCATGATTCAATTCATGATTCAATTCATGATTCATGATTCGATTCATGATTCATGATTCGATTCATGATTCATGATTCGAATAACGATTTATGATTTGATTCATGATTCATGATTTGATTCATGATTCATGATTCGAATCACGATTCATGATTCAATTCATGATTCATGATTCATTTCATGATTCATTTCATGATTCATGATTCATGATTCAATTTATGATTCAATTCATGATTCATGATTCATGATTCAAATAATGATTCAATTCATGATTCATGATTCGATTCATGATTCGATTCATGATTCAATTCATGATTCGTGATTCAATTCATGAATCATGATTCATGATTCATTTCATGATTCATTTCATGATTTATGTTTCATGATTCAATTCATGATTCATGATTCAATTCATGATTCATGATTCGATTCATGATTCATGAGTCGAATTATGATTCGATTCATGATTCTTGATTCAATTCATGATTCATGATTCGATTCAAGATTCATGATTCATGATTCATGATTCGATTCATGATTCATGATTCGATTCATGATTCATGATTCATGATTCAATTCCTGATTCATGATTCATTTCATGATTCATGAATCATGATTCAATTCATGATTCAATTTATGATTCATGATTCAATTCAAGATTCATGATTCGATTCATGATTCATGATTCATTTCATGATTCATAATTCATGATTCAATTTATGATTCATGATTCAATTCATGATTCATGATTCATGATTCATTTCATGATTCATGATTCAATTCATGATTCATGATTCGATTCATGATTCATGAGTCGAATTATGATTTAATTCATGATTCATGATTCAATTCATGATTCATGATTCAATTCATGATTTATGATTCAATTCATGAATCATGATTCATGATTCATTTCATGATTTATTTCATGATTCATGATTCAATTCATGATTCAATTCATGATTCATTATTCAATTCATGATTCAATTCATGATTCATGATTCAATTCATGATTCATGATTCAATTTATGATTCATGATTCGATTCATGATTCATGAGTCGAATTATGATTCAATTCATGATTCATGATTCAATTCATGATTCATGATTAGATTCATGATTCATGATTCATGATTCGATTCATGATTCATGATTCGATTCATGATTCATGATTCATGATTCAATTCCTGATTTATGATTCATTTCATGATTAATGAATCATAATTCAATTCATGATTCATTTCATGATTCATGATTCATGATTCATTTCATGATTCATGATTCATGATTCAATTCATGATTCAATTCATGATTCATAATTCAATTCATGATTCATGATTCAATTCATGATTCATGATTCATTTTATGATTCATGATTCATGTTTCAATTCATGATTCATGATTCATGTTTCAATTCATGATTCATTATTCAATTCATGATTCATGATTCGATTCATGATTCATGATTCATGATTAAATTCATTAATCATGATTCAATTCATGATTCAATTCATGATTCATGATTCGATTCATGATTCATGATTCGATTCATGATTCATGATTCGAATCACGATTCATGATTTCATTCATGATTCATGATTCGAATCACGATTCATGATTCATGATTCGATTCATGATTCAAGATTCAATTAATGATTCATGATTCATGATTCAATTCATGATTCATGATTCATTTCATGATTCATGATTCATGATTCATGATTCATGATTCATGATTCAATTAATGATTCAATTCATGATTCATGATTCAAATAATGATTCAATTCATGATTCATGATTCGATTCATGATTCATGATTCGACTCATGATTCAATTCATGATTCGTGATTCAATTCATGAATCATGATTCATGATTCATTTCATGATTCATTTCATGATTCATGTTTTATGATTCAATTCATGATTCATGATTCAATTCATGATTCATGATTCGATTCATGATTCATGAGTCGAATTATGATTCAATTCATGATTCTTGATTCAATTCATGATTCATTATTCAAGTCATGATTTATGATTCAATTCATGATTCATGATTCAATTCATGATTCATGATTCAGTTCATGATTCATGATTAATTTCATGATTCATGATTCATGATTCAATTCATGATTCAATTCATGATTCATGAATCATGATTCAATTCATGATTCAATTCATGATTCGTGATTCGATTCATGATTCATGATTCGAATCACGATTCATGATTTCATTCATGATTCATGATTCGAATCACGATTCATGATTCATGATTCGATTCATGATTCAAGATTCAATTAATGATTCATGATTCATGATTCAATTCATGATTCATGATTCATTTCATGATTCATGATTCATGATTCATGATTCATGATTCATGATTCAATTAATGATTCAATTCATGATTCATGATTCAAATAATGATTCAATTCATGATTCATGATTCGATTCATGATTCATGATTCGACTCATGATTCAATTCATGATTCGTGATTCAATTCATGAATCATGATTCATGATTCATTTCATGATTCATTTCATGATTCATGTTTTATGATTCAATTCATGATTCATGATTCAATTCATGATTCATGATTCGATTCATGATTCATGAGTCGAATTATGATTCAATTCATGATTCTTGATTCAATTCATGATTCATTATTCAAGTCATGATTTATGATTCTATTCATGATTCAAGATTCAATTCATGATTCATGATTCAATTCATGATTCATGATTCATGTTTCAATTCATGATTCATGATTCATGATTCAATTCATGATTCATTATTCAAGTCATGATTTATGATTCTATTCATGATTCATGATTCGATTCATGATTCATGATTCGATTCATGATTCATGATTCATGATTCAATTCCTGATTCATGATTCATTTCATGATTCATGAATCATGATTCAATTCATGATTCAATTCATGATTCAATTCATGATTCATGATTCAATTCATGATTCATGATTTATGATTCAATTCATGATTTATGATTCATAATTCAATTCATGATTCATGAATCATTTCATGATTCATGATTCATGATTCAATTCATGATTCATTTTATGATTCATGATTCATGTTTCAATTCATGATTCATGATTCATGATTCAATTCATGATTCATTATTCAAGTCATGATTTATGATTCTATTCATGATTCAAGATTCAATTCATGATTCATGATTCAATTCATGATTCATGATTCAGTTCATGATTCATGATTAATTTCATGATTCATGATTCATGATTCAATTCATGATTCAATTCATGATTCATGAATCATGATTCAATTCATGATTCAATTCATGATTCGTGATTCGATTCATGATTCATGATTCGATTCATGATTCATGATTCGAATAACGATTCATGATTTGATTCATAATTCATGATTTGATTCATGATTCATGATTCGAATCACGATTCATGATTCAATTCATGATTCATGATTCATTTCATGATTCATGATTCATGATTCAATTTATGATTCAATTCATGATTCATGATTCATGATTCAAATAATGATTCAATTCATGATTCATGATTCGATTCATGATTCGATTCATGATTCAATTCATGATTCGTGATTCAATTCATGAATCATGATTCATGATTCATTTCATGATTCATTTCATGATTTATGTTTCATGATTGAATTCATGATTCATGATTCAATTCATGATTCATGATTCGATTCATGATTCATGAGTCGAATTATGATTCGAATCATGATTCTTGATTCAATTCATGATTCATGATTCGATTCATGATTCATGATTCATGATTCATGATTCGATTCATGATTCATGATTCGATTCATGATTCATGATTCATGATTCAATTCCTGATTCATGATTCATTTCATGATTCATGAATCATGATTCAATTCATGATTCAATTCATGATTCAATTCATGATTCATGATTCAATTCATGATTCATGATTTATGATTCAATTCATGATTTATGATTCATAATTCAATTCATGATTCATGAATCATTTCATGATTCATGATTCATGATTCAATTCATGATTAATTTTATGATTCATGATTCATGTTTCAATTCATGATTCATGATTCAATTCATGATTCATTATTCAAGTCATGATTTATGATTCTATTCATGATTGAAGATTCAATTCATGATTCATGATTCAATTCATGATTCATGATTCAGTTCATGATTCATGATTAATTTCATGATTCATGATTCATGATTCAATTCATGATTCAATTCATGATTCATGAATCATGATTCAATTCATGATTCAATTCATGATTCATGATTCGATTCATGATTTATGATTCGATTCATGATTCATGATTCGAATAACGATTCATGATTTGATTCATGATTCATGATTTGATTCATGATTCATGATTCGAATCACGATTCATGATTCAAGATACAATTAATGATTCATGATTCATGATTCAATTCATGATTCATGATTCATGATTCAATTCATGATTCATGATTCAATTCATGATTCATATTTCGATTCATGATTCAAGATTTAATTCATGATTCATGATTCAATTCATGATTCAATTCATGATTCATAATTCAATTCATGATTCATGATTGAATTCATGATTCATGATTCATTTTATGATTCATGATTCATGTTTCAATTCATGATTCATGTTTCAATTCATGATTCATTATTCAATTCATGATTCATGATTCGATTCATGATTCATGATTCATGATTAAATTCATTAATAATGATTCAATTCATGATTCAATTCATGATTCATGATTCAATTCATGATTCATGATTCGATTCATGATTCATGATTCGAATCACGATTCATGATTTCATTCATGATTCATGATTCTATTCATGATTCAGGATTCATGATTCGATTCATGATTCAAGATTCAATTAATGATTCATGATTCATGATTTCATTCATGATTCATGATTCTATTCATGATTCATGAGTCATGATTCGATTCATGATTCAAGATTCAATTAATGATTCATGATTCATGATACAATTCATGATTCATGATTCATTTCATGATTCATGATTCATGATTCATGATTCATGATTCATGATTCAATTAATGATTCAATTCATGATTCATGATTCAAATAATGATTCAATTCATGATTCATGATTCGATTCATGATTCATGATTCGACTTATGATTCAATTCATGATTCGTGATTCAATTCATGAATCATGATTCATGATTCATTTCATGATTTATTTCATGATTCATGTTTTATGATTCAATTCATGATTCGTGATTCAATTCATGAATCATGATTCATGATTCATTTCATGATTCATTTCATGATTCATGTTTTATGATTCAATTCATGATTCATTATTCAATTCATGATTCATGATTCGATTCATGATTCATGAGTCGAATTATGATTCAATTCATGATTCTTGATTCAATTCATGATTCATGATACAATTCATGATTTATGATTCAATTCATGATTCATGATTCGATTCATGATTCATGATTCGATTCATGATTCATGATTCAATTCCTGATTCATGATTCATTTCATGATTAATGAATCATGATTCAATTCATGATTCAATTTATGATTCATGATTCAATTCAAGATTCATGATTCGATTCATGATTCATGATTCATTTCATGATTCATAATTCATGATTCAATTTATGATTCATGATTCAATTCATGATTCATGATTCATGATTCATTTCATGATTCATGATTCAATTCATGATTCATGATTCATGAGTCGAATTATGATTCAATTCATGATTCATGATTCAATTCATGATTCATGATTCAATTCATGATTTATGATTCAATTCATGAATCATGATTCATGATTCATTTCATGATTTATTTCATGATTCATGATTCAATTCATGATTCAATTCATGATTCATTATTCAATTCATGATTCAATTCATGATTCATGATTCAATTCATGATTCATGATTCAATTTATGATTCATGATTCGATTCATGATTCATGAGTCGAATTATGATTCAATTCATGATTCATGATTCAATTCATGATTCATGATTAGATTCATGATTCATGATTCATGATTCGATTCATGATTCATGATTCGATTCATGATTCATGATTCATGATTCAATTCCTGATTTATGATTCATTTCATGATTAATGAATCATAATTCAATTCATGATTCATTTCATGATTCATGATTCATGATTCATTTCATGATTCATGATTCATGATTCAATTCATGATTCAATTCATGATTCATAATTCAATTCATGATTCATGATTCAATTCATGATTCATGATTCATTTTATGATTCATGATTCATGTTTCAATTCATGATTCATGATTCATGTTTCAATTCATGATTCATTATTCAATTCATGATTCATGATTCGATTCATGATTCATGATTCGATTCATGATTCATGATTCGAATCACGATTCATGATTTCATTCATGATTCATGATTCGAATCACGATTCATGATTCATGATTCGATTCATGATTCAAGATTCAATTAATGATTCATGATTCATGATTCAATTCATGATTCATGATTCATTTCATGATTCATGATTCATGATTCATGATTCATGATTCATGATTCAATTAATGATTCAATTCATGATTCATGATTCAAATAATGATTCAATTCATGATTCATGATTCGATTCATGATTCATGATTCGACTCATGATTCAATTCATGATTCGTGATTCAATTCATGAATCATGATTCATGATTCATTTCATGATTCATTTCATGATTCATGTTTTATGATTCAATTCATGATTCATGATTCAATTCATGATTCATGATTCGATTCATGATTCATGAGTCGAATTATGATTCAATTCATGATTCTTGATTCAATTCATGATTCATTATTCAAGTCATGATTTATGATTCAATTCATGATTCATGATTCAATTCATGATTCATGATTCAGTTCATGATTCATGATTAATTTCATGATTCATGATTCATGATTCAATTCATGATTCAATTCATGATTCATGAATCATGATTCAATTCATGATTCAATTCATGATTCGTGATTCGATTCATGATTCATGATTCGAATCACGATTCATGATTTCATTCATGATTCATGATTCGAATCATGATTCATGATTCATGATTCGATTCATGATTCAAGATTCAATTAATGATTCATGATTCATGATTCAATTCATGATTCATGATTCATTTCATGATTCATGATTCATGATTCATGATTCATGATTCATGATTCAATTAATGATTCAATTCATGATTCATGATTCAAATAATGATTCAATTCATGATTCATGATTCGATTCATGATTCATGATTCGACTCATGATTCAATTCATGATTCGTGATTCAATTCATGAATCATGATTCATGATTCATTTCATGATTCATGTTTTATGATTCAATTCATGATTCATGATTCAATTCATGATTCATGATTCGATTCATGATTCATGAGTCGAATTATGATTCAATTCATGATTCTTGATTCAATTCATGATTCATTATTCAAGTCATGATTTATGATTCTATTCATGATTCAAGATTCAATTCATGATTCATGATTCAATTCATGATTCATGATTCATGTTTCAATTCATGATTCATGATTCATGATTCAATTCATGATTCATTATTCAAGTCATGATTTATGATTCTATTCATGATTCATGATTTGATTCATGATTCATGATTCGATTCATGATTCATGATTCATGATTCAATTCCTGATTCATGATTCATTTCATGATTCATGAATCATGATTCAATTCATGATTCAATTCATGATTCATGATTCAATTCATGATTCATGATTTATGATTCAATTCATGATTTATGATTCATAATTCAATTCATGATTCATGAATCATTTCATGATTCATGATTCATGATTCAATTCATGATTCATTTTATGATTCATGATTCATGTTTCAATTCATGATTCATGATTCATGATTCAATTCATGATTCATTATTCAAGTCATGATTTATGATTCTATTCATGATTCAAGATTCAATTCATGATTCATGATTCAATTCATGATTCATGATTCAGTTCATGATTCATGATTAATTTCATGATTCATGATTCATGATTCAATTCATGATTCAATTCATGATTCATGAATCATGATTCAATTCATGATTCAATTCATGATTCGTGATTCGATTCATGATTCATGATTCGATTCATGATTCATGATTCGAATAACGATTCATGATTTGATTCATAATTCATGATTTGATTCATGATTCATGATTCGAATCACGATTCATGATTCAATTCATGATTCATGATTCATTTCATGATTCATGATTCATGATTCAATTTATGATTCAATTCATGATTCATGATTCATGATTCAAATAATGATTCAATTCATGATTCATGATTCGATTCATGATTCGATTCATGATTCAATTCATGATTCGTGATTCAATTCATGAATCATGATTCATGATTCATTTCATGATTCATTTCATGATTTATGTTTCATGATTGAATTCATGATTCATGATTCAATTCATGATTCATGATTCGATTCATGATTCATGAGTCGAATTATGATTCGAATCATGATTCTTGATTCAATTCATGATTCATGATTCGATTCATGATTCATGATTCATGATTCATGATTCGATTCATGATTCATGATTCGATTCATGATTCATGATTCATGATTCAATTCCTGATTCATGATTCATTTCATGATTCATGAATCATGATTCAATTCATGATTCAATTCATGATTCAATTCATGATTCATGATTCAATTCATGATTCATGATTTATGATTCAATTCATGATTTATGATTCATAATTCAATTCATGATTCATGAATCATTTCATGATTCATGATTCATGATTCAATTCATGATTCATTTTATGATTCATGATTCATGTTTCAATTCATGATTCATGATTCAATTCATGATTCATTATTCAAGTCATGATTTATGATTCTATTCATGATTCAAGATTCAATTCATGATTCATGATTCAATTCATGATTCATGATTCAGTTCATGATTCATGATTAATTTCATGATTCATGATTCATGATTCAATTCATGATTCAATTCATGATTCATGAATCATGATTCAATTCATGATTCAATTCATGATTCATGATTCGATTCATGATTTATGATTCGATTCATGATTCATGATTCGAATAACGATTCATGATTTGATTCATGATTCATGATTTGATTCATGATTCATGATTCGAATCACGATTCATGATTCAAGATACAATTAATGATTCATGATTCATGATTCAATTCATGATTCATGATTCATGATTCAATTCATGATTCATGATTCAATTCATGATTCATATTTCGATTCATGATTCAAGATTTAATTCATGATTCATGATTCAATTCATGATTCAATTCATGATTCATAATTCAATTCATGATTCATGATTGAATTCATGATTCATGATTCATTTTATGATTCATGATTCATGTTTCAATTCATGATTCATGTTTCAATTCATGATTCATTATTCAATTCATGATTCATGATTCGATTCATGATTCATGATTCATGATTAAATTCATTAATAATGATTCAATTCATGATTCAATTCATGATTCAAGATTCAATTAATGATTCATGATTCATGATTTCATTCATGATTCATGATTCTATTCATGATTCATGAGTCATGATTCGATTCATGATTCAAGATTCAATTAATGATTCATGATTCATGATTCAATTCATGATTCATGATTCATTTCATGATTCATGATTCATGATTCATGATTCATGATTCATGATTCAATTAATGATTCAATTCATGATTCATGATTCAAATAATGATTCAATTCATGATTCATGATTCGATTCATGATTCATGATTCGACTTATGATTCAATTCATGATTCGTGATTCAATTCATGAATCATGATTCATGATTCATTTCATGATTTATTTCATGATTCATGTTTTATGATTCAATTCATGATTCGTGATTCAATTCATGAATCATGATTCATGATTCATTTCATGATTCATGTTTTATGATTCAATTCATGATTCATTATTCAATTCATGATTCATGATTCGATTCATGATTCATGAGTCGAATTATGATTCAATTCATGATTCTTGATTCAATTCATGATTCATGATACAATTCATGATTTATGATTCAATTCATGATTCATGGGTTCGATTCATGATTCATGATTCATGATTCATGATTCGATTCATGATTCATGATTCGATTCATGATTCATGATTCATGATTCAATTCCTGATTCATGATTCATTTCATGATTCATGAATCATGATTCAATTCATGATTCAATTCATGATTCAATTCATGATTCATGATTCAATTCATGATTCATGATTTATGATTCAATTCATGATTTATGATTCATAATTCAATTCATGATTCATGAATCATTTCATGATTCATGATTCAATTCATGATTCATTTTATGATTCATGATTCATGTTTCAATTCATGATTCATGATTCATGATTCAATTCATGATTCATTATTCAAGTCATGATTTATGATTCTATTCATGATTCAAGATTCAATTCATGATTCATGATTCAATTCATGATTCATGATTCAGTTCATGATTCATGATTAATTTCATGATTCATGATTCATGATTCAATTCATGATTCATGAATCATGATTCAATTCATGATTCAATTCATGATTCATGATTCGATTCATGATTCATGATTCGATTCATGATTCATGATTCGAATAACGATTTATGATTTGATTCATGATTCATGATTTGATTCATGATTCATGATTCGAATCACGATTCATGATTCAATTCATGATTCATGATTCATTTCATGATTCATTTCATGATTCATGATTCATGATTCAATTTATGATTCAATTCATGATTCATGATTCATGATTCAAATAATGATTCAATTCATGATTCATGATTCGATTCATGATTCGATTCATGATTCAATTCATGATTCATGATTCAATTCATGAATCATGATTCATGATTCATTTCATGATTCATTTCATGATTTATGTTTCATGATTCAATTCATGATTCATGATTCAATTCATGATTCATGATTCGATTCATGATTCATGAGTCGAATTATGATTCGATTCATGATTCTTGATTCAATTCATGATTCATGATTCGATTCAAGATTCATGATTCATGATTCATGATTCGATTCATGATTCATGATTCGATTCATGATTCATGATTCATGATTCAATTCCTGATTCATGATTCATTTCATGATTCATGAATCATGATTCAATTCATGATTCAATTTATGATTCATGATTCAATTCAAGATTCATGATTCGATTCATGATTCATGATTCATTTCATGATTCATAATTCATGATTCAATTTATGATTCATGATTCAATACATGATTCATGATTCATGATTCATGATTCATGATTCATGATTCATTTCATGATTCATGATTCAATTCATGATTCATGATTCGATTCATGATTCATGAGTCGAATTATGATTCAATTCATGATTCATGATTCAATTCATGATTCATGATTCAATTCATGATTTATGATTCAATTCATGAATCATGATTCATGATTCATTTCATGATTTATTTCATGATTCATGATTCAATTCATGATTCAATTCATGATTCATTATTCAATTCATGATTCAATTCATGATTCATGATTCAATTCATGATTCATGATTCAATTTATGATTCATGATTCGATTCATGATTCATGAGTCGAATTATGATTCAATTCATGATTCATGATTCAATTCATGATTCATGATTAGATTCATGATTCATGATTCATGATTCGATTCATGATTCATGATTCGATTCATGATTCATGATTCATGATTCAATTCCTGATTTATGATTCATGATTCAATTCCTGATTTATGATTCATTTCATGATTAATGAATCATAATTCAATTCATGATTCATTTCATGATTCATGATTCATGATTCATTTCATGATTCATGATTCATGATTCAATTCATGATTCAATTCATGATTCATAATTCAATTCATGATTCATGATTCAATTCATGATTCATGATTCATTTTATGATTCATGATTCATGTTTCAATTCATGATTCATGATTCATGTTTCAATTCATGATTCATTATTCAATTCATGATTCATGATTCGATTCATGATTCATGATTCATGATTAAATTCATTAATCATGATTCAATTCATGATTCAATTCATGATTCATGATTCGATTCATGATTCATGATTCGATTCATGATTCATGATTCGAATCACGATTCATGATTTCATTCATGATTCATTGATTCGAATCACGATTCATGATTCATGATTCGATTCATGATTCAAGACTCAATTAATGATTCATGATTCATGATTCATGATTCAATTAATGATTCAATTCATGATTCATGATTCAAATAATGATTCAATATATGATTCATGATTCGATTCATGATTCATGATTCGACTCATGATTCAATTCATGATTCGTGATTCAATTCATGAATCATGATTCATGATTCATTTCATGATTCATTTCATGATTCATGTTTTATGATTCAATTCATGATTCATGATTCAATTCATGATTCATGATTCGATTCATGATTCATGAGTCGAATTATGATTCAATTCATGATTCTTGATTCAATTCATGATTCATGATACAATTCATGATTTATGATTCAATTCATGATTCATGATTCGATTCATGATTCATGATTCATGATTCATGATTCGATTCATGATTCATGATTCGATTCATTATTCATTATTCCATTCATGATTTAATTTATGATTTATGATTCAATTCAAGATTCATGATTCGATTCATGATTCATGATTCATTTCATGATTCATAATTCATGATTCAATTTATGATTCATGATTCAATTCATGATTCATGATTCATGATTCATTTCATGATTCATGATTCAATTCATGATTCATGATTCGATTCATGATTCATGAGTCGAATTATGATTCAATTCATGATTCATGATTCAATTCATGATTTATGATTCAATTTATGAATCATGATTCATGATTCATTTCATGATTTATTTCATGAGTCATGATTCAATTCATGATTCAATTCATGATTCATTATTCAATTCATGATTCAATTCATGATTCATGATTCAATTCATGATTCATGATTTAATTTATGATTCATGATTCGATTCATGATTCATGAGTCGAATTATGATTCAATTCATGATTCATGATTCAATTCATGATTCATGATTAGATTCATTATTTCATGATTCATGATTCGATTCATGATTCATGATTCGATTCATGATTCATAATTCATGATTCAATTCCTGATTTATGATTCATTTCATGATTAATGAATCATAATTCAATTCATGATTCATTTCATGATTCATGATTCATTTCATGATTCATGATTCATGATTCAATTCATGATTGAATTCATGATTCATAATTCAATTCATGATTCATGATTCAATTCATGATTCATGATTCATTTTATGATTCATGATTCATGTTTCAATTCATGATTCATGTTTCAATTCATGATTCATTATTCAATTCATGACTCATGATTCGATTCATGATTCATGATTCATGATTAAATTCATTAATCATGATTCAATTCATGATTCAATTCATGATTCGATTCATGATTCATGATTCGATTCATGATTCATGATTCGAATCACGATTCATTATTTCATTCATGATTCATGATTCTATTCATGATTCATGATTCATGATTCTATTCATGATTCATGATTCATGATTCGATTCATGATTCAAGATTCAATTAATGATTCATGATTCATGATTCAATTCATGATTCATGATTCATTTCATGATTCATGATTCATGATTCATGATTCATGATTCATGATTCAATTAATGATTCAATTCATGATTCATGATTCAAATAATGATTCAATTCATGATTCATGATTTGATTCATGATTCATGATTCGACTTATGATTCAATTCATGATTCGTGATTCAATTCATGAATCATGATTCATGATTCATTTCATGATTCATTTCATGATTCATGTTTTATGATTCAATTCATGATTCGTGATTCAATTCATGAATCATGATTCATGATTCATTTCATGATTCATTTCATGATTCATGTTTTATGATTCAATTCATGATTCATGATTCAATTCATGATTCATGATTCGATTCATGATTCATGAGTCGAATTATGATTCAATTCATGATTCTTGATTCAATTCATGATTCATGATACAATTCATGATTTATGATTCAATTCATGATTCATGATTCGATTCATGATTCATGATTCATGATTCATGATTCGATTCATGATTCATGATTCGATTCATGATTCATGATTCATGATTCAATTCCTGATTCATGATTCATTTCATGATTCATGAATCATGATTCGATTCATGATTCATGATTCATGATTCATGATTCGATTCATGATTCATGATTCGATTCATGATTCATGATTCGATTCATGATTCATGATTCAATTCATGATTCAATTCATGATTCATGATTCAATTCATGATTCATGATTTATGATTCAATTCATGATTTATGATTCATAATTCAATTCATGATTCATGAATCATTTCATGATTCATGATTCAATTCATGATTCATTTTATGATTCATGATTCATGTTTCAATTCATGATTCATGATTCATGATTCAATTCATGATTCATTATTCAAGTCATGATTTATGATTCTATTCATGATTCAAGATTCAATTCATGATTCATGATTCAATTCATGATTCATGATTCAGTTCATGATTCATGATTAATTTCATGATTCATGATTCATGATTCAATTCATGATTCAATTCATGATTCATGAATCATGATTCAATTCATGATTCAATTCATGATTCATGAATTCGATTCATGATTCATGATTCGATTCATGATTCATGATTCGAATAACGATTTATGATTCGATTCATGATTCATGATTCGAATAACGATTCATGATTCGAATCACGATTCATGATTCAATTCATGATTCATGATTCATTTCATGATTCATTTCATGATTCATTTCATGATTCATGATTCATGATTCAATTTATGATTCAATTCATGATTCATGATTCATGATTCAAATAATGATTCAATTCATGATTCATGATTCGATTCATGATTCGATTCATGATTCAATTCATGATTCGTGATTCAATTCATGAATCATGATTCATGATTCATTTCATGATTCATTTCATGATTTATGTTTCATGATTCAATTCATGATTCATGATTCAATTCATGATTCATGATTCGATTCATGATTCATGAGTCGAATTATGATTCGATTCATGATTCTTGATTCAATTCATGATTCATGATTCGATTCAAGATTCATGATTCATGATTCATGATTCAATTCATGATTCATGATTCAATTCATGATTCATGATTCGATTCATGATTCATGAGTCGAATTATGATTCGATTCATGATTCTTGATTCAATTCATGATTCATGATTCGATTCAAGATTCATGATTCATGATTCATGATTCGATTCATGATTCATGATTCGAATTATGATTCATGATTCATGATTCAATTCCTGATTCATGATTCATTTCATGATACATGAATCATGATTCAATTCATGATTCAATTTATGATTCATGATTCAATTCAAGATTCATGATTCGATTCATGATTCATGATTCATTTCATGATTCATAATTCATGATTCAATTTATAATTCATGATTCAATTCATGATTCATGATTCATGATTCATTTCATGATTCATGATTCAATTCATGATTCATGATTCGATTCATGATTCATGAGTCGAATTATGATTCAATTCATGATTCATGATTCAATTCATGATTCATGATTCAATTCATGATTTATGATTCAATTCATGAATCATGATTCATGATTCATTTCATGATTTATTTCATGATTCATGATTCAATTCATGATTCAATTCATGATTTATTATTCAATTCATGATTCTATTCATGATTCAAGATTCAATTCATGATTCATGATTCAATTCATGATTCATGATTCAGTTCATGATTCATGATTAATTTCATGATTCATGATTCATGATTCAATTCATGATTCAATTCATGATTCATGAATCATGATTCAATTCATGATTCAATTCATGATTCATGATTCGATTCATGATTCATGATTCGATTCATGATTCATGATTCGAATAACGATTTATGATTCGATTCATGATTCATGATTCGAATAACGATTCATGATTCGAATCACAATTCATGATTCAATTCATGATTCATGATTCATTTCATGATTCATTTCATGATTCATTTCATGATTCATGATTCATGATTCAATTTATGATTCAATTCATGATTCATGATTCATGATTCAAATAATGATTCAATTTATGATTCATGATTCGATTCATGATTCATGAGTCGAATTATGATTCAATTCATGATTCATGATTCAATTCATGATTCATGATTAGATTCATGATTCATGATTCATTTCATGATTCATAATTCATGATTCAATTTATGATTCATGATTCAATTCATGATTCATGATTCATGATTCATTTCATGATTCATGATTCAATTCATGATTCATGATTCAATTCATGATTCATGATTCGATTCATGATTCATGATTCGATTCATGATTCATGATTCATGATTCAATTCCTGATTTATGATTCATTTCATGATTAATGAATCATAATTCAATTCATGATTCATTTCATGATTCATGATTCATGATTCATTTCATGATTCATGATTCATGATTCAATTCATGATTCAATTCATGATTCATAATTCAATTCATGATTCATGATTCAATTCATGATTCATGATTCATTTTATGATTCATGATTCATGTTTCAATTCATGATTCATGATTCATGTTTCAATTCATGATTCATTATTCAATTCATGATTCATGATTCGATTCATGATTCATGATTAAATTCATTAATCATGATTCAATTCATGATTCAATTCATGATTCATGATTCGATTCATGATTCATGATTCGATTCATGATTCATGATTCGAATCACGATTCATGATTTCATTCATGATTCATGATTCGAATCACGATTCATGATTCATGATTCGATTCATGATTCAAGATTCAATTAATGATTCATGATTCATGATTCAATTCATGATTCATGATTCATTTCATGATTCATGATTCATGATTCAATTAATGATTCAATTCATGATTCATGATTCAAATAATGATTCAATTCATGATTCATGATTCGATTCATGATTCATGATTCGACTCATGATTCAATTCATGATTCGTGATTCAATTCATGAATCATGATTCATGATTCATTTCATGATTCATTTCATAATTCATGTTTTATAATTCAATTCATGATTCATGATTCAATTCATGATTCATGATTCGATTCATGATTCATGAGTCGAATTATGATTCAATTCATGATTCTTGATTCAATTCATGATTCATGATACAATTCATGATTTATGATTCAATTCATGATTCATGATTCGATTCATGATTCATGATTCATGATTCATGATTCGATTCATGATTCATGATTCGATTCATGATTCATGATTCATGATTCAATTCCTGATTCATGATTCATTTCATGATTCATGAATCATGATTCAATTCATGATTCAATTCATGATTCAATTCATGATTCATGATTCAATTCATGATTCATGATTTATGATTCAATTCATGATTTATGATTCATAATTCAATTCATGATTCATGAATCATTTCATGATTCATGATTCATGATTCAATTCATGATTCATTTTATGATTCATGATTCATGTTTCAATTCATGATTCATGATTCATGATTCAATTTATGATTCATTATTTAAGTCATGATTTATGATTCTATTCATGATTCAAGATTCAATTCATGATTCATGATTCAATTCATGATTCATGATTCAGTTCATGATTCAAGATTCAATTCATGATTCATGATTCAATTCATGATTCAATTCATGATTCAGTTCATGATTCATGATTAATTTCATGATTCATGATTCAATTCATGATTCAATTCATGATTCATGAATCATGATTCAATTCATGATTCATGATTCAATTCATGATTCATGATTCGATTCATGATTCATGAGTTGAATTATGATTCGATTCATGATTCTTGATTCAATTCATGATTCATGATTCGATTCATGATTCATGATTCATGATTCATGATTCGATTCATGATTCATGATTCGATTCATGATTCATGATTCATGATTCAATTCCTGATTCATGATTCATTTCATGATTCATGAATCATGATTCAATTCATGATTCAATTCATGATTCAATTCATGATTCATGATTCAATTCATGATTCATGATTTATGATTCAATTCATGATTTATGATTCATAATTCAATTCATGATTCATGAATCATTTCATGATTCATGATTCATGATTCAATTCATGATTCATTTTATGATTCATGATTCATGTTTCAATTCATGATTCATGATTCATGATTCAATTCATGATTCATTATTCAAGTCATGATTTATGATTCTATTCATGATTCAAGATTCAATTCATGATTCATGATTCAATTCATGATTCATGATTCAGTTCATGATTCATGATTAATTTCATGATTCATGATTCATGATTCAATTCATGATTCAATTCATGATTCATGAATCATGATTCAATTCATGATTCAATTCATGATTCATGATTCGATTCATGATTTATGATTCGATTCATGATTCATGATTCGCATAACGATTCATGATTTGATTCATGATTCATGATTTGATTCATGATTCATGATTCGAATCACGATTCATGATTCAAGATTCAATTAATGATTCATGATTCATGATTCAATTCATGATTCATGATTCATGATTCAATTCATGATTCATGATTCAATTCATGATTCATTATTGGATTCATGATTCAAGATTCAATTCATGATTCATGATTCAATTCATGATTCATGATTCAGTTCATGATTCATGATTAATTTCATGATTCATGATTCATGATTCAATTCATGATTCAACTCATGATTCAATTCATGATTCATGAATCATGATTCAATTCATGATTCATGATTCGATTCATGATTCATGATTCGATTCATGATTCATGATTCGAATAACGATTCATGATTTGATTCATGATTCATGATTTGATTCATGATTCATGATTCGAATCACGATTCATGATTCATTTCATGATTCATTTCATGATTCATGATTCATGATTCAAATAATGATTCAATTCATGATTCATGATTCGATTCATGATTCGATTCATGATTCAATTCATGATTCGTGATTCAATTCATGAATCATGATTCATGAATCATGATTCATGATTCATTTCATGATTCATTTCATGATTCATGTTTCATGATTCAATTCATGATTCATGATTCAATTCATGATTCATGATTCGATTCATGATTCATGCTTCATGATTCGATTCATGATTCATGACTCATGATTTGATTCATGATTCATGATTCATTATTCAATTCCTGATTCATGATTCATTTCATGATTCATGAATCATGATTCAATTCATGATTCAGTTCATGATTCATGATTTGATTCATGATTCAGTTCATGATTCATGATTTGATTCATGATTCATGATTCATTTCATGATTCATGATTCGATTCATGATTCATGATTCATTTCATGATTCATAATTCATGATTCAATTCATGATTCATGAATCATGATTCAATTCATGATTCAATTCATGATTCATGATTAATTTCATGATTCATGATTCATGATTCAATTCATGATTCATAAATCATGATTCAATTCATGAATCATGATTCAATTCATGATTCAATTCATGATTCATGATTTGATTCATGATTCATGATTCGAATCACGATTCATGATTTGATTCATGATTCATGATTCGATTCATGATTCATGATTCGAATCACGATTCATGATTCAAGATTCAATTAATGATTCATGATTCATGATTCAATTCATGATTCATGATTCATTTCATGATTCATGATTAATGATTCAATTCATGATTCAATTCATGATTCATGATTAATGATTTAAATAATGATTTAATTCATGATTCATGATTTAATTCATGATTCATGATTCATTTCATGATTCATTTCATGATTCATGATTCATGATTCAATTTATGATTCAATTCATGATTCATGATTCATGATTCAAATAATGATTCAATTCATGATTCATGATTCGATTCATGATTCGATTCATGATTCAATTCATGATTCGTGATTCAATTCATGAATCATGATTCATGATTCATGATTCAAATAATGATTCAATTCATGATTCATGATTCGATTCATGATTCGATTCATGATTCAATTCATGATTCGTGATTCAATTCATGAATCATGATTCATGATTCATTTCATGATTCATTTCATGATTTATGTTTCATGATTCAATTCATGATTCATGATTCAATTCATGATTCATGATTCGATTCATGATTCATGAGTCGAATTATGATTCGATTCATGATTCTTGATTCAATTCATGATTTATGATACAATTCATGATTTATGATTCAATTAATGATTCATGATTCGATTCATGATTCATGATTCATGATTCATGATTCGATTCATGATTCATGATTCATGATTCGATTCATGATTCATGACTCATGATTTGATTCATGATTCATGATTCATTATTCAATTCCTGATTCATGATTCATTTCATGATTCATGAATCATGATTCAATTCATGATTCAGTTCATGATTCATGATTTGATTCATGATTCAGTTCATGATTCATGATTTGATTCATGATTCATGATTCATTTCATGATTCATGATTCGATTCATGATTCATGATTCATTTCATGATTCATAATTCATGATTCAATTCATGATTCATGAATCATGATTCAATTCATGATTCAATTCATGATTCATGATTAATTTCATGATTCATGATTCATGATTCAATTCATGATTCATAAATCATGATTCAATTCATGAATCATGATTCAATTCATGATTCAATTCATGATTCATGATTTGATTCATGATTCATGATTCGAATCACGATTCATGATTTGATTCATGATTCATGATTCGATTCATGATTCATGATTCGAATCACGATTCATGATTCAAGATTCAATTAATGATTCATGATTCATGATTCAATTCATGATTCATGATTCATTTCATGATTCATGATTAATGATTCAATTCATGATTCAATTCATGATTCATGATTAATGATTTAAATAATGATTTAATTCATGATTCATGATTTAATTCATGATTCATGATTCATTTCATGATTCATTTCATGATTCATGATTCATGATTCAATTTATGATTCAATTCATGATTCATGATTCATGATTCAAATAATGATTCAATTCATGATTCATGATTCGATTCATGATTCGATTCATGATTCAATTCATGATTCGTGATTCAATTCATGAATCATGATTCATGATTCATGATTCAAATAATGATTCAATTCATGATTCATGATTCGATTCATGATTCGATTCATGATTCAATTCATGATTCGTGATTCAATTCATGAATCATGATTCATGATTCATTTCATGATTCATTTCATGATTTATGTTTCATGATTCAATTCATGATTCATGATTCAA
Organism: Mixophyes australis; assembly: GCA_036250195.1. Lineage (NCBI taxonomy): Eukaryota > Metazoa > Chordata > Amphibia > Anura > Limnodynastidae > Mixophyes > Mixophyes australis. The sequence goes on along the minus strand of JAVHZZ010000004.1, from coordinate 212,198,533 downwards.
TTCATGATTCATGATTCGATTCATGATTCATGAGTCGAATTATGATTCGATTCATGATTCTTGATTCAATTCATGATTTATGATACAATTCATGATTTATGATTCAATTAATGATTCATGATTCGATTCATGATTCATGATTCATGATTCATGATTCGATTCATGATTCATGATTCATGGTCCGATTCATGATTCATGATTCATGATTTGATTCATGATTCATGATTCAATTCCTGATTCATGATTCATTTCATGATTCATTTTATGATTCATGATTCATGTTTCAATTCATGATTCATGATTCAATTCATGATTCATGATTCATGATTCAATTCATGATTCATATTTCGATTCATGATTCAAGATTTAATTCATGATTCATGATTCAATTCATGATTCATGATTCAGTTCATGATTCATGATTAATTTCATGATTCATGATTCATGCTTCATGATTTAATTCATGATTCATGATTCATGATTCAATTCATGATTCACATTTCGTTTTATGATTCATGATTCAATTCATGATTCACATTTTGATTCATGATTCATGATTCAATTCATGATTCACATTTTGATTCATGATTCAAAATTTAATTCATGATTCATGATTCAATTCATGATTCATGATTCAGTTCATGATTCATGATTAATTTCATGATTCATGATTAATTTCATGATTCATGATTCATGATTCATTTCATGATTCATGATTCATGATTCATGATTCAATTCATGATTCATAATTCAATTCATGATTCATGATTCAATTCATGATTCATGATTCATTTTATGATTCATGATTCATGTTTCAATTCATGATTCATGATTCATGATTAAATTCATTAATCATGATTCAATTCATGATTCAATTCATGATTCATGATTCGATTCATGATTCATGATTCGATTCATGATTCATGATTCGAATCACGATTCATGATTTCATTCATGATTCATGATTCGATTCATGATTCATGATTTATGATTCGATTCATGATTCAAGATTCAATTAATGATTCATGATTCATGATTCAATTCATGATTCATGATTCATTTCATGATTCATGATTCATGATTCATGATTCATGATTCAATTAATGATTCAATTCATGATTCATGATTCAAATAATGATTCAATTCCTGATTCATGCTTCGATTCATGATTCATGATTCGATTCATGATTCAATTCATGATTCGTGATTCAATTCATGAATCATGATTCATGATTCATTTCATGATTCAATTCATGATTCATGTTTTATGATTCAATTCATGATTCATGATTCAATTCATGATTCATGATTCATGAGTCGAATTATGATTCAATTCATGATTCTTGATTCAATTCATGATTCATGATACAATTCATGATTTATGATTCAATTCATGATTCATGATTCGATTCATGATTCATGATTCATGATTCGATTCATGATTCATGATTTGATTCATGATTCATGATTCATGATTCAATTCCTGATTCATGATTCAATTCATGATTCAATTCATGATTCAATTCATGATTCATGATTCAATTCATGATTCATGATTTATGATTCAATTCATGATTTATGATTCATAATTGAATTCATGATTCATGCTTCATGATTCAATTCATGATTCATTATTCGATTCATGATTCATGATTCGATTCATGATTCATGATTCATGATTCATGATTCGATTCATGATTCATTAATCATGATTCAATTCCTGATTTATGATTCATTTCATGATTAATGAATCATAATTCAATTCACGATTCATTTCATGATTAATGAATCATAATTCAATTCATGATTCATTTCATGATTCATGATTCATGATTCATTTCATGATTCATGATTCATGATTCAATTCATGATTCAATTCATGATTCATGATTCAATTCATGATTCATGATTCATTTTATGATTCATGATTCATGTTTCAATTCATGATTCATGATTCATGTTTCAATTCATGATTCATGATTCAATTCATGATTCATGATTCGATTCATGATTCATGATTCAATTCATGATTCATGATTCAATTCATGATTCATGATTCGATTCATGATTCAAGATTCGATTCATGATTCATGATTCAATTCATGATTCATGATTCAGTTAATGATTCATAATTAATTTCATGATTCATGATTCATGATTTAATTAATGATTCAATTCATGATTCAATTCATGATTCATGAATCATGATTCAATTTCTGATTCAATTCATGATTCATGATTCGATTCATGATTCATGATTCGATTCATGATTCATGATTTAAATCACGATTCATGATTTGATTCATGATTTGATTCATGATTCATGATTCGAATCACGATTCATGATTCAAGATTCAATTAATGAATTATGATTCATGCTTCAATTCATGATTCATGATTCATTTCATGATTCATGATTCATGATTCAAATAATGATTCAATTCATGATTCATGATTTAATTCATGATTCATGATTCATTTCATGATTCATGATTCAAATAATGATTCAATTCATGATTCATGATTTAATTCATGATTCATGATTCATTTCATGATTCATTTCATGATTCATGATTCATGATTCAAATAATGATTCAATTCATGATTCATGATTCGATTCGTGATTCGATTCATGATTCAATTCATGATTCGTGATTCAATTCATGAATCATGATTCATGATTCATTTCATGATTCATTTCATGATTCATGTTTCATGATTCAATTCATGATTCATGATTCAATTCATGATTCATGATTCGATTCATGATTCATGATTTGAATTATGATTCGATTCATGATTCTTGATTCAATTCATGATTCATGATACAATTCATGATTTATGATTCAATTATTGATTCATGATTCGATTCATGATTCATGATTCATGATTTGATTCATGATTCATGATTCATGATTTGATTCATGATTCATGATTCAATTCCTGATTCATGATTCATGATTCATTTTATGATTCATGATTCATGTTTCAATTCATGATTCATGATTCATGTTTCAATTTATGATTCATGATTCGATTCATGATTCATGATTCATGATTCAATTCATGATTCATGAATCATGATTCAATTCATGATTCAATTCATTATACATGATTCGATTCATGATTCATGATTCGATTCATGATTCATGATTCGAATCACGATTCATGATTTGATTCATTATTCATGATTCATGATTCAATTCATGATTCATGATTAAAATAATGATTCAATTCATGATTCATGATTCAATTCATGATTCATGATTCAATTCATGATTCATGATTCAATTCATGATTCATGATTCATTTCATGATTCATTTCATGATTCATGATTCAATTCATGATTCATGATTCAAATAATGATTCAATTCATGATTCATGATTCGATTCATGATTCATGATTCAATTCATGATTCAATTCATGATTCGTGATTCAATTCATGAATTATGATTCATGATTTATTTCATGATTCATTTCATGATTCATGTTTTATGATTCAATTCATGATTCATGATTCAATTCATGAATCATGATTCGATTCATGATTCTTGATTCAATTCATGATTCATGATACAATTCATGATTTATGATTCAATTCATGATTCATGATTCGATTCATGATTCATGATTCGATTCATGATTCATGATTCATGAATTATGATTCGATTCATGATTTATGATTCATGATTTGATTCATGATTCATGATTGAATTCCTGATTCATGATTCATTTCATGATTCATGATTCATGATTCAATTCATGATTCATTTTATGATTCATGATTCATGTTTCAATTCATGATTCATGATTCATGATTCAATTCATGATTCATTATTCAATTCATGATTCATGATTTGATTCATGATTTATGATTCAATACATAATTCATGATTTATGATTCAATTCATGATTTATGATTCATAATTGAATTCATGATTCATGAATCATTTCATGATTCATGATTCATGATTCAATTCATGATTCATTTTATGATTCATGATTCATGTTTCAATTCATGATTCATGATTCATGATTCAATTCATGATTCATTATTCAATTCATGATTCATGATTTGATTCATGATTCAAGATTCAATTCATGATTCGTGATTCAATTCATGATTCATGATTCAGTTCATGATTCATGATTAATTTCATGATTCATGATTCATGCTTCATGATTCAATTGATGATTCATGATTCATGATTCGATTCATGATTCATGAATCATGATTCAATTCATGATTCAATTCATGATTCATGATTAAATTCATGATTCATGATTCATGCTTCATGATTTAATTCATGATTAATGATTTATGATTCATGATTCGATTCATGATTCATTATTCGATTCATGATTCAATTTATGATTCATGATTCAAATTATGATTCATGATTTATGATTCATGATTCAGTTCATGATTCATGATTCGATTCATGATTCGTGATTCTTTTCATGATTCATTTCATGATTCATTTCATGATTCATAATTCATGATTCAATTCATGATTCAATTTATGATTCATGATTCAATTCATGATTCATGATTCATGATTCAATTCATGATTCATGATTCGATTCATGATTCATGAGTCGAATTATAATTCAATTCGTGATTCATGATTCAATTCATGATTCATGATTCAATTCATGAATCATGATTCATGATTTATTTCATGATTTATTTCATGATTCATGATTCATGATTCATGATTCAATTCATGATTCAATTCATGATTCATGATTCAATTCATGATTCAATTCATGATTCATGATTCAATTCATGATTCATGATTCAATTCATGATTCAATTCATGATTCATGATTCATGATTCAATTCATGATTCATGAGTCGAATTATGATTCAATTCATGATTCATGATTCAATTCATGATTCATGATTCAATTCATGATTCATGATTCATGATTCATGATTCATGATTCGATTCATGATTCATGACTCATGATTCAATTCCTGATTTATGATTCATTTCATGATTAATGAATCATAATTCAATTCATGATTCATTTCATGATTAATGAATCATAATTCAATTCATGATTCATTTCATGATTCATGATTCATGATTCATTTCATGATTCATGATTCATTTCATGATTCATGATTCATGATTCAATTCATGATTCAATTCATGATTCATGGTTGAATTCATGATTCATGATTCATTTTATGATTCATGATTCATGTTTCAATTCATGATTCATGATTCATGTTTCAATTCATGATTCATGATTCAATTCATGATTCATGATTCGATTCATGATTCATGATTCAATTCATGATTCATGATTCAATTCATGATTTATTATTCGATTCATGATTCAAGATTTAATTCATGATTCATGATTCAATTCATGATTCATGATTCAGTTCATGATTCATGATTAATTTCATGATTCATGATTCAATTCATGATTCAATTCATGATTCAATTCCTTGATTCAATTCATGATTCATGAATCATGATTCATGAATCATGATTCAATTCATGATTCAATTCATGATTCATGATTCGATTCATGATTCGATTCATGATTCATGATTCGAATCACGATTTATGATTTGATTCATGATTCATGATTCGATTCATGATTCATGATTCGAATCACGATTCATGATTCAAGATTCAATTAATGATTCATGATTCGTGATTCAATTCATGATGCATGATTCATTTCATGATTCATTTCATGATTCATGATTCATGATTGAATTTATGATTCATAATTCATGATTCAAATAATGATTCAATTCATGATTCATGATTTAATTCATGATTCATGATTCATTTCATGATTCATTTCATGATTCATGATTCATGATTCAATTTATGATTCACTTCATGATTCATGATTCATGATTCAAATAATGATTCAATTCATGATTCATGATTCGATTCATGATTCGATTCATGATTCAATTCATGATTCGTGATTCAATTAGTGAATCTTGATTCATGATTCATTTCATGATTCATTTCATGATTTATGTTTCATGATTCAATTCATGATTCATGATTCAATTCATGATTCATGATTCGATTCATGATTCATGAGTCGAATTATGATTCGATTCATGATTCTTGATTCAATTCATGAATCTTAATTCATGATTCATGATTCAATTCATGATTTATAATTCAATTCATGATTCATATTTCGATTCATGATTCAAGATTTAATTCATGATTTATGATTCAATTCATGATTCAGTTCATGATTCATGATTAATTTCATGATTCATGATTAATTTCATGATTCATGATTCATGATTCATGATTAATTTCATGATTCATGATTCATGCTTCATGATTCAATTCATGATTCATGATTCATGATTCATGAATCATGATTCAATTCATTATTCAATTCATGATTCATGATTCGATTCATGATTCGATTCATGATTCATGATTCGAATCACGATTTATGATTTGATTCATGATTCATGATTCGATTCATGATTCATGATTCGAATCACGATTCATGATTCAAGATTCAATTAATGATTCATGATTCAATTCATGATGCATGATTCATTTCATGATTCATTTCATGATTCATGACTCATGATTGAATTTATGATTCATAATTCATGATTCAAATAATGATTCAATTCATGATTCATGATTTAATTCATGATTCATGATTCATTTCATGATTCATTTCATGATTCATGATTCATGATTCAATTTATGATTCACTTCATGATTCATGATTCATGATTCAAATAATGATTCAATTCATGATTCATGATTCGATTCATGATTCGATTCATGATTCAATTCATGATTCGTGATTCAATTAGTGAATCTTGATTCATGATTCATTTCATGATTCATTTCATGATTTATGTTTCATGATTCAATTCATGATTCATGATTCAATTCATGATTCATGATTCGATTCATGATTCATGAGTCGAATTATGATTCGATTCATGATTCTTGATTCAATTCATGAATCTTAATTCATGATTCATGATTCAATTCATGATTTATAATTCAATTCATGATTCATATTTCGATTCATGATTCAAGATTTAATTCATGATTTATGATTCAATTCATGATTCAGTTCATGATTCATGATTAATTTCATGATTCATGATTAATTTCATGATTCATGATTCATGATTCATGATTAATTTCATGATTCATGATTCATGCTTCATGATTCAATTCATGATTCATGATTCATGATTCATGAATCATGATTCAATTCATTATTCAAATCATGATTCATTATTCAATTCATGATTCATGATTCATGCTTCATGATTCAATTCATGATTCATGATTCGATTCATGATTCATGATTTATGATTCATAATTCAATTCATGATTCATTATTCCATTCATGATTCAATTTATGATTCATGATTCAATTCATGATTCATGATTTGATTCATGATTCAGTTCATGATTCATGATTCGATTCATGATTCATGATTCATTTCATGATTCATAATTCATGATTCATAATTCATGATTCATGAATCATGATTCAATTCATGATTCAATACATGATTCATGATTAATTTCATGATTCATGATTCATGATTCAATTCATGATTCAATTCATGATTCAATTCATGATTCATGAATCATGATTCAATTCATGATTCATGATTAATGATTCAAATAATGATTCAATTCATGATTTATGATTTAATTCATGATTCATGATTCATTTCATGATTCATGATTCAATTTATGATTCAATTCATGATTCATGATTCATGATTCAAATAATGATTCAATTCATGATTCATGATTCGATTCATGATTCGATTCATGATTCAATTCATGATTCGTGATTCAATTCATGAATCATGATTCATGAATCATTTCATGATTCATTTCATGATTCATGTTTCATGATTTAATTCATGATTCATGATTCAATTCATGATTCATGATTCGATTCATGATTCATAAGTCGAATTATGATTCGATTCATGATTCTTGATTCAATTCATGATTTATGATACAATTCATGATTTATGATTCAATTAATGATTCATGATTCGATTCATGATTCATGATTCATGATTCATGATTCGATTCATGATTCATGATTCATGATTCATGATTCGATTCATGATTCATGATTCATGATTTGATTCATGATTCATGATTCATGATTCAATTCCTGATTCGTGATTCATTTCATGATTCATGAATCATGATTTAATTCATGATTCAATTCATGATTCTTGATTCATGATTCAATTCATGATTCATGATTCATGATTCAATTCATGATTCATATTTCGATTCATGATTCAAGATTTAATTCATGATTCATGATTCAATTCATGATTCATGATTCAGTTCATGATTCATGATTAATTTCATGATTCATGATTAATTTCATGATTCATGATTCATGCTTCATGATTCAATTCATGATTTATGATTCATGATTCAATTCATGATTCATGATTCAATTCATGATTCATGATTCATGCTTTATGATTCAATTCATGATTCATGATTCGATTCATGATTCATGATTTATGATTCATGATTCAATTCATGATTCATTATTCCATTCATGATTCAATTTATGATTCATGATTCAATTCAAGATTCATGATTTGATTCATGATTCATGATTAATTTCATGATTCATGATTAATTTCATGATTCATGATTCATGCTTCATGATTCAATTCATGATTTATGATTCATGATTCAATTCATGATTCATTATTCCATTCATGATTCAATTTATGATTCATGATTCAATTCAAGATTCATGATTCAGTTCATGATTCATGATTAATTTCATGATTCATGATTAATTTCATGATTCATGATTCATGCTTCATGATTCAATTCATGATTTATGATTCATGATTCAATTCATGATTCATTATTCCATTCATGATTCAATTTATGAATCATAATTCAATTCATGATTCAATTCATGATTCATGATTCGATTCATGATTCATGATTCAATTCCTGATTTATGATTCATTTCAAGATTAATGAATCATAATTCAATTCATGATTCATTTCATGATTCATGATTCATGATTCATTTCATGATTCATGATTCATGATTCAATTCATGATTCAATTCATGATTCATGATTCAATTCATGATTCATGATTCATGATTCATTTTATGATTCATGATTTATGTTTCAATTCATGATTCATGTTTCAATTCATGATTCAATTCATGATTCATGATTCGATTCATGATTCATGATTCAATTCATGATTCATGATTCAATTCATGATTCTTTATTGGATTCATGATTCAAGATTCAATTCATGATTCATGATTCGATTCATGATTCATGATTCATGATTAAATTCATTAATCATGATTCAATTCATGATTCAATTCATGATTCATGATTCGATTCATGAATAATGATTCGATTCATGATTCATGATTCAAATCACGATTCATGATTTCATTCATGATTCATGATTCGATTCATGATTCATGATTCAGTTCATGATTCATGATTAATTTCATGATTCATGATTCATGATTCAATTCATGATTCAATTCATGATTCAATTCATGATTCATGAATCATGATTCAATTAATGATTCAATTCATGATTCATGATTCGATTCATGATTCATGATTCGATTCATGATTCATGATTCGAATCACGATTCATGATTTGATTCATGATTCATGATTCGATTCATGATTCATGATTCGAATCACGATTCATGATTCAAGATTCAATTAATGATTCATGATTCATGATTCAATTCATGATGCATGATTCATTTCATGATTCATTTCATGATTCATGATTCATGATTGAATTTATGATTCATAATTCATGATTCAAATAATGATTCAATTCATGATTCATGATTTAATTCATGATTCATGATTCATTTCATGATTCATTTCATGATTCATGATTCAATTTATGATTCACTTCATGATTCATGATTCATGATTCAAATAATGATTCAATTCATGATTCATGATTCGATTCATGATTCGATTCATGATTCAATTCATGATTCGTGATTCAATTCATGAATCTTGATTCATGATTCATTTCATGATTCATTTCATGATTTATGTTTCATGATTCAATTCATGATTCATGATTCAATTCATGATTCATGATTCGATTCATGATTCATGAGTCGAATTATGATTCGATTCATGATTCTTGATTCAATTCATGAATCTTGATTCATGATTCATTTCATGATTCAATTCATGATTCATGATTCATGATTCAATTCATGATTTATAATTCAATTCATGATTCATATTTCGATTCATGATTCAAGATTTAATTAATGATTCATGATTCAATTCATGATTCAGTTCATGAGTCATGATTAATTTCATGATTCATGATTAATTTCATGATTCATGATTCATGATTCATGATTAATTTCATGATTCATGATTCATGCTTCATGATTCAATTCATGATTCATGATTCATGATTCATGAATCATGATTCAATTCATTATTGAAATCATGATTCATGATTCAATTCATGATTCATGCTTCATGATTCAATTCATGATTCATGATTCGATTCATGATTCATGATTTATGATTCATGATTCAATTCATGATTCATTATTCCATTCATGATTCAATTTATGATTCATGATTCAATTCATGATTCATGATTTGATTCATGATTCAGTTCATGATTCATGATTCGATTCATGATTCATTATTCATTTCATGATTCATAATTCATGATTCATGAATCATGATTCAATTCATGATTCAATTTATGATTCATGATTAATTTCATGATTCATGATTCATGATTCAATTCATGATTCAATTCATGATTCAATTCATGATTCATGAATCATGATTCAATTCATGATTCATGATTAATGATTCAAATAATGATTCAATTCATGATTTATGATTTAATTCATGATTCATGATTCATTTCATGATTCATGATTCAATTTATGATTCAATTCATGATTCATGATTCATGATTCAAATAATGATTCAATTCATGATTCATGATTCGATTTATGATTCGATTCATGATTCAATTCATGATTCGTGATTTAATTCATGAATCATGATTCATGAATCATTTCATGATTCATTTCATGATTCATGTTTCATGATTCAATTCATGATTCATGATTCAATTCATGATTCATGATTCGATTCATGATTCATGATTTGAATTATGATTCGATTCATGATTCTTGATTCAATTCATGATTCATGATACAATTCATGATTTATGATTCAATTATTGATTCATGATTCGATTCATGATTCATGATTCATGATTTGATTCATGATTCATGATTCATGATTTGATTCATGATTCATGATTCAATTCCTGATTCATGATTCATGATTCATTTTATGATTCATGATTCATGTTTCAATTCATGATTCATGATTCATGTTTCAATTTATGATTCATGATTCGATTCATGATTCATGATTCATGATTCAATTCATGATTCATGAATCATGATTCAATTCATGATTCAATTCATTATACATGATTCGATTCATGATTCATGATTCGATTCATGATTCATGATTCGAATCACGATTCATGATTTGATTCATTATTCATGATTCATGATTCAATTCATGATTCATGATTAAAATAATGATTCAATTCATGATTCATGATTCAATTCATGATTCATGATTCAATTCATGATTCATGATTCAATTCATGATTCATGATTCATTTCATGATTCATTTCATGATTCATGATTCAATTCATGATTCATGATTCAAATAATGATTCAATTCATGATTCATGATTCGATTCATGATTCATGATTCAATTCATGATTCAATTCATGATTCGTGATTCAATTCATGAATTATGATTCATGATTTATTTCATGATTCATTTCATGATTCATGTTTTATGATTCAATTCATGATTCATGATTCAATTCATGAATCATGATTCGATTCATGATTCATGAGTCGAATTATGATTCAATTCATGATTCTTGATTCAATTCATGATTCATGATACAATTCATGATTTATGATTCAATTCATGATTCATGATTCGATTCATGATTCATGATTCGATTCATGATTCATGATTCATGAATTATGATTCGATTCATGATTTATGATTCATGATTTGATTCATGATTCATGATTGAATTCCTGATTCATGATTCATTTCATGATTCATGATTCATGATTCAATTCATGATTCATTTTATGATTCATGATTCATGTTTCAATTCATGATTCATGATTCATGATTCAATTCATGATTCATTATTCAATTCATGATTCATGATTTGATTCATGATTTATGATTCAATACATAATTCATGATTTATGATTCAATTCATGATTTATGATTCATAATTGAATTCATGATTCATGAATCATTTCATGATTCATGATTCATGATTCAATTCATGATTCATTTTATGATTCATGATTCATGTTTCAATTCATGATTCATGATTCATGATTCAATTCATGATTCATTATTCAATTCATGATTCATGATTTGATTCATGATTCAAGATTCAATTCATGATTCGTGATTCAATTCATGATTCATGATTCAGTTCATGATTCATGATTAATTTCATGATTCATGATTCATGCTTCATGATTCAATTGATGATTCATGATTCATGATTCGATTCATGATTCATGAATCATGATTCAATTCATGATTCAATTCATGATTCATGATTAAATTCATGATTCATGATTCATGCTTCATGATTTAATTCATGATTAATGATTTATGATTCATGATTCGATTCATGATTCATTATTCGATTCATGATTCAATTTATGATTCATGATTCAAATTATGATTCATGATTTATGATTCATGATTCAGTTCATGATTCATGATTCGATTCATGATTCGTGATTCTTTTCATGATTCATTTCATGATTCATTTCATGATTCATAATTCATGATTCAATTCATGATTCAATTTATGATTCATGATTCAATTCATGATTCATGATTCATGATTCAATTCATGATTCATGATTCGATTCATGATTCATGAGTCGAATTATAATTCAATTCGTGATTCATGATTCAATTCATGATTCATGATTCAATTCATGAATCATGATTCATGATTTATTTCATGATTTATTTCATGATTCATGATTCATGATTCATGATTCATGATTCATGATTCAATTCATGATTCAATTCATGATTCATGATTCAATTCATGATTCAATTCATGATTCATGATTCAATTCATGATTCATGATTCAATTCATGATTCAATTCATGATTCATGATTCATGATTCAATTCATGATTCAATTCATGATTCATGATTCATGATTCAATTCATGATTCATGAGTCGAATTATGATTCAATTCATGATTCATGATTCAATTCATGATTCATGATTCAATTCATGATTCATGATTCATGATTCATGATTCGATTCATGATTCATGACTCATGATTCAATTCCTGATTTATGATTCATTTCATGATTAATGAATCATAATTCAATTCATGATTCATTTCATGATTAATGAATCATAATTCAATTCATGATTCATTTCATGATTCATGATTCATGATTCATTTCATGATTCATGATTCATTTTATGATTCATGATTCATGTTTCAATTCATGATTCATGATTCATGTTTCAATTCATGATTCATGATTCAATTCATGATTCATGATTCGATTCATGATTCATGATTCAATTCATGATTCATGATTCAATTCATGATTTATTATTCGATTCATGATTCAAGATTCAATTCATGATTCATGATTCAATTCATGATTCATGATTCAGTTCATGATTCATGATTAATTTCATGATTCATGATTCAATTCATGATTCAATTCATGATTCAATTCCTTGATTCAATTCATGATTCATGAATCATGATTCATGAATCATGATTCAATTCATGATTCAATTCATGATTCATGATTCGATTCATGATTCGATTCATGATTCATGATTCGAATCACGATTTATGATTTGATTCATGATTCATGATTCGATTCATGATTCATGATTCGAATCACGATTCATGATTCAAGATTCAATTAATGATTCATGATTCATGATTCAATTCATGATGCATGATTCATTTCATGATTCATTTCATGATTCATGATTCATGATTGAATTTATGATTCATAATTCATGATTCAAATAATGATTCAATTCATGATTCATGATTTAATTCATGATTCATGATTCATTTCATGATTCATTTCATGATTCATGATTCATGATTCAATTTATGATTCACTTCATGATTCATGATTCATGATTCAAATAATGATTCAATTCATGATTCATGATTCGATTCATGATTCGATTCATGATTCAATTCATGATTCGTGATTCAATTAGTGAATCTTGATTCATGATTCATTTCATGATTCATTTCATGATTTATGTTTCATGATTCAATTCATGATTCATGATTCAATTCATGATTCATGATTCGATTCATGATTCATGAGTCGAATTATGATTCGATTCATGATTCTTGATTCAATTCATGAATCTTAATTCATGATTCATGATTCAATTCATGATTTATAATTCAATTCATGATTCATATTTCGATTCATGATTCAAGATTTAATTCATGATTTATGATTCAATTCATGATTCAGTTCATGATTCATGATTAATTTCATGATTCATGATTAATTTCATGATTCATGATTCATGATTCATGATTAATTTCATGATTCATGATTCATGCTTCATGATTCAATTCATGATTCATGATTCATGATTCATGAATCATGATTCAATTCATTATTCAATTCATGATTCATGATTCGATTCATGATTCGATTCATGATTCGAATCACGATTTATGATTTGATTCATGATTCATGATTCGATTCATGATTCATGATTCGAATCACGATTCATGATTCAAGATTCAATTAATGATTCATGATTCATGATTCAATTCATGATGCATGATTCATTTCATGATTCATTTCATGATTCATGACTCATGATTGAATTTATGATTCATAATTCATGATTCAAATAATGATTCAATTCATGATTCATGATTTAATTCATGATTCATGATTCATTTCATGATTCATTTCATGATTCATGATTCATGATTCAATTTATGATTCACTTCATGATTCATGATTCATGATTCAAATAATGATTCAATTCATGATTCATGATTCGATTCATGATTCGATTCATGATTCAATTCATGATTCGTGATTCAATTAGTGAATCTTGATTCATGATTCATTTCATGATTCATTTCATGATTTATGTTTCATGATTCAATTCATGATTCATGATTCAATTCATGATTCATGATTCGATTCATGATTCATGAGTCGAATTATGATTCGATTCATGATTCTTGATTCAATTCATGAATCTTAATTCATGATTCATGATTCAATTCATGATTTATAATTCAATTCATGATTCATATTTCGATTCATGATTCAAGATTTAATTCATGATTTATGATTCAATTCATGATTCAGTTCATGATTCATGATTAATTTCATGATTCATGATTAATTTCATGATTCATGATTCATGATTCATGATTAATTTCATGATTCATGATTCATGCTTCATGATTCAATTCATGATTCATGATTCATGATTCATGAATCATGATTCAATTCATTATTCAAATCATGATTCATTATTCAATTCATGATTCATGATTCATGCTTCATGATTCAATTCATGATTCATGATTCGATTCATGATTCATGATTTATGATTCATAATTCAATTCATGATTCATTATTCCATTCATGATTCAATTTATGATTCATGATTCAATTCATGATTCATGATTTGATTCATGATTCAGTTCATGATTCATGATTCGATTCATGATTCATTTCATGATTCATAATTCATGATTCATAATTCATGATTCATGAATCATGATTCAATTCATGATTCAATACATGATTCATGATTAATTTCATGATTCATGATTCATGATTCAATTCATGATTCAATTCATGATTCAATTCATGATTCATGAATCATGATTCAATTCATGATTCATGATTAATGATTCAAATAATGATTCAATTCATGATTTATGATTTAATTCATGATTCATGATTCATTTCATGATTCATGATTCAATTTATGATTCAATTCATGATTCATGATTCATGATTCAAATAATGATTCAATTCATGATTCATGATTCGATTCATGATTCGATTCATGATTCAATTCATGATTCGTGATTCAATTCATGAATCATGATTCATGAATCATTTCATGATTCATTTCATGATTCATGTTTCATGATTTAATTCATGATTCATGATTCAATTCATGATTCATGATTCGATTCATGATTCATGAGTCGAATTATGATTCGATTCATGATTCTTGATTCAATTCATGATTTATGATACAATTCATGATTTATGATTCAATTAATGATTCATGATTCGATTCATGATTCATGATTCATGATTCATGATTCGATTCATGATTCATGATTCATGATTCATGATTCGATTCATGATTCATGATTCATGATTTGATTCATGATTCATGATTCATGATTCAATTCCTGATTCGTGATTCATTTCATGATTCATGAATCATGATTCAATTCATGATTCAATTCATGATTCTTGATTCATGATTCAATTCATGATTCATGATTCATGATTCAATTCATGATTCATATTTCGATTCATGATTCAAGATTTAATTCATGATTCATGATTCAATTCATGATTCATGATTCAGTTCATGATTCATGATTAATTTCATGATTCATGATTAATTTCATGATTCATGATTCATGCTTCATGATTCAATTCATGATTTATGATTCATGATTCAATTCATGATTCATGATTCAATTCATGATTCATGATTCATGCTTTATGATTCAATTCATGATTCATGATTTGATTCATGATTCATGATTTATGATTCATGATTCAATTCATGATTCATTATTCCATTCATGATTCAATTTATGATTCATGATTCAATTCAAGATTCATGATTTGATTCATGATTCATGATTAATTTCATGATTCATGATTAATTTCATGATTCATGATTCATGCTTCATGATTCAATTCATGATTTATGATTCATGATTCAATTCATGATTCATTATTCCATTCATGATTCAATTTATGATTCATGATTCAATTCAAGATTCATGATTCAGTTCATGATTCATGATTAATTTCATGATTCATGATTAATTTCATGATTCATGATTCATGCTTCATGATTCAATTCATGATTTATGATTCATGATTCAATTCATGATTCATTATTCCATTCATGATTCAATTTATGAATCATAATTCAATTCATGATTCAATTCATGATTCATGATTCGATTCATGATTCATGATTCAATTCCTGATTTATGATTCATTTCAAGATTAATGAATCATAATTCAATTCATGATTCATTTCATGATTCATGATTCATGATTCATTTCATGATTCATGATTCATGATTCAATTCATGATTCAATTCATGATTCATGATTCAATTCATGATTCATGATTCATGATTCATTTTATGATTCATGATTTATGTTTCAATTCATGATTCATGTTTCAATTCATGATTCAATTCATGATTCATGATTCGATTCATGATTCATGATTCAATTCATGATTCATGATTCAATTCATGATTCTTTATTGGATTCATGATTCAAGATTCAATTCATGATTCATGATTCGATTCATGATTCATGATTCATGATTAAATTCATTAATCATGATTCAATTCATGATTCAATTCATGATTCATGATTCGATTCATGAATAATGATTCGATTCATGATTCATGATTCAAATCACGATTCATGATTTCATTCATGATTCATGATTCGATTCATGATTCATGATTCAGTTCATGATTCATGATTAATTTCATGATTCATGATTCATGATTCAATTCATGATTCAATTCATGATTCAATTCATGATTCATGAATCATGATTCAATTAATGATTCAATTCATGATTCATGATTCGATTCATGATTCATGATTCGATTCATGATTCATGATTCGAATCACGATTCATGATTTGATTCATGATTCATGATTCGATTCATGATTCATGATTCGAATCACGATTCATGATTCAAGATTCAATTAATGATTCATGATTCATGATTCAATTCATGATGCATGATTCATTTCATGATTCATTTCATGATTCATGATTCATGATTGAATTTATGATTCATAATTCATGATTCAAATAATGATTCAATTCATGATTCATGATTTAATTCATGATTCATGATTCATTTCATGATTCATTTCATGATTCATGATTCAATTTATGATTCACTTCATGATTCATGATTCATGATTCAAATAATGATTCAATTCATGATTCATGATTCGATTCATGATTCGATTCATGATTCAATTCATGATTCGTGATTCAATTCATGAATCTTGATTCATGATTCATTTCATGATTCATTTCATGATTTATGTTTCATGATTCAATTCATGATTCATGATTCAATTCATGATTCATGATTCGATTCATGATTCATGAGTCGAATTATGATTCGATTCATGATTCTTGATTCAATTCATGAATCTTGATTCATGATTCATTTCATGATTCAATTCATGATTCATGATTCATGATTCAATTCATGATTTATAATTCAATTCATGATTCATATTTCGATTCATGATTCAAGATTTAATTAATGATTCATGATTCAATTCATGATTCAGTTCATGAGTCATGATTAATTTCATGATTCATGATTAATTTCATGATTCATGATTCATGATTCATGATTAATTTCATGATTCATGATTCATGCTTCATGATTCAATTCATGATTCATGATTCATGATTCATGAATCATGATTCAATTCATTATTGAAATCATGATTCATGATTCAATTCATGATTCATGCTTCATGATTCAATTCATGATTCATGATTCGATTCATGATTCATGATTTATGATTCATGATTCAATTCATGATTCATTATTCCATTCATGATTCAATTTATGATTCATGATTCAATTCATGATTCATGATTTGATTCATGATTCAGTTCATGATTCATGATTCGATTCATGATTCATTATTCATTTCATGATTCATAATTCATGATTCATGAATCATGATTCAATTCATGATTCAATTTATGATTCATGATTAATTTCATGATTCATGATTCATGATTCAATTCATGATTCAATTCATGATTCAATTCATGATTCATGAATCATGATTCAATTCATGATTCATGATTAATGATTCAAATAATGATTCAATTCATGATTTATGATTTAATTCATGATTCATGATTCATTTCATGATTCATGATTCAATTTATGATTCAATTCATGATTCATGATTCATGATTCAAATAATGATTCAATTCATGATTCATGATTCGATTTATGATTCGATTCATGATTCAATTCATGATTCGTGATTTAATTCATGAATCATGATTCATGAATCATTTCATGATTCATTTCATGATTCATGTTTCATGATTCAATTCATGATTCATGATTCAATTCATGATTCATGATTCAATTCATGATTCATGATTCGATTCATGATTCATGAGTCGAATTATGATTCGATTCATGATTATTGATTCAATTCATGATTTATGATACAATTCATGATTTATGATTTATTTAATGATTCATGATTCGATTCATGATTCATGATTCATGATTCGATTCATGATTCATGATTCATGTTTCAATTCATGATTCATGATTCATGATTCAATTCATGATTCATGATTCATGATTCAATTCATGATTCATATTTCGATTCATGATTCAAGATTTAATTCATGATTCATGATTCAATTCATGATTCATGATTCAGTTCATGATTCATGATTAATTTCATGATTCATGATTAATTTCATGATTCATGATTCATGCTTCATGATTCAATTCATGATTCATGATTCATGATTCAATTCATGATTCATATTTCGATTCATGATTCAAGATTTAATTCATGATTCATGATTCAATTCATGATTCATGATTCAGTTCATGATTCATGATTAATTTCATGATTCATGATTAATTTCATGATTCATGATTCATGCTTCATGATTCATGCTTCATGATTCAATTCATGATTTATGATTCATGATTGAATTCATGATTCATGATTCAATTCATGATTCATGATTCATGCTTTATGATTCAATTCATGATTCATGATTCGATTCATGATTCATGATTTATGATTCATGATTCAATTCATGATTCATTATTCCATTCATGATTCAATTTATGATTCATGATTCAATTCAAGATTCATGATTTGATTCATGATTCGATTCATGATTCATGATTCGATTCATGATTCATGATTCATTTCATGATTCATAATTCATGATTCAATTTACGAATTATGATTCAATTCATGATTTATGATTCATGATTCATTTCATGATTCATGATTCGATTCATGATTCATGAGTCGAATTATGATTCAATTCATGATTCATGATTCGATTCATGATTCATGATTCAATTCCTGATTTATGATTCATTTCAAGATTAATGTATCATAATTCAATTCATGATTCATTTCATGATTAATGAATCATAATTCAATTCATGATTCATTTCATAATTCATGATTCATGATTCATTTCATGATTCATGATTCATGATTCAATTCATGATTCAATTCATGATTCATGATTCAATTCATGGTTCATGATTCATGATTCATTTTATGATTCATGATTTATGTTTCAATTCATGATTCATGATTCATGTTTCAATTCATGATTCATGATTCAATTCATGATTCATGATTCGATTCATGATTCATGATTCAATTCATGATTCATGATTCAATTCATGATTCATTATTGGATTCATGATTCAAGATTCAATTCATGATTCATGATTCGATTCATGATTCATGATTCATGATTAAATTCATTAATCATGATTCAATTCATGATTCATGATTCAATTCATGATTCATGATTTATGATTCGATTCATGATTCAAGATTCAATTAATGATTCATGATTAATGATTCAATTCATGATTCATGATTCATTTCATGATTCATGATTCATGATTCATGATTCATGATTCATGATTCAATTAATGATTCAATTCATGATTCATGATTCAAATAATGATTCAATTCATGATTCATGATTCGATTCATGATTCATGATTCGATTCATGATTCATTTCATGATTCATTTCATGATTCATGTTTTATGATTCAAATTATGATTCATGATTCAATTCATGATTCATGATTCGATTCATGATTCATGAGTCGAATTATGATTCAATTCATGATTCTTGATTCAATTCATGATTCATGATACAATTCATGATTTATGATTCAATTCATGATTCATGATTCGATTCATGATTCATGATTCATGATTCATGATTCGATTCATGATTCATGATTTGATTCATGATTCATGATTCATGATTCAATTCCTGATTCATGATTCATTTCATGATTCATGAATCATGATTCAATTCATGATTCAATTCATGATTCAATTCATGATTCATGATTCAATTCATGATTCATGATTTATGATTCAATTCATGATTTATGATTCATAATTAAATTCATGATTCATGAATCATTTCATGATTCATGATTCATGATTCAATTCATGATTCATTTTATGATTCATGATTCATGTTTCAATTCATGATTCATGATTAATTTCATGATTCATGATTCATGCTTCATGATTCAATTCATGATTCATTATTCAATTCATGATTCATGATTCTATTCATGATTCAAGATTTAATTCATGATTCATGATTCAATTCATGATTCATGATTCAGTTCATGATTCATGATTAATTTCATGATTCATGCTTCATGATTCAATTCATGATTATTGATTCATGATTCGATTCATGATTCATGAATCATGATTCAATTCATGATTCAATTTATGATTCATGATTCAATTCATGATTCATGATTCATGCTACATGATTCATGCTTCATGATTCAATTCATGATTCATGATTTATGATTCATGATTCAGTTCATGATTCATGATTCGATTCATGATTCAAGATTCATTTCATGATTCATTTCATGATTCATTTCATGATTCATAATTCATGATTCAATTCATGATTCAATTCATGATTCATGATTTAATTCATGATTCATGATTCATGATTCAATTCATGATTCATGATTCAATTCATGATTCATGATTCGATTCATGATTCATGAGTCGAATTATGATTCAATTCATGATTCATGATTCAATTCATGATTCATGATTCAATTCATGATTCATGATTAGATTCATGATTCATGATTCATGATTCGATTCATGATTCATGATTCGATTCATGATTCATGATTCATGATTCAATTCCTGATTTATGATTCATTTCATGATTAATGAATCATAATTCAATTCATGATTCATTTCATGATTAATGAATCATAATTCAATTCATGATTCATTTCATGATTCATGATTCATGATTCATTTCATGATTCATGATTCATGATTCAATTCATGATTCAATTCATGATTCATGATTCAATTCATGATTCATGATTCATGATTCATTTTATGATTCATGATTCATGTTTCAATTCATGATTCATGATTCATGTTTCAATTCATGATTCATGATTCAATTCATGATTCATGATTCGATTCATGATTCATGATTCAATTCATGATTCATGATTCAATTCATGATTCATTATTCGATTCATGATTCAAGATTCAATTCATGATTCATGATTCAATTCATGATTCATGATTCAGTTAATGATTCATAATTAATTTCATGATTCATGATTCATGATTTAATTCATGATTCAATTCATGATTCAATTCATGATTCATGAATCATGATTCAATTTCTGATTCAATTCATGATTCATGATTCGATTCATGATTCATGATTCGATTCATGATTCATGATTCAAATCACGATTCATGATTTGATTCATGATTCAATTCATGATTCATGAATCATGATTCAATTTCTGATTCAATTCATGATTCATGATTCGATTCATGATTCATGATTCGATTCATGATTCATGATTCAAATCACGATTCATGATTTGATTCATGATTCATGATTTGAATCACGATTCATGATTCAAGATTCAATTAATGATTCATGATTCATGCTTCAATTCATGATTCATGATTCATTTCATGATTCATGATTCATGATTCAAATAATGATTCAATTCATGATTCATGATTTAATTCATGATTCATGATTCATTTTATGATTCATTTCATGATTCATGATTCATGATTCAAATAATGATTCAATTCATGATTCATGATTCGATTCATGATTCGATTCATGATTCAATTCATGATTCGTGATTCAATTCATGAATCATGATTCATGATTCATTTCATGATTCATTTCATGATTCATGTTTCATGATTCAATTCATGATTCATGATTCAATTCATGATTCATGATTCGATTCATGATTCATGATTTGAATTATGATTCGATTCATGATTCTTGATTCAATTCATGATTCATGATACAATTCATGATTTATGATTCAATTATTGATTCATGATTCGATTCATGATTCATGATTCATGATTCATGATTTGATTCATGATTCATGATTCATGATTTGATTCATGATTCATGATTCATGATTCAATTCCTGATTCATGATTCATGATTCATTTTATGATTCATGATTCATGTTTCAATTCATGATTCATGATTCATGTTTCAATTTATGATTCATGATTCGATTCATGATTCATGATTCATGATTCAATTCATGATTCATGAATCATGATTCAATTCATGATTCAATTCATGATACATGATTCGATTCATGATTCATGATTCGATTCATGATTCATGATTCGAATCACGATTCATGATTTGATTCATGATTCATGATTCAATTCATGATTCATGATTCAATTCATGATTCATGATTCAATTCATGATTCATGATTCATTTCATGATTCATTTCATGATTCATAATTCAATTCATGATTCATGATTCAATTCATGATTCAATTCATGATTCGTGATTCAATTCATGAATTATGATTCTTGATTTATTTCATGATTCATTTCATGATTCATGTTTTATGATTCAATTCATGATTCATGATTCAATTCATGAATCATGATTCGATTCATGATTCATGAGTCGAATTATGATTCAATTCATGATTCTTGATTCAATTTATGATTCATGATACAATTCATGATTTATGATTCAATTCATGATTCATGATTCGATTCATGATTCATGATTCATTCATGATTCATGATTCATGAATTATGATTCGATTCATGATTTATGATTCATGATTTGATTCATGATTCATGATTGAATTCCTGATTCATGATTCATTTCATGATTCATGAATCATGATTCAATTCATGATTCAATTCATGATTCATGATTCAATTCATGATTCATGATTTATGATTCAATTCATAATTTATGATTCATAATTGAATTCATGATTCATGAATCATTTCATGATTCATGATTCATGATTCAATTCATGATTCATTTTATGATTCATGATTCATGTTTCAATTCATGATTCATGATTCATGATTCAATTCATGATTCATTATTCAATTCATGATTCATGATTTGATTCATGATTCAAGATTCAATTCATGATTCATGATTCAATTCATGATTCATGATTCAGTTCATGATTTATGATTAATTTCATGATTCATGATTCATGCTTCATGATTCAATTGATGATTCATGATTCATGATTCGATTCATGATTCATGAATCATGATTCAATTCATGATTCAATTCATGATTCATGATTAAATTCATGATTCATGATTCATGCTTCATGATTTAATTCATGATTCATGATTTATGATTCATGATTCGATTCATGATTCATTATTTGATTCATGATTCAATTTATGATTCATGATTCAAATTATGATTCATGATTCATGATTCAGTTCATGATTCATGATTCGATTCATGATTCGTGATTCATTTCATGATTCATTTCATGATTCATTTCATGATTCATAATTCATGATTCAATTCATGATTCAATTTATGATTCATGATTCAATTCATGATTCATGATTCATGATTCAATTCATGATTCATGATTCAATTCATGATTCATGATTCGATTCATGATTCATGAGTCGAATTATAATTCAATTCGTGATTCATGATTCAATTCATGATTCATGATTCAATTCATGAATCATGATTCATGATTCATTTCATGATTTATTTCATGATTCATGATTCATGATTCATGATTCAATTCATGATTCAATTCATGATTCATGATTCAATTCATGATTCAATTCATGATTCATGATTCAATTCATGATTCATGATTCAATTCATGATTCAATTCATGATTCATGATTCATGATTCAATTCATGATTCATGATTCAATTCATGATTCATGAGTCAAATTATGATTCAATTCATGATTCATGATTCAATTCATGATTCATGATTCGATTCATGATTCATGATTCATGATTCATGATTCATGATTCATGATTCGATTCATGATTCATGACTCATGATTCAATTCCTGATTTATGATTCATTTCATGATTAATGAATCATAATTCAATTCATGATTCATTTCATGATTCATGATTCATGATTCATTTCATGATTCATGATTCATTTCATGATTCATGATTCATGATTCAATTCATGATTCAATTCATGATTCATGGTTCAATTCATGATTCATGATTCATTTTATGATTCATGATTCATGTTTCAATTCATGATTCATGATTCATGTTTCAATTCATGATTCATGATTCAATTCATGATTCATGATTCATGATTCGATTCATGATTCATGATTCAATTCATGATTCATGATTCAATTCATGATTTATTATTCGATTCATGATTCAAGATTCAATTCATGATTCATGATTCAATTCATGATTCATGATTCAGTTCATGATTCATGATTAATTTCATGATTCATGATTCAATTCATGATTCAATTCATGATTCAATTCATGATTCATGAATCATAATTCATGAATCATGATTCAATTCATGATTCATGAATCATGATTCATGAATCATGATTCAATTCATGATTCAATTCATGATTCATGATTCGATTCATGATTCATGATTCGATTCATGATTCATGATTCGATTCATGATTCATGATTCGAATCACGATTCATGATTCAAGATTCAATTAATGATTCATGATTCATGATTCAATTCATGATGCATGATTCATTTCATGATTCATTTCATGATTCATGATTCAATTTATGATTCATAATTCATGATTCAAATAATGATTCAATTCATGATTCATGATTCATTTCATGATTCATTTCATGATTCATGATTCATGATTCAATTTATAATTCACTTCATGATTCATGATTCATGATTCAAATAATGATTCAATTCATGATTCATGATTCGATTCATGATTCGATTCATGATTCAATTCATGATTCGTGATTCAATTCATGAATCTTGATTCATGATTCATTTCATGATTCATTTCATGATTGATGTTTCATGATTCAATTCATGATTCATGATTCAATACATGATTCATGATTTGATTCATGATTCATGAGTCGAATTATGATTCGATTCATGATTCTTGATTCAATTCATGATTCATGATACAATTCATGATTTATGATTCAATTAATGATTCATGATTCGATTCATGATTCATGATTTGATTCATGATTCGTGATTCATGATTCAATTCCTGATTCCTGATTCATTTCATGATTCATGAATCATGATTCAATTCATGATTCAATTCATGATTCATGATTCATGATTCAATTCATGATTCATTTTATGATTCATGATTCATGTTTCAATTCATGATTCATGATTCAATTCATGATTCATGATTCATGATTTAATTCATGATTTATAATTTAATTCATGATTCATATTTCGATTCATGATTCAAGATTTAATTCATGATTCATGATTCAATTCATGATTCATGATTCAGTTCATGATTCATGATTAATTTCATGATTCATGATTCATGCTTCATGATTCAATTGATGATTCATGATTCATGATTCGATTCATGATTCATGAATCATGATTCAATTCATGATTCAATTAATGATTCATGATTAAATTCATGATTCATGATTCATGCTTCATGATTTAATTCATGATTCATGATTTATGATTCATGATTCGATTCATGATTCATTATTCAATTCATGATTCAATTTATGATTCATGATTCAAATTATGATTCATGATTTATGATTCATGATTCAGTTCATGATTCATGATTCGATTCATGATTCGTGATTCATTTCATGATTCATTTCATGATTCATTTCATGATTCATAATTCATGATTCAATTCATGATTCAATTTATGATTCATGATTCAATTCATGATTCATGATTCATGATTCAATTCATGATTCAATTCATGATTCATGATTCGATTCATGATTCATGAGTCGAATTATAATTCAATTCGTGATTCATGATTCAATTCATGATTCATGATTCAATTCATGAATCATGATTCATGATTCATTTCATGATTTATTTCATGATTCATGATTCATGATTCAATTCATGATTCAATTCATGATTCATGATTCAATTCATGATTCAATTCATGATTCATGATTCAATTCATGATTCATGATTCAATTCATGATTCAATTCATGATTCATGATTCATGATTCAATTCATGATTCATGATTCAATTCATGATTCATGAGTCGAATTATGATTCAATTCATGATTCATGATTCAATTCATGATTCATGATTCGATTCATGATTCATGATTCATGATTCATGATTCATGATTCGATTCATGATTCATGACTCATGATTCAATTCCTGATTTATGATTCATTTCATGATTAATTTCATGATTCATAATTCAATTCATGATTCATGATTCAATTCATGATTCAATTCATGATTCGTGATTCAATTCATGAATTATGATTCTTGATTTATTTCATGATTCATTTCATGATTCATGTTTTATGATTCAATTCATGATTCATGATTCAATTCATGAATCATGATTCGATTCATGATTCATGAGTCGAATTATGATTCAATTCATGATTCTTGATTCAATTCATGATTCATGATACAATTCATGATTTATGATTCAATTCATGATTCATGATTCGATTCATGATTCATGATTCGATTCATGATTCATGATTCGATTCATGATTCATGATTCGATTCATGATTCATGATTCATGAATTATGATTCGATTCATGATTTATGATTCATGATTTGATTCATGATTCATGATTGAATTCCTGATTCATGATTCATTTCATGATTCATGAATCATGATTCAATTCATGATTCAATTCATGATTCATGATTCAATTCATGATTCATGATTTATGATTCAATTCATAATTTATGATTCATAATTGAATTCATGATTCATGAATAATTTCATGATTCATGATTCATGATTCAATTCATGATTCATGATTCATGATTCAATTCATGATTCATTATTCAATTCATGATTCATGATTTGATTCATGATTCAAGATTCAATTCATGATTCATGATTCAATTCATGATTCATGATTCAGTTCATGATTTATGATTAATTTCATGATTCATGATTCATGCTTCATGATTCAATTGATGATTCATGATTCATGATTCGATTCATGATTCATGAATCATGATTCAATTCATGATTCAATTCATGATTCATGATTAAATTCATGATTCATGATTCATGCTTCATGATTTAATTCATGATTCATGATTTATGATTCATGATTCGATTCATGATTCATTATTCGATTCATGATTCAATTTATGATTCATGATTCAAATTATGATTCATGATTTATGATTCATGATTCAGTTCATGATTCATGATTCGATTCATGATTCGTGATTCATTTCATGATTCATTTCATGATTCATTTCATGATTCATAATTCATGATTCAATTCATGATTCAATTTATGATTCATGATTCAATTCATGATTCATGATTCATGATTCAATTCATGATTCATGATTCAATTCATGATTCATGATTCGATTCATGATTCATGAGTCGAATTATAATTCAATTCGTGATTCATGATTCAATTCATGATTCATGATTCAATTCATGAATCATGATTCATGATTCATTTCATGATTTATTTCATGATTCATGATTCATGATTCATGATTCAATTCATGATTCAATTCATGATTCATGATTCAATTCATGATTCAATTCATGATTCATGATTCAATTCATGATTCATGATTCAATTCATGATTCATGATTCATGATTCAATTCATGATTCATGATTCAATTCATGATTCATGAGTCGAATTATGATTCAATTCATGATTCATGATTCAATTCATGATTCATGATTCGATTCATGATTCATGATTCATGATTCATGATTCATGATTCGATTCATGATTCATGACTCATGATTCAATTCCTGATTTATGATTCATTTCATGATTAATGAATCATAATTCAATTCATGATTCATTTCATGATTAATGAATCATAATTCAATTCATGATTCATTTCATGATTCATGATTCATGATTCATTTCATGATTCATGATTCATTTCATGATTCATGATTCAATTCATGATTCAATTCATGATTCATTTCATGATTAATGAATCATAATTCAATTCATGATTCATTTCATGATTCATGATTCATGATTCATTTCATGATTCATGATTCATTTCATGATTCATGATTCATGATTCAATTCATGATTCAATTCATGATTCATGGTTCAATTCATGATTCATGATTCATTTTATGATTCATGATTCATGTTTCAATTCATGATTCATGATTCATGTTTCAATTCATGATTTATGATTCAATTCATGATTCATGATTCGATTCATGATTCATGATTCAATTCATGATTCATGATTCAATTCATGATTTATTATTCGATTCATGATTCAAGATTCAATTCATGATTCATGATTCAATTCATGATTCATGATTCAGTTCATGATTCATGATTAATTTCATGATTCATGATTCATGATTCAATTCATGATTCAATTCATGATTCAATTCATGATTCATGAATCATAATTCATGAATCATGATTCAATTCATGATTCATGAATCATGATTCATGAATCATGATTCATGAATCATGATTCATGAATCATGATTCAATTCATGATTCAATTCATGATTCATGATTCGATTCATGAATCATGATTCATGAATCATGATTCAATTCATGATTCAATTCATGATTCATGATTCGATTCATGATTCATGATTCGATTCATGATTCATGATTCGAATCACGATTCATGATTTGATTCATGATTCATGATTCGATTCATGATTCATGATTCGAATCACGATTCATGATTCAAGATTCAATTAATGATTCATGATTCATGATTCAATTCATGATGCATGATTCATTTCATGATTCATTTCATGATTCATGATTCATGATTCAATTTATGATTCATAATTCATGATTCAAATAATGATTCAATTCATGATTCATGATTTAATTCATGATTCATGATTCAATTTATGATTCACTTCATGATTCATGATTCATGATTCAAATAATGATTCAATTCATGATTCATGATTCGATTCATGATTCGATTCATGATTCGATTCATGATTCGTGATTCAATTCATGAATCTTGATTCATGATTCATTTCATGATTCATTTCATGATTGATGTTTCATGATTCAATTCATGATTCATGATTCAATTCATGATTCATGATTTGATTCATGATTCATGAGTCAAATTATGATTCGATTCATGATTCTTGATTCAATTCATGATTCATGATACAATTCATGATTTATGATTCAATTAATGATTCATGATTCGATTCATGATTCATGATTTGATTCATGATTCGTGATTCATGATTCAATTCCTGATTCCTGATTCATTTCATGATTCATGAATCATGATTCAATTCATGATTCAATTCATGATTCATGATTCATGATTCAATTCATGATTCATTTTATGATTCATGATTCATGTTTCAATTCATGATTCATGATTCAATTCATGATTCATGATTCATGATTAAATTCATGATTTATAATTCAATTCATGATTCATATTTCGATTCATGATTCAAGATTTAATTCATGATTCATGATTCAATTCATGATTCATGATTCAGTTCATGATTCATGATTAATTTCATGATTCATGATTAATTTCATGATTCATGATTCATGATTCATGATTAATTTCATGATTCATGATTCATGCTTCATGATTCAATTCATGATTCATGATTCATGATTCATGAATCATGATTCAATTCATTATTCAAATCATGATTCATGATTCAATTCATGATTCATGATTCATGCTTCATGATTCAATTCATGATTCATGATTCGATTCATGATTCATGATTTATGATTCATGATTCAATTCATGATTCATTATTCCATTCATGATTCAATTTATGATTCATGATTCAATTCATGATTCATGAATTGATTCATGATTCAGTTCATGATTCATTTCATGATTCATAATTCATGATTCATGAATCATGATTCAATTCATGATTTAATTCATGATTCATGATTAATTTCATGATTCATTATTCCATTCATGATTCAATTTATGATTCATGATTCAATTCATGATTCATGAATTGATTCATGATTCATGAATTGATTCATTTCATGATTCATAATTCATGATTCATGATTCATGATTCAATTCATGATTCAATTCATGATTCAATTCATGATTCATGATTAATGATTCAAATAATGATTCAATTTATGATTTATGATTTAATTCATGATTCATGATTCATTTCATGATTCATTTCATGATTCATGATTCATGATTCAATTTATGATTCAATTCATGATTCATGATTCATGATTCAAATAATGATTCAATTCATGATTCATGATTCGATTCATGATTCGATTCATGATTCAATTCATGATTCGTGATTCAATTCATGAATCATGATTCGTGAATCATTTCATGATTCATTTCATGATTCATGTTTCATGATTCAATTCATGATTCATGATTCAATTCATGATTCATGATTCGATTCATGATTCATGAGTCGAATTATGATTCGATTTATGATTCTTGATTCAATTCATGATTTATGATAGAATTCATGATTTATGATTCAATTAATGATTCATGATTCGATTCATGATTCATGATTCATGATTCATGATTCGATTCATGATTCATGATTCATGATTCGATTCATGATTCATGATTCATGATTTGATTCATGATTCATGATTCATGATTCAATTCCTGATTCATGATTCATTTCATGATTCATGAACCATGATTCAATTCATGATTCAATTCATGATTCTTGATTCATGATTCAATTCATGATTCATTTTATGATTCATGATTCATGTTTCAATTCATGATTCATGATTCATGATTCAATTCATGATTCATATTTCGATTCATGATTCAATATTTAATTCATGATTCATGATTCAATTCATGATACATGATTTAGTTCATGATTCATGATTAATTTCATGATTCATGATTAATTTCATGATTCATGATTCATGCTTCATGATTCAATTCATGATTCATGATTCATGATTCAATTCATGATTCATATTTCGATTCATGATTCAAGATTTAATTCATGATTCATGATTCAATTCATGATTCATGATTCAGTTCATGATTCATGATTAATTTCATGATTCATGATTAATTTCATGATTCATGATTCATGCTTCATGATTCAATTCATGATTTATGATTCATGATTCAATTCATGATTCATGATTCAATTCATGATTCATGATTCATGCTTTATGATTCAATTCATGATTCATGATTCGATTCATGATTCATGATTTATGATTCATGATTCAATTCATGATTCATTATTCCATTCATGATTCAATTTATGATTCATGATTCAATTCAAGATTCATGATTTGATTCATGATTCGATTCATGATTCATGATTCGATTCATGATTCATGATTCATTTCATGATTCATAATTCATGATTCAATTTATGATTCATGATTCAATTCATGATTCATGATTCATGATTCATTTCATGATTCATGATTCGATTCATGATTCATGAGTCGAATTATGATTCAATTCATGATTCATGATTCGATTCATGATTCATGATTCGATTCATGATTCATGATTCAATTCCTGATTTATGATTCATTTCGAGATTAATGAATCATAATTCAATTCATGATTCATTTCATGATTAATGAATCATAATTCAATTCATGATTCATTTCATGATTCATGATTCATGATTCATTTCATGATTCATGATTCATGATTCAATTCATGATTCAATTCATGATTCATGATTCAATTCATGATTCATGATTCATGATTCATTTTATGATTCATGATTTATGTTTCAATTCATGATTCATGATTCATGTTTCAATTCATGATTCATGATTCAATTCATGATTCATGATTCGATTCATGATTCATGATTCAATTCATGATTCATGATTCAATTCATGATTCATTATTGGATTCATGATTCAAGATTCAATTCATGATTCATGATTCAATTCATGATTCATGATTCAGTTCATGATTCATGATTAATTTCAGGATTCATGATTCATGATTCAATTCATGATTCAATTCATGATTCAATTCATGATTCATGAATCATGATTCAATTCATGATTCAATTCATGATTCATGATTCGATTCATGATTCATGATTCGAATAACGATTCATGATTTGATTCATGATTCATGATTTGATTCATGATTCATGATTCGAATCACGATTCATGATTCAAGATTCAATTAATGATTCATGATTCATGATTCAATTCATGATTCATGATTCATTTCATGATTCATTTCATGATTCATGATTCAAATAATGATTCGATTCATGATTTAATTCATGATTCATGATTCATTTCATAATTCATTTCATGATTCATGATTCAAATAATGATTCAATTCATGATTCATGATTCGATTCATGATTCGATTCATGATTCAATTCATGATTTGTGATTCAATTCATGAATCATGATTCATGATTCATTTCATGATTCATTTCATGATTCATGTTTCATGATTCAATTCATGATTCATGATTCAATTCATGATTCATGATTCGATTCATGATTCATGATTCATGATTTGATTCATGATTCATGATTCATGATTCAATTCCTGATTCATGATTCATTTCATGATTCATGAATCATGATTCAATTCATGATTCAATTCATGATTCATGATTCATGATTCAATTCATGATTAATTTTATGATTCATGATTCATGTTTCAATTCATGATTCATGATTCATGATTCAATTCATGATTCATGATTCATGATTCAATTCATGATTTATAATTCAATTCATGATTCATATTTCGATTCATGATTCAAGATTTAATTCATGATTCATGATTCAATTCATGATTCATGATTCATGCTTCATGATTTAATTCATGATTCATGATTCATGATTCAATTCATGATTCATGAATAATGATTCAATTCATGATTCAATTCATGATTCATGATTCAATTCATGATTCATGATTCATGCTTCATTATTCAATTCATGATTCATGATTCCATTCATGATTCATGATTTATGATTCATGATTCAATTCATGATTCATTATTCCATTCATGATTCATGATTTATGATTCATGATTCAATTCATGATTCATTATTCCATTCATGATTCAATTTATGATTCATGATTCAATTCATGATTCATGATTTGATTCATGATTCAGTTCATGATTCATGATTTGATTCATGATTCATGATTCATTTCATGATTCATAATTAATGATTCAATTCATGATTCATTAATCATGATTGAATTCATGATTCAATTCACGATTCATGATTCATTTCATGATTCATGATTCATGATTCAATTCATGATTCATGAATCATGATTCAATTCATGATTCAATTCATGATTCATGATTCGATTCATGATTCATGATTCGATTCATGATTCATGATTCGAATCACGATTCATGATTTGATTCATGATTC
This sequence comes from Mixophyes australis, assembly GCA_036250195.1. Taxonomy (NCBI): domain Eukaryota; kingdom Metazoa; phylum Chordata; class Amphibia; order Anura; family Limnodynastidae; genus Mixophyes; species Mixophyes australis. The sequence continues at coordinate 212,163,363 of JAVHZZ010000004.1, read as the reverse complement.
GATTCATGATTCATGATTCGAATCACGATTCATGATTCAAGATTCAATTAATGATTCATGATTCATGATTCATTTCATGATTCATGATTCATGATTCAATTCATGATTCATGATTAATGATTTAAATAATGATTCAATTCATGATTCATGATTTAATTCATGATTCATGATTCATTTCATGATTCATTTCATGATTCATGATTCATGATTCAATTTATGATTCAATTCATGATTCATGATTCATGATTCAAATAATGATTCAATTCATGATTCATGATTCGATTCATGATTCGATTCATGGTTCAATTCATGATTCGTGATTCAAATCATGAATCATGATTCATGATTCATTTCATGATTCATGTTTCATGATTCAATTCATGATTCATGATTCAATTCATGATTCATGATTCGATTCATGATTCATGAGTCGAATTATGATTCGATTCATGATTCTTGATTCAATTCATGATTTATGATACAATTCATGATTTATGATTCAATTAATGATTCATGATTCGATTCATGATTCATGATTCATGAATCATGATTCGATTCATGATTCATGATTCATGATTCGATTCATGATTCATGATTCATGATTTGATTCATGATTCATGATTCATGATTCAATTTCTGATTCATGATTCATTTCATGATTCATGAATCTTGATTCAATTCATGATTCAATTCATGATTCTTGATTCATGATTCAATTCATGATTCATTTTATTATTCATGATTCATGTTTCAATTCATGATTCATGATTCATGATTCAATTCATGATTCATGATTCATGATTCAATTAATGATTCATATTTCGATTCATGATTCAAGATTTAATTCATGATTCATGATTCAATTCATGATTCATGATTCAGTTCATGATTCATGATTAATTTCATGATTCATGATTAATTTCATGATTCATGATTCATGCTTCATGATTCAATTCATGATTCATGATTCAATTCATGATTCATATTTCGATTCATGATTCAAGATTTAATTCATGATTCATGATTCAATTCATGATTCATGATTCAGTTCATGATTCATGATTCGATTCATGATTCATGATTCAATTCATGCTTCATGATTCATGATTCATTTCATGATTCATGATTCAATTCATGATTCATGATTCGATTCATGATTCATGAGTCGAATTATGATTCAATTCATGATTCATGATTCAATTCATGATTTATGATTCAATTCATGAATCATGATTCATGATTTATTTCATGATTTATTTCATGATTCAATTCATGATTCAATTCATGATTCATTATTTAATTCATGATTCAATTCATGATTCATGATTCATTTCATGATTTATTTCATGATTCAATTCATGATTCAATTCATGATTCATTATTTAATTCATGATTCAATTCATGATTCATGATTCAATTCATGATTCATGATTCAATTCATGATTCATGATTCGATTCATGATTCATGAGTCGAATTATGATTTAATTCATGATTCATGATTCAATTCATGATTCATGATTTAATTCATGATTTATGATTCAATTCATGATTCATGATTCGATTCATGATTCATGATTCGATTCATGATTCATGATTCATTTCATGATTCATGAATCATGATTCAATTCATGATTCAATTCATGATTTAATTCATGATTCATGATTCAATTCATGATTCATGATTTATGATTCAATTCATGATTTATGATTCATAATTGAATTCATGATTCATGAATCATTTCATGATTCATGATTCATGATTCAATTCATGATTCATTTTATGATTCATGATTCATGTTTCAATTCATGATTCATAATTCATGATTCAATTCATGATTCATTATTCAATTCATGATTCATGATTCGATTCATGATTTAAGATTCAATTCATGATTCATGATTCAATTCATGATTCATGATTCAGTTCATGATTCATGATTAATTTCATGATTCATGATTCATGCTTCATGATTCCATTCATGATTCATGATTCATGATTCATGATTCGATTCATGATTCATGAATCATGATTCAATTAATGATTCAATTCATGATTCATGATTCAATTCATTATTCATGATTCATGCTTCATGATTCAATTCATGATTTATGATTCATGATTCGATTCATGATTCATTATTCGATTCATGATTCATTATTCGATTCAATATTCGATTCATGAATCATTATTCGATTCATGATTCAATTTATGATTCATGATTCAATTCATAATTCATGATTTACGATTCATGATTCAGTTCATGATTCATGATTCGATTCATGATTCATGATTCATTTCATGATTCATTTCATGATTCATTTCATGATTCATAATTCATGATTCAATTCATGATTCATGATTCAATTCATGATTCATGATTCATGATTCAATTCATGATTCATGATTCAATTCATGATTCATGATTCGATTCATGATTCATGAGTCGAATTATAATTCAATTCGTGATTCATGATTCAATTCATGATTCATGATTCAATTCATGATTCATGATTCATTTTATGATTCATGATTCATGTTTCAATTCATGATTCATGATTTAATTCATGATTTATTATTCGATTCATGATTCATGATTCAAGATTCAATTCATGATTCATGATTCAATTCATGATTCATGATTGAGTTCATGATTCATGATTAATTTCATGATTCATGATTCATGATTCAATTCATGATTCAATTCATGATTCATGAATCATGATTCATGAATCATGATTCAATTCATGATTCAATTCATGATTCATGATTCGATTCATGATTCATGATTCGAATCACGATTCATGATTCAAGATTCAATTAATGATTCATGATTCATGATTCAATTCATGATGCATGATTTATTTCATGATTCATTTCATGATTCATGATTCATGATTCAATTCATGATTCATAATTCATGATTCAAATAATGATTCAATTCATGATTCATGATTTAATTCATGATTCATGATTCATTTCATGATTCATTTCATGATTCATTTCATGATTCATGATTCATGATTCAATTTATGATTCAATTCATGATTCATGATTCATGATTCAAATAATGATTCAATTCATGATTCATGATTCGATTCATGATTCGATTCATGATTCAATTCATGATTCGTGATTCAATTCATGAATCTTGATTCATGATTCATTTCATGATTCATTTCATGATTTATGTTTCATGATTCAATTCATGATTCATGATTCAATTCATGATTCATGATTCGATTCATGATTCATGAGTCAAATTATGATTCGATTCATGATTCTTGATTCAATTCATGATTTATGATTCGATTCATGATTCATGAGTCAAATTATGATCCGATTCATGATTCTTGATTCAATTCATGATTCATGATACAATTCATGATTTATGATTCAATTAATGATTCATGATTCGATTCATGATTCATGATTCATGATTCGATTCATGATTCATGATTCATGATTTGATTCATGATTCGTGATTCATGATTCAATTCCTGATTCATGATTCATTTCATGATTCATGAATGATGATTCAATTCATGATTCAATTCATGATTCATGATTCATGATTCAATTCACGATTCATTTTATGATTCATGATTCATGTTTCAATTCATGATTCATGATTCAATTCATGATTCATGATTCATGATTCATTTCATGATTCATGATTCATTTCATGATTCATGATTCATGATTCAATTCATGATTCAATTCATGATTCATGATTCAATTCATGATTCATGATTCATTTTATGATTCATGATTCATGTTTCAATTCATGATTCATGATTCATGTTTCAATTCATGATTCATGATTCAATTCATGATTCATGATTCGATTCATGATTCATGATTCAATTCATGATTCAGGATTCAATTCATGATTTATTATTCGATTCATGATTCAAGATTCAATTCATGATTCATGATTCAATTCATGATTCATGATTCAGTTCATGATTCATGATTAATTTCATGATTCATGATTCATGATTCAATTCATGATTCAATTCATGATTCAATTCATGATTCATGATTCGATTCATGATTCATGATTCGATTCATGATTCATGATTCGAATCACGATTCATGATTTGATTCATGATTCATGATTCGATTCATGATTCATGATTCGAATCACGATTCATGATTCAAGATTCAATTAATGATTCATGATTCATGATTCAATTCATGATGCATGATTCATTTCATGATTCATTTCATGATTCATGATTCATGATTCAATTCATGATTCATAATTCATGATTCAAATAATGATTCAATTCATGATTCATGATTTAATTCATGATTCATGATTTAATTCATGATTCATGATTCATTTCATGATTCATTTCATGATTCATGATTCAATTTATGATTCAATTCATGATTCATGATTCATGATTCAAATAATGATTCAATTCATGATTCATGATTCGATTCATGATTCGATTCATGATTCAATTTTATGATTCGTGATTCAATTCATGAATCTTGATTCATGATTCATTTCATGATTCATTTCATGATTTATGTTTCATGATTCAATTCATGATTCATGATACAATTCATGATTTATGATTCAATTAATGATTCATGATTCGATTCATGATTCATGATTCATGATTCGATTCATGATTCATGCTTCATGATTCAATTCATGATTCATGATTCGATTCATGATTCATGATTTATGATTCAAGATTCAATTCATGATTCATTATTCCATTCATGATTCAATTTATGATTCATGATTCAATTCATGATTCATGATTTGATTCATGATTCAGTTCATGAATCATGATTCGATTCATGATTCATGATTCATTTCATGATTCATAATTCATGATTCATGAATCATGATTCAATTCATGATTCAATTCATGATTCATGATTAATTTCATGATTCATGATTCATGATTCAATTCATGACTCAATTCATGATTCATGATTAATTTCATGATTCATGATTCATTTCATGATTCATTTTATGATTCATGATTCATGATTCAATTTATGATTCAATTCATGATTCATGATTCATGATTCAAATAATGATTCAATTCATGATTCGTGATTCGATTCATGATTCGATTCATGATTCGATTCATGATTCGTGATTCAATTCATGAATCATGATTCATGATTCATTTCATGATTCATTTCATGATTCATGTTTCATGATTCAATTCATGATTCATGATACAATTCATGATTTATGATTCAATTAATGATTCATGATTCGATTCATGATTCATGATTCATGATTTGATTCATGATTCATGATTTGATTCATGATTCAATTCCTGATTCATGATTCATTTCATGATTCATGAATCATGATTCAATTCATGATTCAATTCATGATTCATGATTCATGATTCAATTCATGATTCATTTTATGATTCATGATTCATGTTTCAATTCATGATTCATGATTCAATTCATGATTCATGATTCATGATTCAATTCATGATTTATAATTCAATTCATGATTCATATTTCGATTCATGATTCAAGATTTAATTCATGATTCATGATTCAATTCATGATTCATGATTCAGTTCATGATTCATGATTAATTTCATGATTCATGATTCATGATTCATGATTAATTTCATGATTCATGATTCATGCTTCATGATTCAATTCATGATTCATGATTCATGATTTATGAATCATGATTCAATTCATTATTCAAATCATGATTCATGATTCAATTCATGATTCACGATTCATGCTTCATGATTCAATTCATGATTCATGATTCGATTCATGATTCATGATTTATGATTCATGATTCAATTCATGATTCATTATTCCATTCATGATTCAATTTATGATTCATGATTCAATTCATGATTCATAATTCATGATTCATGAATCATGATTCAATTCATGATTCAATTCATGATTCATGATTAATTTCATGATTCATGATTCATGATTCAATTCATGATTCAATTCATGATTCATGATTAATTTCATGATTCATGATTCATTTCATGATTCATGATTCATGATTCAATTCATGATTCAATTCATGATTCATGATTAATTTCATGATTCATGATTCATTTCATGATTCATGATTCATGATTCAATTTATGATTCAATTCATGATTCATGATTCATGATTCAAATAATGATTCAATTCATGATTCGTGATTCGATTTATGATTCGATTCATGATTCGATTCATGATTCGTGATTCAATTCATGAATCATGATTCATGATTCATTTCATGATTCATTTCATGATTCATGTTTCATGATTCAATTCATGATTCATGATTCAATTCATGATTCATGATTCGATTCATGATTCATGAGTCGAATTATGATTCGATTCATGATTCTTGATTCAATTCATGATTTATGATACAAATCATGATTTATGATTCAATTAATGATTCATGATTCGATTCATGATTCATGATTCATGATTCATGATTCGATTCATGATTCATGATTCATGATTCATGATTCGATTCATGATTCATGATTCATGATTTGATTCATGATTCATGATTCATGATTCAATTCCTGATTCATGATTCATTTCATGATTCATGAATCATGATTCAATTCATGATTCAATTCATGATTCTTGATTCATGATTCAATTCATGATTCATTTTATGATTCATGATTCATGTTTCAATTCATGATTCATTATTCATGATTCAATTCATGATTCATGATTCATATTTCGATTCATGATTCAAGATTTAATTCATGATTCATGATTCAATTCATGATTCATGATTCAGTTCATGATTCATGATTAATTTCATGATTCATGATTAATTTCATGATTCATGATTCATGCTTCATGATTCAATTCATGATTCATGATTCATGATTCAATTCATGATTCATATTTCGATTCATGATTCAAGATTTAATTCATGATTCATGATTCAATTCATGATTCATGATTCAGTTCATGATTCATGATTAATTTCATGATTCATGATTAATTTCATGATTCATAATTCATGCTTCATGATTCAATTCATGATTTATGATTCATGATTCAATTCATGATTCATGATTCAATTCATGATTCATGCTTCATGATTCAATTCATGATTCATGATTCGATTCATGATTCATGATTTATGATTCATGATTCAATTCATGATTCATTATTCCATTCATGATTCATAATTCATGATTCATGAATCATGATTCAATTCATGATTCAATTCATGATTCATGATTAATTTCATGATTCATGATTCATGATTCAATTCATGATTCAATTCATGATTCAATTCATGATTCATGAATCATGATTCAATTCATGATTCATGATATATGATTCAAATAATGATTCAATTCATGATTCATGATTTAATTCATGATTCATGATTCATTTCATGATTCATTTCATGATTCATAATTCATGATTCAATTTATGATTCAATTCATGATTCATGATTCAATTCATGATTCGATTCATGATTCAAATAATGATTCAATTCATGATTCATGATTCAATTCATGATTCGATTCATGATTCAATTCATGATTCGTGATTCAATTCATGAATCATGATTCATGATTCATTTCATGATTCATTTCATGATTCATGTTTCATGATTCAATTCATAATTCATGATTCAATTCATGATTCATGATTCGATTCATGATTCATGAGTCGAATTATGATTCGATTCATGATTCTTGAATCAATTCATGATTTATGATACAATTCGTGATTTATGATTCAATTAATGATTCATGATTCGATTCATGATTCATGATTCATGATTCATGATTCGATTCATGATTCAATTAATGATTCATGATTCGATTCATAATTCATGATTCATGATTCGATTCATGATTCATGATTCGATTCATGATTCATGATTCATGATTTGATTCATGATTCATGATTCATGATTCAATTCCTGATTCATGATTCATTTCATGATTCATGAATCATGATTCAATTCATGATTCAATTCATGATTCTTGATTCATGATTCATTTTATGATTCATGATTCATTTTATGATTCATGATTCATGTTTCAATTCATGATTCATGATTCATGATTCAATTCATGATTCATGATTCATGATTCAATTCATGATTCATATTTCGATTCATGATTCAAGATTTAATTCATGATTCATGATTCAATTCATGATTCATGATTCAGTTCATGATTCATGATTAATTTCATGATTCATGTTTAATTTCATGATTCATGCTTCATGATTCAATTCATGATTCATGATTCATGATTCAATTCATGATTCATATTTCGATTCATGATTCAAGATTTAATTCATGATTCATGATTCAATTCATGATTCATGATTCAGTTCATGATTCATGATTAATTTCATGATTCATGATTAATTTCATGATTCATGATTCATGCTTCATGATTCATGATTCATGCTTCATGATTCAATTCATGATTTATGATTCATGATTCAATTCATGATTCATGATTCAATTCATGATTCATGATTCATGCTTCATGATTCAATTCATGATTCATGATTCGATTCATGATTCATGATTTATGATTCATGATTAATTTCATGATTCATGATTCATGATTCAATTCATGATTCAATTCATGATTCAATTCATGATTCATGAATCATGATTCAATTCATGATTCATGATATATGATTCAAATAATGATTCAATTCATGATTCATGATTTAATTCATGATTCATGATTCATTTCATGATTCATTTCATGATTCATAATTCATGATTCAATTTATGATTCAATTCATGATTCATGATTCAATTCATGATTCGATTCATGATTCAAATAATGATTCAATTCATGATTCATGATTCAATTCATGATTCGATTCATGATTCAATTCATGATTCGTGATTCAATTCATGAATCATGATTCATGATTCATTTAATGATTCATTTCATGATTCATGTTTCATGATTCAATTCATAATTCATGATTCAATTCATGATTCATGATTCGATTCATGATTCATGAGTCGAATTATGATTCGATTCATGATTCTTGAATCAATTCATGATTTATGATACAATTCATGATTTATGATTCAATTAATGATTCATGATTCGATTCATGATTCATGATTCATGATTCATGATTCGATTCATGATTCAATTAATGATTCATGATTCGATTCATAATTCATGATTCATGATTCGATTCATGATTCATGATTCGATTCATGATTCATGATTCATGATTTGATTCATGATTCATGATTCATGATTCAATTCCTGATTCATGATTCATTTCATGATTCATGAATCATGATTCAATTCATGATTCAATTCATGATTCTTGATTCATGATTCATTTTATGATTCATGATTCATTTTATGATTCATGATTCATGTTTCAATTCATGATTCATGATTCATGATTCAATTCATGATTCATGATTCAATTCATGATTCACATTTCGATTCATGATTCAAGATTTAATTCATGATTCATGATTCAATTCATGATTCATGATTCAGTTCATGATTCATGATTAATTTCATGATTCATGTTTAATTTCATGATTCATGCTTCATGATTCAATTCATGATTCATGATTCATGATTCAATTCATGATTCATATTTCGATTCATGATTCAAGATTTAATTCATGATTCATGATTCAATTCATGATTCATGATTCAGTTCATGATTCATGATTAATTTCATGATTCATGATTAATTTCATGATTCATGATTCATGCTTCATGATTCATGATTCATGCTTCATGATTCAATTCATGATTTATGATTCATGATTCAATTCATGATTCATGATTCAATTCATGATTCATGATTCATGCTTCATGATTCAATTCATGATTCATGATTCGATTCATGATTCATGATTTATGATTCATGATTCAATTCATGATTCATTATTCAATTCATGATTCATTATTCCATTCATGATTCAATTTATGATTCATGATTCAATTCAAGATTCATGATTCAGTTCATGATTCATGATTCGATTCATGATTCATGATTCATTTCATGATTCATTATTCAATTTATGATTCATGATTCAATTCATGATTCATGATTCATGATTCATGATTCAATTCCTGATTCATGATTCATGATTCATGATTCATGAATCATGATTCAATTCATGATTCAATTCATGATTCTTGATTCATGATTCAATTCATGATTCATTTTATGATTCATGATTCATGTTTCAATTCATGATTCATGATTCATGATTCAATTCATGATTCATGATTCATGATTCAATTCATGATTCATATTTCGATTCATGATTCAAGATTTAATTCATGATTCATGATTCAATTCATGATTCATGATTCAGTTCATGATTCATGATTAATTTCATGATTCATGATTAATTTCATAATTCATGATTCATGCTTCATGATTCAATTCATGATTCATGATTCATGATTCAATTCATGATTCATATTTCGATTCATGATTCAAGATTTAATTCATGATTCATGATTCAATTCATGATTCATGATTCAGTTCATGATTCATGATTAATTTCATGATTCATGATTAATTTCATGATTCATGATTCATGCTTCATGATTCAATTCATGATTTATGATTCATGATTCAATTCATGATTCATGATTCAATTCATGATTCATGCTTCATGATTCAATTCATGATTCATGATTTGATTCATGATTCATGATTTATGATTCATGATTCAATTCATGATTCATTATTCCATTCATGATTCAATTTATGATTCATGATTCAATTCAAGATTCATGATTCAGTTCATGATTCATGATTCGATTCATGATTCATGATTCATTTCATGATTCATAATTCATGATTCAATTTATGATTCATGATTCAATTCATGATTCATGATTCGATTCATGATTCATGAGTCGAATTATGATTCAATTCATGATTCATGATTCGATTCATGATTCATGATTCAATTCCTGATTCATGATTCATTTCAAGATTAATGAATCCTAATTCAATTCATGATTCATTTCATGATTAATGAACCATAATTCAATTCATGATTCATTTAATGATTCATGATTCATGATTCATTTCATGATTCAATTCATGATTCATGATTCAATTCCTGATTCATGATTCATTTCATGATTCATGAATCATGATTCAATTCATGATTCAATTCATGATTCTTGATTCATGATTCAATTCATGATTCATTTTATGATTCATGATTCAATTCAAGATTCATGATTCAGTTCATGAATCATGATTCGATTCATGATTCATGATTCATTTCATGATTCATAATTCATGATTCAATTTATGATTCATGATTCAATTCATGATTCATGATTCGATTCATGATTCATGAGTCGAATTATGATTCAATTCATGATTCATGATTCGATTCATGATTCATGATTCAATTCCTGATTTATGATTCATTTCAAGATTAATGAATCATAATTCAATTCATGATTCATTTCATGATTAATGAATCATAATTCAATTCATGATTCATTTAATGATTCATGATTCATGATTCATTTCATGATTCATGATTCATGATTCAATTCATGATTCAATTCATGATTCATGATTCAATTCCTGATTCATGATTCATTTCATGATTCATGAATCATGATTCAATTCATGATTCAATTCATGATTCTTGATTCATAATTCAATTCATGATTCATTTTATGATTCATGATTCATGTTTCAATTCATGATTCATGATTCATGATTCAATTCATGATTCATGATTCATGATTCAATTCATGATTCATGATTCAGTTCATGATTCATGATTAATTTCAAGCTTCATGATTAATTTCATGATTCATGATTCATGCTTCATGATTCAATTCATGATTCATGATTCATGATTCAATTCATGATTCATATTTCGATTCATGATTCAAGATTTAATTCATGATTCATGATTCAATTCATGATTCATGATTCAGTTCATGATTCATGATTAATTTCATGATTCATGATTAATTTCATGATTCATGATTCATGCTTCATGATTCAATTCATGATTTATGATTCATGATTCATTTCATGATTCATGATTCAATTCATGATTCATGCTTCATGATTCAATTCATGATTCATGATTCGATTCATGATTCATGATTTATGATTCATGATTCAATTCATGATTCATTATTCCATTCATGATTCATAATACATGATTCATGAATCATGATTCAATTCATGATTCAATTCATGATTCATGATTAATTTCATGATTCATGATTCATGATTCAATTCATGATTCAATTCATGATTCAATTCATGATTCATGAATCATGATTCAATTCATGATTCATGATATATGATTCAAATAATGATTCAATTCATGATTCATGATTCAATTCATGATTTATGATTCATGATTCAATTCATGATTCATGATTCAATTCATGATTCATGATTCATGATTCGATTCATGATTCATGAGTCGAATTATGATTCGATTCATGATTCTTGATTCAATTCATGATTTATGATACAATTCATGATTTATGATTCAATTAATGATTCATGATTCGATTCATGATTCATGATTCATGATTCATGATTCGATTCATGATTCAATTAATGATTCATGATTCGATTCATAATTCATGATTCATGATTCGATTCATGATTCATGATTCGATTCATGATTCATGATTCATGATTTGATTCATGATTCATGATTCATGATTCAATTCCTGATTCATGATTCATTTCATGATTCATGAATCATGATTCAATTCATGATTCAATTCATGATTCTTGATTCATGATTCAATTCATGATTCATTTTATGATTCATGATTCATGTTTCAATTCATGATTCATGATTCATGATTCAATTCATGATTCATGATTCATGATTCAATTCATAATTCATATTTCGATTCATGATTCAAGATTTAATTCTTGATTCATGATTCAATTCATGATTCATGATTCAGTTCATGATTCATGATTAATTTCATGATTCATGATTAATTTCATGATTCATGATTCATGCTTCATGATTCAATTCATGATTTATGATTCATGATTCAATTCATGATTCATGATTCAATTCATGATTCATGATTCATGCTTCATGATTCAATTCATGATTCATGATTCGATTCATGATTCATGATTTATGATTCATGATTCAATTCATGATTCATTATTCCATTCATGATTCAATTTATGATTCATGATTCAATTCAAGATTCATGATTCAGTTCATGATTCATGATTCATTTCATGATTCATAATTCATGATTCAATTTATGATTCATGATTCAATTCATGATTCATGATTCATGATTCATTTCATGATTCATGATTAATGCTTCATGATTCAATTCATGATTTATGATTCATGATTTAATTCATGATTCATGATTCAATTCATGATTCATGATTCATGCTTCATGATTCAATTCATGATTCATGATTCGATTCATGATTCATGATTTATGATTCATGATTCAATTCATGATTCATTAGTCCATTCATGATTCAATTTATGATTCATGATTCAATTCAAGATTCATGATTCAGTTCATGATTCATGATTCGATTCATGATTCATGATTCAATTCCTGATTTATGATTCATTTCAAGATTAATGAATCATAATTCAATTCATGATTCATTTCATGATTAATAAATCATAATTCAATTCATGATTCATTTAATGATTCATGATTCATGATTCATTTCATGATTCATGATTCATGATTCAATTCATGATTCATTTCATGATTCATGATTCAATTCCTGATTCATGATTCATTTCATGATTCATGAATCATGATTCAATTCATGATTCAATTCATGATTCTTGATTCATGATTCAATTCATGATTCATGATTCATGATTCAATTCATGATTCATGATTCAGTTCATGATTCATGATTCAGTTCATGATTCATGATTAATTTCAAGCTTCATGATTAATTTCATGATTCAATTCATGATTCATATTTCGATTCATGATTCAAGATTTAATTCATGATTCATGATTCAATTCATGATTCATGATTCAGTTCATGATTCATGATTAATTTCATGATTCATGATTAATTTCATGATTCATGATTCATGCTTCATGATTCAATTCATGATTTATGATTCATGATTCAATTCATGATTCATGATTCAATTCATGATTCATGCTTCATGATTCAATTCATGATTCATGATTCGATTCATGATTCATGATTTATGATTCATGATTCAATTCATGATTCATTATTACATTCATGATTCATAATTCATGATTCATGAATCATGATTCAATTCATGATTCAATTCATGATTCATGATTAATTTCATGATTCATGATTCATGATTCAATTCATGATTCAATTCATGATTCAATTCATGATTCATGAATCATGATTCAATTCATGATTCATGATATATGATTCAAATAATGATTCAATTCATGATTCATGATTCAATTCATGATTTATGATTCATGATTCAATTCATGATTCATGATTCAATTCATGATTCATGATTCATGATTTGATTCATGATTCATGAGTCGAATTATGATTCGATTCATGATTCTTGATTCAATTCATGATTTATGATACAATTCATGATTTATGATTCAATTAATGATTCATGATTCAATTCATGATTCATGATTCAATTCATGATTTATGATTCATGATTCAATTCATGATTCATGATTCAATTCATGATTCATGATTCATGATTCGATTCATGATTCATGAGTCGAATTATGATTCGATTCATGATTCTTGAATCAATTCATGATTTATGATACAATTCATGATTTATGATTCAATTAATGATTCATGATTCGATTCATAATTCATGATTCATGATTCGATTCATGATTCATGATTCGATTCATGATTCATGATTCATGATTTGATTCATGATTCATGATTCATGATTCAATTCCTGATTAATGATTAATTTCATGATTCATGAATCATGATTCAATTCATGATTCAATTCATGATTCTTGATTCATGATTCAATTCATGATTCATTTTATGATTCATGATTCATGTTTCAATTCATGATTCATGATTCATGATTCAATTCATGATTCATGATTCATGATTCAATTCATAATTCATATTTCGATTCATGATTCAAGATTTAATTCTTGATTCATGATTCAATTCATGATTCATGATTCAGTTCATGATTCATGATTAATTTCATGATTCATGATTAATTTCATGATTCATGATTCATGCTTCATGATTCAATTCATGATTTATGATTCATGATTCAATTCATGATTCATGATTCAATTCATGATTCATGATTCATGCTTCATGATTCAATTCATGATTCATGATTCGATTCATGATTCATGATTTATGATTCATGATTCAATTCATGATTCATTATTCCATTCATGATTCAATTTATGATTCATGATTCAATTCAAGATTCATGATTCAGTTCATGATTCATGATTCGATTCATGATTCATGATTCATTTCATGATTCATAATTCATGATTCAATTTATGATTCATGATTCAATTCATGATTCATGATTCATGATTCATTTCATGATTCATGATTCATGCTTCATGATTCAATTCATGATTTATGATTCATGATTTAATTCATGATTCATGATTCAATTCATGATTCATGATTCATGCTTCATGATTCAATTCATGATTCATGATTCGATTCATGATTCATGATTTATGATTCATGATTCAATTCATGATTCATTAGTCCATTCATGATTCAATTTATGATTCATGATTCAATTCAAGATTCATGATTCAGTTCATGATTCATGATTCGATTCATGATTCATGATTAATTTCATGATTCATAATTCATGATTCAATTTATGATTCATGATTCAATTCATGATTCATGATTCATGATTCATTTCATGATTCATGATTCATGATTCAATTCCTGATTCATGATTCATTTCATGATTCAGGAATCATGATTCAATTCATGATTTAATTCATGATTCTTAAATCATGATTCAATTCATGATTCATTTTATGATTCATGATTCATGTTTCAATTCATGATTCATGATTCAATTCATGATTCATGATTCATGATTCAATTCATGATTCATATTTCGATTCATGATTCAAGATTTAATTCATGATTCTTAATTCAATTTATGATTCATGATTCAGTTCATGATTCATGATTAATTTCATGATTCATGATTAATTTCAATCATTCATGATTCATGCTTCATGATTCAATTCATGATTTATGATTCATGATTCAATTCATGATTCATATTTCGATTCATGATTCAAGATTTAATTCATGATTCATTTCATGATTCAGGAATCATGATTCAATTCATGATTCAATTCATGATTCTTGATTCATGATTCAATTCATGATTCATTTTATGATTCATGATTCATGTTTCAATTCATGATTCATGATTCATGATTCAAATCATGATTCATGATTCATGATTCAATTCATGATTCATATTTCGATTCATGATTCAAGATTTAATTCATGATTCATGATTCAATTCATGATTCAGTTCATGATTCATGATTAATTTCATGATTCATGATTAATTTCATGATTCATGATTCATGCTTCATGATTCAATTCATGATTTATGATTCATGATTCAATTCATGATTCATGATTCAATTCATGATTCATGATTCATGCTTCATGATTCAATTCATGATTCATGATTCGATTCATGATTCATGATTTATGATTCATGATTCAATTCATGATTCATTATTCCATTCATGATTCAATTTATGATTTATGATTCGATTCATGATTCATGATTTATGATTCATGATTCAATTCATGATTCATTATTCCATTCATGATTCAATTTATGATTCATGATTCAATTCAAGATTCATGATTCAGTTCATGATTCATGATTCGATTCATGATTCATGATTCATTTCATGATTCATAATTCATGATTCAATTTATGATTCATGATTCAATTCATGATTCATGATTCATGATTCATTTCATGATTCATGATTCAATTCATGATTCATTATTCGATTCATGATTCATGAGTCGAATTATGATTCAATTCATGATTCATGATTCGATTCATGATTCATGATTTAATTCCTGATTTATGATTCATTTCAAGATTAATGAATCATAATTCAATTCATGATTCATTTCATGATTAATGAATCATAATTCAATTCATGATTCATTTCATGATTCATGATTCATGATTCATTTCATGATTCATGATTCATGATTCAATCCATGATTCAATTCATGATTCATGATTCAATTCATGATTCATAATTCAATTCATGATTCATGATTTGATTCATGATTCAGTTCATGATTCATGATTCGATTCATGATTCATGATTCATTTCATGATTCATAATTCATGATTCAATTCATGATTCATGAATCATGATTGAATTCATGATTCAATTCATGATTCATGATTCATTTCATGATTCATGATTCAATTCATGATTCAATTCATGATTCATGATTCGATTCATGATTCATGATTCGAATCACGATTCATGATTTGATTCATGATTCATGATTCGATTCATGATTTATGATTCGAATAACGATTCATGATTCAAGATTCAATTAATGATTCATGATCCATGATTCATTTCATGATTCATGATTCATGATTCAATTCATGATTCATGATTAATGATTTAAATAATGATTCAATTCATGATTTAATTCATGATTCATGATTCATTTCATGATTCATTTCATAATTCATTTCATGATTCATGATTCATGATTCAATTTATGATTCAATTCATGATTCATGATTCATGATTTAAATAATGATTCAATTCATGATTCATGATTCGATTCATGATTCGATTTATGATTCAATTCATGATTCGTGATTCAAATCATGAATCATGATTCATGATTTATTTCATGATTCATTTCATGATTCATGTTTAATGATTCAATTCATGATTCATGATTCAATTCATGATTCATGATTCGATTCATGATTCATGAGTCGAATTATGATTCGATTCATGATTCTTGATTCAATTCATGATTTATGATACAATTCATGATTTATGATTCAATTAATGATTCATGATTCGATTCATGATTCATGATTCATGATTCATGATTCGATTTATGATTCATGATTCATGATTCATGATTCGATTCATGATTCATGATTCATGATTTGATTCATGATTCATGATTCATGATTCAATTCCTGATTCATGATTCATTTCATGATTCATGAATCTTGATTCAATTCATGATTCAATTCATGATTCTTGATTCATGATTCAATTCATGATTCATTTTATGATTCATGATTCATGTTTCAATTCATGATTCATGATTCATGATTCAATTCATGATTCATGATTCATGATTCAATTCATGATTCATATTTCGATTCATGATTCAAGATTTAATTCATGATTCTTGATTCAATTTATGATTCATGATTCAGTTCATGATTCATGATTAATTTCATGATTCATGATTAATTTCAATCATTCATGATTCATGCTTCATGATTCAATTCATGATTTATGATTCATGATTCAATTCATGATTCATATTTCGATTCATGATTCAAGATTTAATTCATGATTCATTTCATGATTCAGGAATCATGATTCAATTCATGATTCAATTCATGATTCTTGATTCATGATTCAATTCATGATTCATTTTATGATTCATGATTCATGTTTCAATTCATGATTCATGATTCATGATTCAATTCATGATTCATGATTCATGATTCAATTCATGATTCATATTTCGATTCATGATTCAAGATTTAATTCATGATTCATGATTCAATTCATGATTCATGATTCAGTTCATGATTCATGATTAATTTCATGATTCATGATTAATTTCATGATTCATGATTCATGCTTCATGATTCAATTCATGATTTATGATTCATGATTCAATTCATGATTCATGATTCAATTCATGATTCATGATTCATGCTTCATGATTCAATTCATGATTCATGATTCGATTCATGATTCATGATTTATGATTCATGATTCAATTCATGATTCATTATTCCATTCATGATTCAATTTATGATTCATGATTCGATTCATGATTCATGATTTATGATTCATGATTCAATTCATGATTCATTATTCCATTCATGATTCAATTTATGATTCATGATTCAATTCAAGATTCATGATTCAGTTCATGATTCATGATTCGATTCATGATTCATGATTCATTTCATGATTCATAATTCATGATTCAATTTATGATTCATGATTCAATTCATGATTCATGATTCATGATTCATTTCACGATTCATGATTCAATTCATGATTCATTATTCGATTCATGATTCATGAGTCGAATTATGATTCAATTCATGATTCATGATTCGATTCATGATTCATGATTCAATTCCTGATTTATGATTCATTTCAAGATTAATGAATCATAATTCAATTCATGATTCATTTCATGATTAATGAATCATAATTCAATTCATGATTCATTTCATGATTCATGATTCATGATTCATTTCATGATTCATGATTCATGATTCAATCCATGATTCAATTCATGATTCATGATTCAATTCATGATTCATGATTCAATTCATGATTCATGATTTGATTCATGATTCAGTTCATGATTCATGATTCGATTCATGATTCATGATTCATTTCATGATTCATAATTCATGATTCAATTCATGATTCATGAATCATGATTGAATTCATGATTCAATTCATGATTCATGATTCATTTCATGATTCATGATTCATGATTCAATTCATGATTCAATTCATGATTCATGATTCGATTCATGATTCATGATTCGAATCACGATTCATGATTTGATTCATGATTCATGATTCGATTCATGATTCATGATTCGAATAACGATTCATGATTCAAGATTCAATTAATGATTCATGATTCATGATTCATTTCATGATTCATGATTCATGATTCAATTCATGATTCATGATTAATGATTTAAATAATGATTCAATTCATGATTTAATTCATGATTCATGATTCATTTCATGATTCATTTCATAATTCATTTCATGATTCATGATTCATGATTCAATTTATGATTCAATTCATGATTCATGATTCATGATTTAAATAATGATTCAATTCATGATTCATGATTCGATTCATGATTCGATTCATGATTCAATTCATGATTCGTGATTCAAATCATGAATCATGATTCATGATTTATTTCATGATTCATTTCATGATTCATGTTTCATGATTCAATTCATGATTCATGATTCAATTCATGATTCATGATTCGATTCATGATTCATGAGTCGAATTATGATTCGATTCATGATTCTTGATTCAATTCATGATTTATGATACAATTCATGATTTATGATTCAATTAATGATTCATGATTCGATTCATGATTCATGATTCATGATTCAGTTCATGATTCATGATTAATTTCATGATTCATGATTAATTTCATGATTCATGATTCATGATTCATGATTCAATTCCTGATTCATGATTCATTTCATGATTCATGAATCTTGATTCAATTCATGATTCAATTCATGATTCTTGATTCATGATTCAATTCATGATTCATTTTATGATTCATGATTCATGTTTCAATTCATGATTCATGATTCATGATTCAATTCATGATTCATGATTCATGATTCAATTCATGATTCATATTTCGATTCATGATTCAAGATTTAATTCATGATTCTTGATTCAATTTATGATTCATGATTCAGTTCATGATTCATGATTAATTTCATGATTCATGATTAATTTCAATCATTCATGATTCATGCTTCATGATTCAATTCATGATTTATGATTCATGATTCAATTCATGATTCATATTTCGATTCATGATTCAAGATTTAATTCATGATTCATTTCATGATTCAGGAATCATGATTCAATTCATGATTCAATTCATGATTCTTGATTCATGATTCAATTCATGATTCATTTTATGATTCATGATTCATGTTTCAATTCATGATTCATGATTCATGATTCAATTCATGATTCATGATTCATGATTCAATTCATGATTCATATTTCGATTCATGATTCAAGATTTAATTCATGATTCATGATTCAATTCATGATTCATGATTCAGTTCATGATTCATGATTAATTTCATGATTCATGATTAATTTCATGATTCATGATTCATGCTTCATGATTCAATTCATGATTTATGATTCATGATTCAATTCATGATTCATGATTCAATTCATGATTCATGATTCATGCTTCATGATTCAATTCATGATTCATGATTCGATTCATGATTCATGATTTATGATTCATGATTCAATTCATGATTCATTATTCCATTCATGATTCAATTTATGATTCATGATTCGATTCATGATTCATGATTTATGATTCATGATTCAATTCATGATTCATTATTCCATTCATGATTCAATTTATGATTCATGATTCAATTCAAGATTCATGATTCAGTTCATGATTCATGATTCGATTCATGATTCATGATTCATTTCATGATTCATAATTCATGATTCAATTTATGATTCATGATTCAATTCATGATTCATGATTCATGATTCATTTCACGATTCATGATTCAATTCATGATTCATTATTCGATTCATGATTCATGAGTCGAATTATGATTCAATTCATGATTCATGATTCGATTCATGATTCATGATTCAATTCCTGATTTATGATTCATTTCAAGATTAATGAATCATAATTCAATTCATGATTCATTTCATGATTAATGAATCATAATTCAATTCATGATTCATTTCATGATTCATGATTCATGATTCATTTCATGATTCATGATTCATGATTCAATCCATGATTCAATTCATGATTCATGATTCAATTCATGATTCATGATTCAATTCATGATTCATGATTTGATTCATGATTCAGTTCATGATTCATGATTCGATTCATGATTCATGATTCATTTCATGATTCATAATTCATGATTCAATTCATGATTCATGAATCATGATTGAATTCATGATTCAATTCATGATTCATGATTCATTTCATGATTCATGATTCATGATTCAATTCATGATTCAATTCATGATTCATGATTCGATTCATGATTCATGATTCGAATCACGATTCATGATTTGATTCATGATTCATGATTCGATTCATGATTCATGATTCGAATAACGATTCATGATTCAAGATTCAATTAATGATTCATGATTCATGATTCATTTCATGATTCATGATTCATGATTCAATTCATGATTCATGATTAATGATTTAAATAATGATTCAATTCATGATTTAATTCATGATTCATGATTCATTTCATGATTCATTTCATAATTCATTTCATGATTCATGATTCATGATTCAATTTATGATTCAATTCATGATTCATGATTCATGATTTAAATAATGATTCAATTCATGATTCATGATTCGATTCATGATTCGATTCATGATTCAATTCATGATTCGTGATTCAAATCATGAATCATGATTCATGATTTATTTCATGATTCATTTCATGATTCATGTTTCATGATTCAATTCATGATTCATGATTCAATTCATGATTCATGATTCGATTCATGATTCATGAGTCGAATTATGATTCGATTCATGATTCTTGATTCAATTCATGATTTATGATACAATTCATGATTTATGATTCAATTAATGATTCATGATTCGATTCATGATTCATGATTCATGATTCAGTTCATGATTCATGATTAATTTCATGATTCATGATTAATTTCATGATTCATGATTCATGCTTCATGATTCAATTCATGATTCATGATTCATGATTCAATTCATGATTCATATTTCGATTCATGATTCAAGATTTAATTCATGATTCATGATTCAATTCATGATTCATGATTCAGTTCAAGATTCATGATTCGATTCATGATTCATGATTCATTTCATGATTCATAATTCATGATTCAATTTATGATTCATGATTCAATTCATGATTCATGATTCATGATTCATTTCATGATTCATGATTCAATTCATGATTCATGATTCGATTCATGATTCATGAGTCGAAATATGATTCAATTCATGATTCATGATTCAATTCATGATTCATGATTCAATTCATGATTTATGATTCAATTCATGAATCATGATTCATGATTCATTTCATGATTTATTTCATGATTCATGAGTCGAATTATGATTCAATTCATGATTCATGATTCAATTCATGATTCATGATTCAATTCATGATTTATGATTCAATTCATGAATCATGATTCATGATTCATTTCATGATTTATTTCATGATTCATGATTCAATTCATGATTCAATTCATGATTCATTATTTAATTCATGATTCAATTCATGATTCATGATTCAATTCATGATTCATGATTCAATTCATGATTCATGATTCAATTCATGATTCATGATTCGATTCATGATTCATGAGTCGAATTATGATTCAATTCATGATTCATGATTCAATTCATGATTTATGATTCAATTCATGATTCATGATTAGATTCCTGATTCATGATTCATGATTCGATTCATGATTCATGATTCGATTCATGATTCATGATTCATGATTTGATTCATGATTCCTGATTCATGTTTCATTTCATGATTCATGAATCATGATTCTATTCATGATTCAATTCATGATTTAATTCATGATTCATGATTCAATTCATGATTCATGATTTATGATTCAATTCATGATTTATGATTCATAATTGAATTCATGATTCATGATTCATTTCATGATTTATTTCATGATTCATGAGTCGAATTATGATTCAATTCATGATTCATGATTCAATTCATGATTCATGATTCAATTCATGATTTATGATTCAATTCATGAATCATGATTCATGATTCATTTCATGATTTATTTCATGATTCATGATTCAATTCATGATTCAATTCATGATTCATTATTTAATTCATGATTCAATTCATGATTCATGATTCAATTCATGATTCATGATTCAATTCATGATTCATGATTCGATTCATGATTCATGAGTCGAATTATGATTCAATTCATGATTCATGATTCAATTCATGATTCATGATTCAATTCATGATTTATGATTCAATTCATGATTCATGATTAGATTCCTGATTCATGATTCATGATTCGATTCATGATTCATGATTCGATTCATGATTCATGATTCATGATTTGATTCATGATTCCTGATTCATGATTCATGAATCATGATTCTATTCATGATTCAATTCATGATTTAATTCATGATTCATGTTTCAATTCATGATTCATAATTCATGATTCAATTCATGATTCATTATTCAATTCATGATTCATGATTCGATTCATGATTTAAGATTCAATTCATGATTCATGATTCAATTCATGATTCATGATTCAATTCATGATTCATGATTCAGTTCATGATTCATGATTAATTTCATGATTCATGATTCGTGCTTCATGATTCAATTCATGATTCATGATTCATAATTGAATTCATGATTCATGATTCATTTCATGATTTATTTCATGATTCATGAGTCGAATTATGATTCAATTCATGATTCATGATTCAATTCATGATTCATGATTCAATTCATGATTTATGATTCAATTCATGAATCATGATTCATGATTCATTTCATGATTTATTTCATGATTCATGATTCAATTCATGATTCAATTCATGATTCATTATTTAATTCATGATTCAATTCATGATTCATGATTCAATTCATGATTCATGATTCAATTCATGATTCATGATTCGATTCATGATTCATGAGTCGAATTATGATTCAATTCATGATTCATGATTCAATTCATGATTCATGATTCAATTCATGATTTATGATTCAATTCATGATTCATGATTAGATTCCTGATTCATGATTCATGATTCGATTCATGATTCATGATTCGATTCATGATTCATGATTCATGATTTGATTCATGATTCCTGATTCATGATTCATGAATCATGATTCTATTCATGATTCAATTCATGATTTAATTCATGATTCATGTTTCAATTCATGATTCATAATTCATGATTCAATTCATGATTCATTATTCAATTCATGATTCATGATTCGATTCATGATTTAAGATTCAATTCATGATTCATGATTCAATTCATGATTCATGATTCAATTCATGATTCATGATTCAGTTCATGATTCATGATTAATTTCATGATTCATGATTCGTGCTTCATGATTCAATTCATGATTCATGATTCATAATTGAATTCATGATTCATGATTCATTTCATGATTTATTTCATGATTCATGAGTCGAATTATGATTCAATTCATGATTCATGATTCAATTCATGATTCATGATTCAATTCATGATTTATGATTCAATTCATGAATCATGATTCATGATTCATTTCATGATTTATTTCATGATTCATGATTCAATTCATGATTCAATTCATGATTCATTATTTAATTCATGATTCAATTCATGATTCATGATTCAATTCATGATTCATGATTCAATTCATGATTCATGATTCGATTCATGATTCATGAGTCGAATTATGATTCAATTCATGATTCATGATTCAATTCATGATTCATGATTCAATTCATGATTTATGATTCAATTCATGATTCATGATTAGATTCCTGATTCATGATTCATGATTCGATTCATGATTCATGATTCGATTCATGATTCATGATTCATGATTTGATTCATGATTCCTGATTCATGATTCATGAATCATGATTCTATTCATGATTCAATTCATGATTTAATTCATGATTCATGTTTCAATTCATGATTCATAATTCATGATTCAATTCATGATTCATTATTCAATTCATGATTCATGATTCGATTCATGATTTAAGATTCAATTCATGATTCATGATTCAATTCATGATTCATGATTCAATTCATGATTCATGATTCAGTTCATGATTCATGATTAATTTCATGATTCATGATTCGTGCTTCATGATTCAATTCATGATTCATGATTCATAATTGAATTCATGATTCATGATTCATTTCATGATTTATTTCATGATTCATGAGTCGAATTATGATTCAATTCATGATTCATGATTCAATTCATGATTCATGATTCAATTCATGATTTATGATTCAATTCATGAATCATGATTCATGATTCATTTCATGATTTATTTCATGATTCATGATTCAATTCATGATTCAATTCATGATTCATTATTTAATTCATGATTCAATTCATGATTCATGATTCAATTCATGATTCATGATTCAATTCATGATTCATGATTCGATTCATGATTCATGAGTCGAATTATGATTCAATTCATGATTCATGATTCAGTTCATGATTCATGATTCAATTCATGATTTATGATTCAATTCATGATTCATGATTAGATTCCTGATTCATGATTCATGATTCGATTCATGATTCATGATTCGATTCATGATTCATGATTCATGATTTGATTCATGATTCCTGATTCATGATTCATGAATCATGATTCTATTCATGATTCAATTCATGATTTAATTCATGATTCATGTTTCAATTCATGATTCATAATTCATGATTCAATTCATGATTCATTATTCAATTCATGATTCATGATTCGATTCATGATTTAAGATTTAATTCATGATTCATGATTCAATTCATGATTCATGATTCAATTCATGATTCATGATTCAGTTCATGATTCATGATTAATTTCATGATTCATGATTCGTGCTTCATGATTCAATTCATGATTCATGATTCATGATTCATGATTTGATTCATGATTCATGAATCATGATTCAATTAATGATTCAATTCATGATTCATGATTCAATTCATTATTCATGATTCATGCTTCATGATTCAATTCATGATTTATGATTCATGATTCGATTCATGATTCATTATTCGATTCATGATTCATTATTCGATTCATGATTCGATTCATGATTCATTATTCGATTCATGATTCAATTTATGATTCATGATTCAATTCATAATTCATGATTTACGATTCATGATTCAGTTCATGATTCATGATTCGATTCATTATTCATGATTCATTTCATGATTCATTTCATGATTCATTTCATGATTCATAATTCATGATTCAATTCATGATTCAATTCATGATTCATGATTCAATTCATGATTCATGATTCATGATTCAATTCATGATTCATGATTCAATTCATGATTCATGATTCGATTCATGATTCATGAGTCGAATTATAATTCAATTCGTGATTCATGATTCAATTCATGATTCATGATTCATGATACAATTCATGATTCATGATTCAATTCATGATTCATGATTCGATTCATGATTCATGAGGCGAATTATAATTCAATTCGTGATTCATGATTCAATTCATGATTCATTTCATGATTTATTTCAGGATTCATGATTCATGATTTAATTCATGATTCAATTCATGATTCATGATTCAATTCATGATTCAATTCATGATTCATGATTCAATTCATGATTCAATTCATGATTCATGATTCATGATTCAATTCATGATTCATGATTCAATTCATGATTCATGATTCGATTAATGATTCATAAGTCGAATTATGATTCAATTCATGATTTAATGATTCAATTCATGATTCATGATTCAATTCATGATTTATGATTCAATTCATGATTCATGATTAGATTCATGATTCATGATTCATAATTTGATTCATGATTCATGATTCGATTCATGATTCATGATTCATGATTCATGATTCATGATTCGATTCATGATTCATGATTCATGATTCATGATTCAATTCCTGATCTATGATTCATTTCATGATTAATGAATCATAATTCAATTCATGATTCATTTCATGATTAATGAATCATAATTTAATTCATGATTCATGATTCATGATTCATGATTCATGATTCATGATTCAATTCATGATTCAATTTATGATTCATAATTCAATTCATGATTCATGATTCAATTCATGATTCATGATTCATTTTATGATTCATGATTCATGTTTCAATTCCTGATTCAATTCATGATTCAATTCATGATTCATAATTCAATTCATGATTCATGATTCAATTCATGATTCATGATTAATGATTCAATTCATGATTCATGATTCAATTCATGATTCATGATTCAATTCATGATTCATGATTCGATTCATTAATCATGAGTCGAATTATGATTCAATTCATGATTCTTGATTCAATTCATGATTCATGATACAATTCATGATTTATGATTCAATTAATGATTCATGATTCGATTCATGATTCATGATTCGATTCATGATTCATGATTCATGATTTGATTCATGATTCGTGATTCATGATTCAATTCCTGATTCATGATTCATTTCATGATTCATGAATCATGATTCAATTCATGATTCAATTCATGATTCATGATTCATGATTCAATTCATGATTCATTTTATGATTCATGATTCATGTTTCAATTCATGATTCATGATTCAGTTCATGATTCATGATTAATTTCATGATTCATGATTAATTTCATGATTCATGATTCATGCTTCATGATTCAATTCATGATTCATGATTCATGATTTATGAATCATGATTCAATTTATTATTCAAATCATGATTCAATTCATGATTCATGATTCATGCTTCATGATTCAATTCATGATTCATGATTCGATTCATGATTCATGATTTATGATTCATGATTCAATTCATGATTCATTATTCCATTCATGATTCAATTTATGATTCATGATTCAATTCATGATTCATGATTTGATTCATGATTCAGTTCATGATTCATGATTCGATTCATGATTCATGATTCATTTCATGATTCATAATTCATGATTCATGAATCATGATTCATAATTCATGATTCATGAATCATGATTCAATTCATGATTCAATTCATGATTCATGATTAATTTCATGATTCATGATTCATGATACAATTCATGATTCAATTCATGATTCAATTCATGATTCATGAATCATGATTCAATTCATGATTCATAATTCATGATTCATGAATCATGATTCATAATTCATGATTCATGAATCATGATTCAATTCATGATTCAATTCATGATTCATGATTAATTTCATGATTCATGATTCATGATTCAATTCATGATTTAATTCATGATTCATGATTCATTTCATGATTCATTTCATGATTCATGATTCATGATTCAAATAATGATTCAATTCATGATTCATGATTCGATTCATGATTCGATTCATGATTCAATTCATGATTCGTGATTCAATTCATGAATCATGATTCATGATTCATTTCATGATTCATTTCATGATTCATGTTTCATGATTCAATTCATGATTCATGATTCAATTCATGATTCATGATTCGATTCATGATTCATGAGTCGAATTATGATTCGATTCATGATTCTTGATTCAATTCATGATTTATGATACAATTCATGATTTATGATTCAATTAATGATTCATGATTCGATTCATGATTCATGATTCATGATTCGATTCATGATTCAATTAATGATTCATGATTCGATTCATAATTCATGATTCATGATTCATGATTCGATTCATGATTCATGATTCATGATTCATGATTCGATTCATGATTCATGATTCATGATTTGATTCATGATTCATGATTCATGATTCAATTCCTGATTCATGATTCATTTCATGATTCATGAATCATGATTCAATTCATGATTCAATTCATGATTCTTGATTCATGATTCAATTCATGATTCATTTTATGATTCATGATTCCTGTTTCAATTCATGATTCATGATTCATGATTCAATTCATGATGCATATTTCGATTCATGATTCAAGATTTAATTCATGATTCATGATTCAATTCATGATTCATGATTCAGTTCATGATTCATGATTAATTTCATGGATCATGATTAATTTCATGATTCATGCTTCATGATTCAATTCATGATTCATGATTCATGATTCAATTCATGATTCATATTTCGATTCATGATTCAAGATTTAATTCATGATTCATGATTCAATTCATGATTCATGATTCAGTTCATGATTCATGATTAATTTCATGATTCATGATTAATTTCATGATTCATGATTCATGCTTCATTATTCAATTCATGATTTATGATTCATGATTCAATTCATGATTCATGATTCAATTCATGATTCATGATTCTTGCTTCATGATTCAATTCATGATTCATGATTCGATTCATGATTCATGATTTATGATTCATGATTCAATTCATGATTCATTATTCCATTCATGATTCAATTTATGATTCATGATTCAATTCAAGATTCATGATTCAGTTCATGATTTATGATTCGATTCATGATTCATGATTCATTTCATGATTCATAATTCATGATTCAATTTATGATTCATGATTCAATTCATGATTCATGATTCATAATTCATGATTCATGATTCAATTCCTGATTCATGATTCATTTCATGATTCATGAATCATGATGCAATTCATGATTTAATTCATGATTCTTGATTCATGATTCAATTCATGATTCATTTTATGATTCATGATTCATGTTTCAATTCATGATTCATGATTCATGATTCAAGTCATGATTCATGATTCATGATTCAATTCATGATTCATATTTCGATTCATGATTCAAGATTTAATTCATGATTCATGATTCAATTCATGATTCATGATTCAGTTCATGATTCATGATTAATTTCATGATTCATGATTAATTTCATGATTCGTGATTCATGCTTCATGATTCAATTCATGATTCATGATTCATGATTCAATTCATGATTCATATTTCGATTCATGATTCAAGATTTAATTCATGATTCATGATTCAATTCATGATTCATGATTCAGTTCATGATTCATGATTAATTTCATGATTCATGATTAATTTCATGATTCAATTCATGATTTATGATTCATGATTCAATTCATGATTCATGATTCAATTCATAATTCATGCTTCATGCTTCATGATTCAATTCATGATTCATGATTCCATTCATGATTCATGATTTATGATTCATGATTCAATTCATGATTCATTATTCCATTCAAGATTCAATTTATGATTCATGATTTAATTCAAGATTCATGATTCAGTTCATGATTCATGATTCGATTCATGATTCATGATTCATTTCATGATTCATTATTCATGATTCAATTTATGATTCATGATTCAATTCATGATTCATGATTCATGATTCATTTCATGATTCATGATTCAATTCATGATTCATGATTCGATTCATGATTCATGAGTAGAATTATGATTCAATTCATGATTCATGATTCGATTCATGATTCATGATTCAATTCCTGATTTATGATTCATTTCAAGATTAATGAATCATAATTCAATTCATGATTCATTTCATGATTAATGAATCATAATTCAATTCATGATTCATTTCATGATTCATGATTCATGATTCATTTCATGATTCATGATTCATGATTCAATTCATGATTCAATTCATGATTCATGATTCAATTCATGATTCATGATTTGATTCATGATTCAGTTCATGATTCATGATTCGATTCATGATTCATGATTCATTTCATGATTAATAATTCATGATTCAATTCATGATTCATGATTTATGATTGAATTCATGATTCAATTCATGATTCATGATTCATTTCATGATTCATGATTCATGATTCAATTCATGATTCATGAATCATGATTCAATTCATGATTCAATTCATGATTCATGATTCGATTCATGATTCATGATTCGAATCACGATTCATGATTTGATTCATGATTCATGATTCGATTCATGATTCGAATCACGATTCATGATTCAAGATTCAATTAATGATTCATGATTCATGATTCATGATTCAATTCATGATTCATGATTAATGATTTAAATAATGATTCAATTCATGATTTAATTCATGATTCATGATTCATTTCATGATTCATTTCATGATTCATTTCATGATTCATGATTCATGATTCATTTCATGATTCATTTCATGATTCATGTTTCATGATTCAATTCATGATTCATGATTCAATTCATGATTCATGATTCGATTCATGATTCATGTGTCGAATTATGATTCGATTCATGATTATTGATTCAATTCATTATTTATGATACAATTCATGATTTATGATTCAATTAATGATTCATGATTCGATTCATGATTCATGATTCGATTCATGATTCATGATTCATGATTCATGATTCGATTCATGATTCATGATTCATGATTCATGATTCGAGATTCATGATTCATGATTCGATTCATGATTCATGATTCATCATTTGATTCATGATTCATGATTCATGATTCAATTTATGATTCATGATTCAATTCATGATTCATGATTCATGATTCATGATTCATGATTCATGATTCAATTCCTGATTCATGATTCATTTCATGATTCATGAATCATGATGCAATTCATGATTCAATTCATGATTCTTGATTCATGATTCAATTCATGATTCATTTTATGATTCATGATTCATGTTTCAATTCATGATTCATGATTCATGATTCAATTCATGATTCATGATTCATGATTCAATTCATGATTCATATTTCGATTCATGATTCAAGATTTAATTCATGATTCATGATTCAATTCATGATTCATGATTCAGTTCATGATTCATGATTAATTTCATGATTCATGATTAATTTCATGATTCATGATTCATGCTTCATGATTCAATTCATGATTCATGATTCATGATTCAATTCATGATTCATATTTCGATTCATGATTCAAGATTTAATTCATGATTCATGATTCAATTCATGATTCATGATTCAGTTCATGATTCATGATTAATTTCATGATTCATGATTAATTTCATGATTCAATTCATGATTTATGATTCATGATTCAATTCATGATTCATGATTCAATTCATGATTCATGATTCATGCTTCATGATTCAATTCATGATTCATGATTCGATTCATGATTTATGATTCATGATTCAATTTAGGATTCATTATTCCATTCATGATTCAATTTATGATTCATGATTCAATTCAAGATTCATGATTCAGTTCATGATTCATGATTCGATTCATGATTCATGATTCATTTCATGATTCATTATTCATGATTCAATTTATGATTCATGATTCAATTCAAGATTCATGATTCAGTTCATGATTCATGATTCATTTCATGATTCATGATTCGATTCATGATTCATGAGTCGAATTATGATTCAATTCATGATTCATGATTCGATTCATGATTCATGATTCAATTCCTGATTTATGATTCATTTCAAGATTAATGAATCATAATTCAATTCATGATTCATTTCATGATTAATGAATCATAATTCAATTCATGATTCATTTCATGATTCATGATTCATGATTCATTTCATGATTCATGATTCATGATTCAATTCATGATTCAATTCATGATTCATGATTCAATTCATGATTCATGATTTGATTCATGATTCAGTTCATGATTCATGATTCGATTCATGATTCATGATTCATTTCATGATTAATAATTCATGATTCAATTCATGATTCATGAATTATGATTGAATTCATGATTCAATTCATGATTCATGATTCATTTCATGATTCATGATTCATGATTCAATTCATGATTCATGAATCATGATTCAATTCATGATTCAATTCATGATTCATGATTCGATTCATGATTCGAATCACGATTCATGATTTGATTCATGATTCATGATTCGATTCATGATTCGAATCACGATTCATGATTCAAGATTCAATTAATGATTCATGATTCATGATTCAATTCATGATTCATGATTAATGATTTAAATAATGATTCAATTCATGATTTAATTCATGATTCATGATTCATTTCATGATTCATTTCATGATTCATGATTCATGATTCAATTCATGATTCAATTCATCATTCATGATTCATGATTCAAATAATGATTCATGATTCGATTCATGATTCAATTCATGATTCAATTCATGATTCGTGATTCAAATCATGAATCATGATTCATGATTCATTTCATGATTCATTTCATGATTCATGTTTCATGATTCAAATCATGATTCATGATTCAATTCATGAATTATGATTCGATTCATGATTCATGAGTCGAATTATGATTCGATTCATGATTCTTGATTCAATTCATTATTTATGATACAATTCATGATTTATGATTCAATTAATGATTCATGATTCGATTCATGATTCATGATTCATGATTCATGATTCGATTCATGATTCATGATTCATGATTCATGATTCGAGATTCATGATTCATGATTCGATTCATGATTCATGATTCATGATTTGATTCATGATTCATGATTCATGATTCAATTCCTGATTCATGATTCATTTCATGATTCATGAATCTTGATTCAATTCATGATTCAATTCATGATTCTTGATTCATGATTCAATTCATGATTCATTTTATGATTCATGATTCATGTTTCAATTCATGATTCATGATTCAATTCATGATTCATGATAAAATTCATGATTCATATTTCGATTCATGATTCAAGATTTAATTCATGATTCATGATTCAATTCATGATTCATGATTCAGTTCATGATTCATGATTAATTTCATGATTCATGATTAATTTCATGATTTATGATTCATGCTTCATGATTCAATTCATGATTCATGATTCATGATTCATATTTCGATTCATGATTCAAGATTTAATTCATGATTCATGATTCAATTCATGATTCATGATTCAGTTCAAGATTCATGATTCGATTCATGATTCATGATTCATTTCATGATTCATAATTCATGATTCAATTTATAATTCATGATTCAATTCATGATTCATGATTCATGATTCATGATTCAATTCATGATTCATGATTCGATTCATGAGTCGAATTATGATTCAATTCATGATTCATGATTCAATTCATGATTCATGATTCAATTCATGATTTATGATTCAATTCATGAATCATGATTCATGATTCATTTCATGATTTATTTCATGATTCATTATTTAATTCATGATTCAATTCATGATTCATGATTCAATTCATGATTCATGATTCAATTCATGATTCATGATTCAATTCATGATTCATGATTCAATTCATGATTCATGATTCGATTCATGATTCATGAGTCGAATTATGATTCAATTCATGATTCATGATTCAATTCATGATTCATGATTCAATTCATGATTTATGATTCAATTCATGATTCATGATTAGATTCCTGATTCATGATTCATGATTCGATTCATGATTCATGATTCGATTCATGATTCATGATTCATGATTTGATTCATGATTCCTGATTCATGATTCATTTCATGATTCATGAATCATGATTCTATTCATGATTCAATTCATGATTTAATTCATCATTCATGATTCAATTCATGATTCATGATTCAGTTCAAGATTCATGATTCGATTCATGATTCATGATTCATTTCATGATTCATAATTCATGATTCAATTTATAATTCATGATTCAATTCATGATTCATGATTCATGATTCAATTCATGATTCATTTTATGATTCATGATTCATGATTCAATTCATGATTCATGATTCAGTTCATGATTCATGATTAATTTCATGATTCATGATTCAAATAATGATTCAATTCATGATTCATGATTCGATTCATGGTTCGATTCATGATTCAATTCATGATTCGTGATTCAATTCATGAATCATGATTCATGATTCATTTCATGATTCATTTCATGATTCATGTTTCATGATTCAATTCATGATTCATGATTCAATTCATGATTCATGATTCGATTCATGATTCATGAGTCGAATTATGATTAGATTCATGATTCTTGATTCGATTCATGATTCATGATTCATGATTCATGATTCGATTCATGATTTAATTAATGATTCATGATTCGATTCATAATTCATGATTCATGATTCGATTCATGATTCATGATTCATGATTCATGATTCGATTCATGATTCATGATTCATGATGTGATTCATGATTCATGATTCATGATTCATGATTCGATTCATGATTCATGATTCATGATTTGATTCATGATTCATGATTCAATTCCTGATTCATGATTCATTTCATGATTCATGAATCATGATTCAATTCATGATTCAATTCATGATTCTTGATTCATGATTCAATTCATGATTCATTTTATGATTCATGATTCATGTTTCAATTCATGATTCATGATTCAATTCATGATTCATGATTCATGATTCAATTCATGATTCATATTTCGATTCATGATTCAAGATTTAATTCATGATTCAATTCATGATTCATGATTCAGTTCATGATTCATGATTAATTTCATGATTCATGATTAATTTCATGATTCATGCTTCATGATTCAATTCATGATTCATGATTCATGATTCAATTCATGATTCATATTTCGATTCATGATTCAAGATTTAATTCATGATTCATGATTCAATTCATGATTCATGATTCAGTTCATGATTCATGATTAATTTCATGATTCATGATTAATTTCATGATTCATGATTCATGCTTCATGATTCAATTCATGATTTATGATTCATGATTCAATTCATGATTCATGATTCAATTCATGATTCATGATTCATGCTTCATGATTCAATTCATGATTCATGATTCGATTCATGATTCATGATTTATGATTCATGATTCAATTCAAGATTCATGATTCAGTTCATGATTCATGATTCGATTCATGATTCATGATTCATTTCATGATTCATAATTCATGATTCATGATTCGATTCATGATTCATGATTCATTTCATGATTCATAATTCATGATTCAATTTATGATTCATGATTCAATTCATGATTCATGATTCATTTCATGATTCATGATTCATGATTCAATTCCTGATTCATGATTCATTTCATGATTCATGAATCATGATGCAATTCATGATTCAATTCATGATTCTTGATTCATGATTCAATTCATGATTTATTTTATGATTCATGATTCATGTTTCAATTCATGATTCATGATTCATGATTCAATTCATGATTCATGATTCATGATTCAATTCATGATTCATATTTCGATTCATGATTCAAGATTTAATTCATGATTCATGATTCAATTTATGATTCATGATTCAGTTCATGATTCATGATTAATTTCATGATTCATGATTAATTTCATGATTCATGATTCATGCTTCATGATTCAATTCATGATTTATGATTCATGATTCAATTCATGATTCATGATTCAATTCATGATTCATGATTCAGTTCATGATTCATGATTAATTTCAGGATTCATGATTCATGATTCAATTCATGATTCAATTCATGATTCAATTCATGATTCATGAATCATGATTCAATTCATGATTCAATTCATGATTCATGATTCGATTCATGATTCATGATTCGATTCATGATTCATGATTCGAATAACGATTCATGATTTGATTCATGATTCATGATTTGATTCATGATTCATGATTCGAATCACGATTCATGATTCAAGATTCAATTAATGATTCATGATTCATGATTCAATTCATGATTCATGATTCATTTCATGATTCATTTCATGATTCATGATTCAAATAATGATTCAATTCATGATTCATGATTTAATTCATGATTCATGATTCATTTCATAATTCATTTCATGATTCATGATTCATGATTCAAATAATGATTCAATTCATGATTCATGATTCGATTCATGATTCGATTCATGATTCAATTCATGATTTGTGATTCAATTCATGAATCATGATTCATGATTCATTTCATGATTCATTTCATGATTCATGTTTCATGATTCAATTCATGATTCATGATTCAATTCATGATTCATGATTCGATTCATGATTCATGATTTATGATTTGATTCATGATTCATGATTCATGATTCAATTCCTGATTCATGATTCATTTCATGATTCATGAATCATGATTCATGAATCATGATTCAATTCATGATTCAATTCATGATTCATGATTCATGATTCAATTCATGATTAATTTTATGATTCATGATTCATGTTTCAATTCATGATTCATGATTCATGATTCAATTCATGATTCATGATTCATGATTCAATTCATGATTTATAATTCAATTCATGATTCATATTTCGATTCATGATTCAAGATTTAATTCATGATTCATGATTCAATTCATGATTCATGATTCATGCTTCATGATTTAATTCATGATTCATGATTCATGATTCAATTCATGATTCATGAATAATGATTCAATTCATGATTCAATTCATGATTCATGATTCAATTCATGATTCATGATTCATGCTTCATTATTCAATTCATGATTCATTATTCAATTCATGATTCATGATTCCATTCATGATTCATGATTTATGATTCATGATTCAATTCATGATTCATTATTCCATTCATGATTCAATTTATGATTCATGATTCAATTCATGATTCATGATTTGATTCATGATTCAGTTCATGATTCATGATTCGATTCATGATTCATGATTCATTTCATGATTCATAATTAATGATTCAATTCATGATTCATGAATCATGATTGAATTCATGATTCAATTCACGATTCATGATTCATTTCATGATTCATGATTCATGATTCAATTCATGATTCATGAATCATGATTCAATTCATGATTCAATTCATGATTCATGATTCGATTCATGATTCATGATTCGATTCATGATTCATGATTCGAATCACGATTCATGATTTGATTCTTGATTCGATTCATGATTCATGATTCGAATCACGATTCATGATTCAAGATTCAATTAATGATTCATGATTCATGATTCATTTCATGATTCATGATTCATGATTCAATTCATGATTCATGATTAATGATTTAAATAATGATTCAATTCATGATTCATGATTTAATTCATGATTCATGATTCATTTCATGATTCATTTCATGATTCATGATTCATGATTCAATTTATGATTCAATTCATGATTCATGATTCATGATTCAAATAATGATTCAATTCATGATTCATGATTCGATTCATGATTCGATTCATGGTTCAATTCATGATTCGTGATTCAAATCATGAATCATGATTCATGATTCATTTCATGATTCATGTTTCATGATTCAATTCATGATTCATGATTCAATTCATGATTCATGATTCGATTCATGATTCATGAGTCGAATTATGATTCGATTCATGATTCTTGATTCAATTCATGATTTATGATACAATTCAAGATTTATGATTCAATTAATGATTCATGATTCGATTCATGATTCATGATTCATGAATCATGATTCGATTCATGATTCATGATTCATGATTTGATTCATGATTCATGATTCCTGATTTGATTCATGATTCATGATTCATGATTCAATTCCTGATTCATGATTCATTTCATGATTCATGAATCTTGATTCAATTCATGATTCAATTCATGATTCTTGATTCATGATTCAATTCATGATTCATTTTATTATTCATGATTCATGTTTCAATTCATGATTCATGATTCATGATTCAATTCATGATTCATGATTCATGATTCAATTCATGATTCATATTTCGATTCATGATTCAAGATTTAATTCATGATTCATGATTCAATTCATGATTCATGATTCAGTTCATGATTCATGATTAATTTCATGATTCATGATTCATGCTTCATGATTCAATTCATGATTCATGATTCAATTCATGATTCATATTTCGATTCATGATTCAAGATTTAATTCATGATTCATGATTCCATTCATGATTCATGATTCAGTTCATGATTCATGATTCGATTCATGATTCATGATTCAATTCATGATTCATGATTCATGATTCATTTCATGATTCATGATTCAATTCATGATTCATTTCATGATTCATGATTCAATTCATGATTCATGATTCATGATTCGATTCATGATTCATGAGTCGAATTATGATTCAATTCATGATTCATGATTCAATTCATGATTTATGATTCAATTCATGAATCATGATTCATGATTCATTTCATGATTTATTTCATGATTCAATTCATGATTCAATTCATCATTCATTATTTAATTCATGATTCAATTCATGATTCATGATTCATTTCATGATTTATTTCATGATTCAATTCATGATTCAATTCATGATTCATTATTTAATTCATGATTCAATTCATGATTCATGATTCAATTCATGATTCATGATTCAATTCATGATTCATGATTCAATTCATGATTCAT
The DNA here is from genome assembly GCA_036250195.1 of Mixophyes australis. NCBI lineage: Eukaryota > Metazoa > Chordata > Amphibia > Anura > Limnodynastidae > Mixophyes > Mixophyes australis. Next base: position 212,123,166 of record JAVHZZ010000004.1, on the reverse strand, counting down.
GATTTGATTCATGATTCATGAGTCGAATTATGATTTAATTCATGATTCATGATTCAATTCATGATTCATGATTTAATTCATGATTTATGATTCAATTCATGATTCATGATTAGATTCATGATTCATGATTCATGATTCGATTCATGATTCATGATTCGATTCATGATTCATGATTCATTTCATGATTCATGAATCATGATTCAATTCATGATTCAATTCATGATTTAATTCATGATTCATGATTCAATTCATGATTCATGATTTATGATTCAATTCATGATTTATGATTCATAATTGAATTCATGATTCATGAATCATTTCATGATTCATGATTCATGATTCAATTCATGATTCATTTTATGATTCATGATTCATGTTTCAATTCATGATTCATAATTCATGATTCAATTCATGATTCATTATTCAATTCATGATTCATGATTCGATTCATGATTTAAGATTCAATTCATGATTCATGATTCAATTCATGATTCATGATTCAGTTCATGATTCATGATTAATTTCATGATTCATGATTCATGCTTCATGATTCAATTCATGATTCATGATTCATGATTCATGATTCGATTCATGATTTATGAATCATGATTCAATTAATGATTCAATTCATGATTCATGATTCAATTCATTATTCATGATTCATGCTTCATGATTCAATTCATGATTTATGATTCATGATTCGATTCATGATTCATTATTCGATTCATGATTCATTATTCGATTCAATATTCGATTCATGAATCATTATTCGATTCATGATTCAATTTATGATTCATGATTCAATTCATAATTCATGATTTACGATTCATGATTCAGTTCATGATTCATGATTCGATTCATGATTCATGATTCATTTCATGATTCATTTCATGATTCATTTCATGATTCATAATTCATGATTCAATTCATGATTCATGATTCAATTCATGATTCATGATTCATGATTCAATTCATGATTCATGATTCAATTCATGATTCATGATTCGATTCATGATTCATGAGTCGAATTATAATTCAATTCGTGATTCATGATTCAATTCATGATTCATGATTCAATTCATGATTCATGATTCATTTTATGATTCATGATTCATGTTTCAATTCATGATTCATGATTCATGATTCAATTCATGATTCATGATTTAATTCATGATTTATTATTCGATTCATGATTCATGATTCAAGATTCAATTCATGATTCATGATTCAATTCATGATTCATGATTGAGTTCATGATTCATGATTAATTTCATGATTCATGATTCATGATTCAATTCATGATTCAATTCATGATTCAATTCATGATTCATGAATCATGATTCATGAATCATGATTCAATTCATGATTCAATTCATGATTCATGATTCGATTCATGATTCATGATTCGAATCACGATTCATGATTCAAGATTCAATTAATGATTCATGATTCATGATTCAATTCATGATGCATGATTCATTTCATGATTCAATTCATGATTCATAATTCATGATTCAAATAATGATTCAATTCATGATTCATGATTTAATTCATGATTCATGATTCATTTCATGATTCATTTCATGATTCATGATTCATGATTCAATTTATGATTCAATTCATGATTCATGATTCATGATTCAAATAATGATTCAATTCATGATTCATGATTCGATTCATGATTCGATTCATGATTCAATTCATGATTCGTGATTCAATTCATGAATCTTGATTCATGATTCATTTCATGATTCATTTCATGATTTATGTTTCATGATTCAATTCATGATTCATGATTCAATTCATGATTCATTATTCGATTCATGATTCATGAGTCAAATTATGATTCGATTCATGATTCTTGATTCAATTCATGATTTATGATTCGATTCATGATTCATGAGTCAAATTATGATCCGATTCATGATTCTTGATTCAATTCATGATTCATGATACAATTCATGATTTATGATTCAATTAATGATTCATGATTCAATTCATGATTCATTATTCCATTCATGATTCAATTTATGATTCATGATTCAATTCAAGATTCATGATTCAGTTCATGATTCATGATTCGATTCATGATTCATGATTCATTTCATGATTCATAATTCATGATTCATGATTCGATTCATGATTCATGATTCATTTCATGATTCATAATTCATGATTCAATTTATGATTCATGATTCAATTCATGATTCATGATTCATTTCATGATTCATGATTCATGATTCAATTCCTGATTCATGATTCATTTCATGATTCATGAATCATGATGCAATTCATGATTCAATTCATGATTCTTGATTCATGATTCAATTCATGATTTATTTTATGATTCATGATTCATGTTTCAATTCATGATTCATGATTCATGATTCAATTCATGATTCATGATTCCTGATTCAATTCATGATTCATATTTCGATTCATGATTCAAGATTTAATTCATGATTCATGATTCAATTTATGATTCATGATTCAGTTCATGATTCATGATTAATTTCATGATTCATGATTAATTTCATGATTCATGATTCATGCTTCATTATTCAATTCATGATTTATGATTCATGATTCAATTCATGATTCATGATTCAATTCATGATTCATGATTCAGTTCATGATTCATGATTAATTTCAGGATTCATGATTCATGATTCAATTCATGATTCAATTCATGATTCAATTCATGATTCATAAATCATGATTCAATTCATGATTCAATTCATGATTCATGATTCGATTCATGATTCATGATTCGATTCATGATTCATGATTCGAATAACGATTCATGATTTGATTCATGATTCATGATTTGATTCATGATTCATGATTCGAATCACGATTCATGATTCAAGATTCAATTAAAGATTCATGATTCATGATTCAATTCATGATTCATGATTCATTTCATGATTCATTTCATGATTCATGATTCATGATTCAAATAATGATTCAATTCATGATTCATGATTTAATTCATGATTCATGATTCATTTCATAATTCATTTCATGATTCATGATTCATGCTTCAAATAATGATTCAATTCATGATTCATGATTCGATTCATGATTCGATTCATGATTCAATTCATGATTTGTGATTCAATTCATGAATCATGATTCATGATTCATTTCATGATTCATTTCATGATTCATGTTTCATGATTCAATTCATGATTCATGATTCAATTCATGATTCATGATTCGATTCATGATTCATGATTCATGATTTGATTCATGATTCATGATTCAATTCCTGATTCATGATTCATTTCATGATTCATGAATCATGATTCATGAATCATGATTCAATTCATGATTCATGAATCATGATTCATGAATCATGATTCAATTCATGATTCATGAATCATGATTCATGAATCATGATTCAATTCATGATTCATGAATCATGATTCATGAATCATGATTCAATTCATGATTCAATTCATGATTCATGATTCATGATTCAATTCATGATTAATTTTATGATTCATGATTCATGATTCAATTCATGATTAATTTTATGATTCATGATTCCTGTTTCAATTCATGATTCATGATTCATGATTCAATTCATGATTCATGATTCATGATTCAATTCATGATTTATAATTCAATTCATGATTCATATTTCAATTCATGATTCAAGATTTAATTCATGATTCATGATTCAATTCATGATTCATGATTCATGATTCAATTCATGATTCATGAATAATGATTCAATTCATGATTCAATTCATGATTCATGATTCAATTCATGATTCATGATTCATGCTTCATTATTCAATTCATGATTCATGATTCCATTCATGATTCATGATTTATGATTCATGATTCAATCCATGATTCATTATTCCATTCATGATTCAATTTATGATTCATGATTCAATTCATGATTCATGATTCATTTCATGATTTATTTCATGATTCAATTCATGATTCAATTCATGATTCATTATTTAATTCATGATTCAATTCATGATTCATGATTCAATTCATGATTCATGATTCAATTCATGATTAATTTTATGATTCATGATTCCTGTTTCAATTCATGATTCATGATTCATGATTCAATTCATGATTCATGATTCATGATTCAATTCATGATTTATAATTCAATTCATGATTCATATTTCAATTCATGATTCAAGATTTAATTCATGATTCATGATTCAATTCATGATTCATGATTCATGATTCAATTCATGATTCATGAATAATGATTCAATTCATGATTCAATTCATGATTCATGATTCAATTCATGATTCATGATTCATGCTTCATTATTCAATTCATGATTCATGATTCCATTCATGATTCATGATTCATTTCATGATTCATGATTCATGATTCAATTCATGATTCATGAATCATGATTCAATTCATGATTCAATTCATGATTCATGATTCGATTCATGATTCATGATTCGATTCATGATTCATGATTCGAATCACGATTCATGATTTGATTCATGATTCGATTCATGATTCATGATTCGAATCACGATTCATGATTCAAGATTCAATTAATGATTCATGATTCATGATTCATTTCATGATTCATGATTCATGATTCAATTCATGATTCATGATTAATGATTTAAATAATGATTCAATTCATGATTCATGATTTAATTCATGATTCATGATTCATTTCATGATTCATTTCATGATTCATGTTTCATGATTCAATTTATGATTCAATTCATGATTCATGATTCATGATTCAAATAATGATTCAATTCATGATTCATGATTCGATTCATGATTCGATTCATGGTTCAATTCATGATTCGTGATTCAAATCATGAATCATGATTCATGATTCATTTCATGATTCATGTTTCATGATTCAATTCATGATTCATGATTCAATTCATGATTCATGATTCAATTCATGATTCATGATTCGATTCATGATTCATGATTCATGAATCATGATTCGATTCATGATTCAATTCATGATTTATGATACAATTCATGATTTATGATTCAATTAATGATTCATGATTCGATTCATGATTCATGATTCATGAATCATGATTCGATTCATGATTCATGATTCATGATTCATGATTCGATTCATGATTCATGATTCATGATTTGATTCATGATTCATGATTCATGATTCAATTCCTGATTCATGATTCATTTCATGATTCATGAATCTTGATTCAATTCATGATTCAATTCATGATTCTTGATTCATGATTCAATTCATGATTCATTTTATTATTCATGATTCATGTTTCAATTCATGATTCATGATTCATGATTCAATTCATGATTCATGATTCATGATTCAATTCATGATTCATATTTCGATTCATGATTCAAGATTTAATTCATGATTCATGATTCAATTCATGATTCATGATTCAGTTCATGATTCATGATTAATTTCATGATTCATGATTAATTTCATGATTCATGATTCATGCTTCATGATTCAATTCATGATTCATGATTCAATTCATGATTCATATTTCGATTCATGATTCAAGATTTAATTCATGATTCATGATTCAATTCATGATTCATGATTCAGTTCATGATTCATGATTCGATTCATGATTCATGATTCAATTCATGATTCATGATTCATGATTCATTTCATGATTCATGATTCAATTCATGATTCATGATTCGATTCATGATTCATGAGTCGAATTATGATTCAATTCATGATTCATGATTCAATTCATGATTTAAGATTCAATTCATGAATCATGATTCATGATTCATTTCATGATTTATTTCATGATTCAATTCATGATTCAATTCATGATTCATTATTTAATTCATGATTCAATTCATGATTCATGATTCATTTCATGATTTATTTCATGATTCAATTCATGATTCAATTCATGATTCATTATTTAATTCATGATTCAATTCATGATTCATGATTCAATTCATGATTCATGATTCAATTCATGATTCATGATTCAATTCATGATTCATGATTCGATTCATGATTCATGAGTCGAATTATGATTTAATTCATGATTCATGATTCAATTCATGATTCATGATTTAATTCATGATTTATGATTCAATTCATGATTCATGATTAGATTCATGATTCATGATTCATGATTCGATTCATGATTCATGATTCAATTCATGATTCATGATTCATTTCATGATTCATGAATCATGATTCAATTCATGATTCAATTCATGATTTAATTCATGATTCATGATTCAATTCATGATTCATGATTTATGATTCAATTCATGATTTATGATTCATAATTGAATTCATGATTCATGATTCAATTCATGATTCATTTTATTATTCATGATTCATGTTTCAATTCATGATTCATAATTCATGATTCAATTCATGATTCATTATTCAATTCATGATTCATGATTCGATTCATGATTTAAGATTCAATTCATGATTCATGATTCAATTCATGATTCATGATTCAGTTCATGATTCATGATTAATTTCATGATTCATGATTCATGCTTCATGATTCAATTCATGATTCATGATTCATGATTCATGATTCGATTCATGATTCATGAATCATGATTCAATTAATGATTCAATTCATGATTCATGATTCAATTCATTATTCATGATTCATGCTTCATGATTCAATTCATGATTTATGATTCATGATTCGATTCATGATTTATTATTCGATTCATGATTCATTATTCGATTCAATATTCGATTCATGAATCATTATTCGATTCATGATTCAATTTATGATTCATGATTCAATTCATAATTCATGATTTACGATTCATGATTCAGTTCATGATTCATGATTCGATTCATGATTCATGATTCATTTCATGATTCATTTCATGATTCATTTCATGATTCATAATTCATGATTCAATTCATGATTCATGATTCAATTCATGATTCATGATTCATGATTCAATTCATGATTCATGATTCAATTCATGATTCATGATTCGATTCATGATTCATGAGTCGAATTATAATTCAATTCGTGATTCATGATTCAATTCATGATTCATGATTCAATTCATGATTCATGATTCATTTTATGATTCATGATTCATGTTTCAATTCATGATTCATGATTCATGATTCAATTCATGATTCATGATTTAATTCATGATTTATTATTCGATTCATGATTCATGATTCAAGATTCAATTCATGATTCATGATTCAATTCATGATTCATGATTGAGTTCATGATTCATGATTAATTTCATGATTCATGATTCATGATTCAATTCATGATTCAATTCATGATTCAATTCATGATTCATGAATCATGATTCATGAATCATGATTCATGAATCATGATTCAATTCATGATTCAATTCATGATTCATGATTCGATTCATGATTCATGATTCGAATCACGATTCATGATTCAAGATTCAATTAATGATTCATGATTCATGATTCAATTCATGATGCATGATTCATTTCATGATTCATTTCATGATTCATGATTCATGATTCAATTCATGATTCATAATTCATGATTCAAATAATGATTCAATTCATGATTCATGATTTAATTCATGATTCATGATTCATTTCATGATTCATTTCATGATTCATGATTCATGATTCAATTTATGATTCAATTCATGATTCATGATTCATGATTCAAATAATGATTCAATTCATGATTCATGATTCGATTCATGATTCGATTCATGATTCAATTCATGATTCGTGATTCAATTCATGAATCTTGATTCATGATTCATTTCATGATTCATTTCATGATTTATGTTTCATGATTCAATTCATGATTCATGATTCAATTCATGATTCATGATTCGATTCATGATTCATGAGTCAAATTATGATTCGATTCATGATTCTTGATTCAATTCATGATTTATGATTCGATTCATGATTCATGAGTCAAATTATGATCCGATTCATGATTCTTGATTCAATTCATGATTCATGATACAATTCATGATTTATGATTCAATTAATGATTCATGATTCGATTCATGATTCATGATTCATGATTCGATTCATGATTCATGATTCATGATTTGATTCATGATTCGTGATTCATGATTCAATTCCTGATTCATGATTCATTTCATGATTCATGAATGATGATTCAATTCATGATTCAATTCATGATTCATGATTCATGATTCAATTCACAATTCATTTTATGATTCATGATTCATGTTTCAATTCATGATTCATGATTCAATTCATGATTCATGATTCATGATTCATTTCATGATTCATGATTCATTTCATGATTCATGATTCATGATTCAATTCATGATTCAATTCATGATTCATGATTCAATTCATGATTCATGATTCAATTCATGATTCATGATTCATGTTTCAATTCATGATTCATGATTCATGTTTCAATTCATGATTCATGATTCAATTCATGATTCATGATTCGATTCATGATTCATGATTCAATTCATGATTCAGGATTCAATTCATGATTTATTATTCGATTCATGATTCAAGATTCAATTCATGATTCATGATTCAATTCATGATTCATGATTCAGTTCATGATTCATGATTAATTTCATGATTCATGATTCATGATTCAATTCATGATTCAATTCATGATTCAATTCATGATTCATGAATCATGATTCATGAATCATGATTCAATTCATGATTCAATTTATAATTCATGATTCGATTCATGATTCATGATTCGATTCATGATTCATGATTCGAATCACGATTCATGATTTGATTCATGATTCATGATTCGATTCATGATTCATGATTCGAATCACGATTCATGATTCAAGATTCAATTAATGATTCATGATTCATGATTCAATTCATGATGCATGATTCATTTCATGATTCATTTTATGATTCATGATTCATGATTCAATTCATGATTCATAATTCATGATTCAAATAATGATTCAATTCATGATTCATGATTTAATTCATGATTCATGATTTAATTCATGATTCATGATTCATTTCATGATTCATTTCATGATTCATGATTCATGATTCAATTTATGATTCAATTCATGATTCATGATTCATGATTCAAATAATGCTTCAATTCATGATTCATGATTCGATTCATGATTCGATTCATGATTCAATTTTATGATTCGTGATTCAATTCATGAATCTTGATTCATGATTCATTTCATGATTCATTTCATGATTTATGTTTCATGATTCAATTCATGATTCATGATACAATTCATGATTTATGATTCAATTAATGATTCATGATTCGATTCATGATTCATGATTCATGATTCGATTCATGATTCATGCTTCATGATTCAATTCATGATTCATGATTCGATTCATGATTTATGATTCAAGATTCAATTCATGATTCATTATTCCATTCATGATTCAATTTATGATTCATGATTCAATTCATGATTCATGATTTGATTCATGATTCAGTTCATGATTCATGATTCGATTCATGATTCATGATTCATTTCATGATTCATAATTCATGATTCATGAATCATGATTCAATTCATGATTCAATTCATGATTCATGATTAATTTCATGATTCATGATTCATGATTCAATTCATGATTCAATTCATGATTCATGATTAATTTCATGATTCATGATTCATTTCATGATTCATTTCATGATTCATGATTCATGATTCAATTTATGATTCAATTCATGATTCATGATTCATGATTCAAATAATGATTCAATTCATGATTCGTGATTCGATTCATGATTCGATTCATGATTCATGATTCGAATCACGATTCATGATTCAAGATTCAATTAATGATTCATGATTCATGATTCAATTCATGATGCATGATTCATTTCATGATTCATTTTATGATTCATGATTCATGATTCAATTCATGATTCATAATTCATGATTCAAATAATGATTCAATTCATGATTCATGATTTAATTCATGATTCATGATTTAATTCATGATTCATGATTCATTTCATGATTCATTTCATGATTCATGATTCATGATTCAATTTATGATTCAATTCATGATTCATGATTCATGATTCAAATAATGCTTCAATTCATGATTCATGATTCGATTCATGATTCGATTCATGATTCAATTTTATGATTCGTGATTCAATTCATGAATCTTGATTCATGATTCATTTCATGATTCATTTCATGATTTATGTTTCATGATTCAATTCATGATTCATGATACAATTCATGATTTATGATTCAATTAATGATTCATGATTCGATTCATGATTCATGATTCATGATTCGATTCATGATTCATGCTTCATGATTCAATTCATGATTCATGATTCGATTCATGATTTATGATTCAAGATTCAATTCATGATTCATTATTCCATTCATGATTCAATTTATGATTCATGATTCAATTCATGATTCATGATTTGATTCATGATTCAGTTCATGATTCATGATTCGATTCATGATTCATGATTCATTTCATGATTCATAATTCATGATTCATGAATCATGATTCAATTCATGATTCAATTCATGATTCATGATTAATTTCATGATTCATGATTCATGATTCAATTCATGATTCAATTCATGATTCATGATTAATTTCATGATTCATGATTCATTTCATGATTCATTTCATGATTCATGATTCATGATTCAATTTATGATTCAATTCATGATTCATGATTCATGATTCAAATAATGATTCAATTCATGATTCGTGATTCGATTCATGATTCGATTCATGATTCGTGATTCAATTCATGAATCATGATTCATGATTCATTTCATGATTCATTTCATGATTCATGTTTCATGATTCAATTCATGATTCATGATACAATTCATGATTTATGATTCAATTAATGATTCATGATTCGATTCATGATTCATGATTCATGATTTGATTCATGATTCATGATTTGATTCATGATTCAATTCCTGATTCATGATTCATTTCATGATTCATGAATCATGATTCAATTCATGATTCAATTCATGATTCATGATTCATGATTCAATTCATGATTCATTTTATGATTCATGATTCATGTTTCAATTCATGATTCATGATTCAATTCATGATTCATGATTCATGATTCAATTCATGATTTATAATTCAATTCATGATTCATATTTCGATTCATGATTCAAGATTTAATTCATGATTCATGATTCAATTCATGATTCATGATTCAGTTCATGATTCATGATTAATTTCATGATTCATGATTCATGATTCATGATTAATTTCATGATTCATGATTCATGCTTCATGATTCAATTCATGATTCATGATTCATGATTTATGAATCATGATTCAATTCATTATTCAAATCATGATTCATGATTCAATTCATGATTCATGATTCATGCTTCATGATTCAATTCATGATTCATGATTCGATTCATGATTCATGATTTATGATTCATGATTCAATTCATGATTCATTATTCCATTCATGATTCAATTTATGATTCATGATTCAATTCATGATTCATGATTTGATTCATGATTCAGTTCTCAATTCATGATTCGATTCATGATTCATGATTCATTTCATGATTCATAATTCATGATTCATGAATCATGATTCAATTCATGATTCAATTCATGATTCATGATTAATTTCATGATTCATGATTCATGATTCAATTCATGATTCATGATTAATTTCATGATTCATGATTCATTTCATGATTCATGATTCATGATTCAATTCATGATTCAATTCATGATTCATGATTAATTTCATGATTCATGATTCATTTCATGATTCATGATTCATGATTCAATTTATGATTCAATTCATGATTCATGATTCATTTCATGATTCATTTCATGATTCATGTTTCATGATTCAATTCATGATTCATGATTCAATTCATGATTCATATTTCGATTCATGATTCAAGATTTAATTCATGATTCATGATTCAATTCATGATTCATGATTCAGTTCATGATTCATGATTAATTTCATGATTCATGATTAATTTCATGATTCATGATTCATGCTTCATGATTCAATTCATGATTCATGATTCATGATTCAATTCATGATTCATATTTCGATTCATGATTCAAGATTTAATTCATGATTCATGATTCAATTCATGATTCATGATTCAGTTCATGATTCATGATTAATTTCATGATTCATGATTAATTTCATGATTCATAATTCATGCTTCATGATTCAATTCATGATTTATGATTCATGATTCAATTCATGATTCATGATTCAATTCATGATTCATGCTTCATGATTCAATTCATGATTCATGATTCGATTCATGATTCATGATTTATGATTCATGATTCAATTCATGATTCATTATTCCATTCATGATTCAATTTATGATTCATGATTCAATTCAAGATTTATGATTCAGTTCATGATTCATGATTCGATTCATGATTCATGATTCATTTCATGATTCATAATTCATGATTCAATTTATGATTCATGATTCAATTCATGATTCATGATTCGATTCATGATTCATGAGTCGAATTATGATTCAATTCATGATTCATGATTCGATTCATGATTCATGATTCAATTCCTGATTTATGATTCATTTCAAGATTAATGAATCATAATTCAATTCATGATTCATTTCATGATTAATGAATCATAATTCAATTCATGATTCATTTAATGATTCATGATTCATGATTCATTTCATGATTCATGATTCATGATTCAATTCATGATTCAATTCATGATTCATGATTCAATTCCTGATTCATGATTCATTTCATGATTCATGAATCATGATTCAATTCATGATTCAATTCATGATTCTTGATTCATGATTCAATTCATGATTCATTTTATGATTCATGATTCAATTCAAGATTCATGATTCAGTTCATGATTCATGATTCGATTCATGATTCATTTCATGATTCATAATTCATGATTCAATTTATGATTCATGATTCAATTCATGATTCATGATTCGATTCATGATTTATGAGTCGAATTATGATTCAATTCATGATTCATGATTCGATTCATGATTCATGATTCAATTCCTGATTTATGATTCATTTCAAGATTAATGAATCATAATTCAATTCATGATTCATTTCATGATTAATGAATCATAATTCAATTCATGATTCATTTAATGATTCATGATTCATGATTCATTTCATGATTCATGATTCATGATTCAATTCATGATTCAATTCATGATTCATGATTCAATTCCTGATTCATGATTCATTTCATGATTCATGAATCATGATTCAATTCATGATTCAATTCATGATTCTTGATTCATGATTCAATTCATGATTCATTTTATGATTCATGATTCATGTTTCAATTCATGATTCATGATTCATGATTCAATTCATGATTCATGATTCATGATTCAATTCATGATTCATGATTCAGTTCATGATTCATGATTAATTTCAAGCTTCATGATTAATTTCATGATTCATGATTCATGCTTCATGATTCAATTCATGATTCATGATTCAATTCATGATTCATATTTCGATTCATGATTCAAGATTTAATTTATGATTCATGATTCAATTCATGATTCATGATTCAGTTCATGATTCATGATTAATTTCATGATTCATGATTAATTTCATGATTCATGCTTCATGATTCAATTCATGATTTATGATTCATGATTCAATTCATGATTCATGATTCAATTCATGATTCATGCTTCATGATTCAATTCATGATTCATGATTCGATTCATGATTCATGATTTATGATTCATGATTCAATTCATGATTCATTATTCCATTCATGATTCATAATTCATGATTCATGAATCATGATTCAATTCATGATTCAATTCATGATTCATGATTAATTTCATGATTCATGATTCATGATTCAATTCATGATTCAATTCATGATTCAATTCATGATTCATGAATCATGATTCAATTCATGATTCATGATATATGATTCAAATAATGATTCAATTCATGATTCATGATTCAATTCATGATTTATGATTCGTGATTCAATTCATGATTCATGATTCAATTCATGATTCATGATTCATGATTCGATTCATGATTCATGAGTCGAATTATGATTCGATTCATGATTCTTGATTCAATTCATGATTTATGATACAATTCATGATTTATGATTCAATTAATGATTCATGATTCGATTCATGATTCATGATTCATGATTCGATTCATGATTCAATTAATGATTCATGATTCGATTCATAATTCATGATTCATGATTTGATTCATGATTCATGATTCATGATTCAATTCCTGATTCATGATTCATTTCATGATTCATGAATCATGATTCAATTCATGATTCAATTCATGATTCTTGATTCATGATTCAATTCATGATTCATTTTATGATTCATGATTCATGTTTCAATTCATGATTCATGATTCATGATTCAATTCATGATTCATGATTCATGATTCAATTCATAATTCATATTTCGATTCATGATTCAAGATTTAATTCATGATTCATGATTCAATTCATGATTCATGATTCAGTTCATGATTCATGATTAATTTCATGATTCATGATTAATTTCATGATTCATGCTTCATGATTCAATTCATGATTCATGATTCATGATTCAATTCATGATTCATATTTCGATTCATGATTCAAGATTTAATTCATGATTCATGATTCAATTCATGATTCATGATTCAGTTCATGATTCATGATTAATTTCATGATTCATGATTAATTTCATGATTCATGATTCATGCTTCATGATTCAATTCATGATTTATGATTCATGATTCAATTCATGATTCATGATTCAATTCATGATTCATGATTCATGCTTCATGATTCAATTCATGATTCATGATTCGATTCATGATTCATGATTTATGATTCATGATTCAATTCATGATTCATTATTCCATTCATGATTCAATTTATGATTCATGATTCAATTCAAGATTCATGATTCAGTTCATGATTCATGATTCGATTCATGATTCATGATTCATTTCATGATTCATAATTCATGATTCAATTTATGATTCATGATTCAATTCATGATTCATGATTCATGATTCATTTCATGATTCATGATTCATGCTTCATGATTCAATTCATGATTTATGATTCATGATTTAATTCATGATTCATGATTCAATTCATGATTCATGATTCATGCTTCATGATTCAATTCATGATTCATGATTCGATTCATGATTCATGATTTATGATTCATGATTCAATTCATGATTCATTAGTCCATTCATGATTCAATTTATGATTCATGATTCAATTCAAGATTCATGATTCAGTTCATGATTCATGATTCGATTCATGATTCATGATTAATTTCATGATTCATAATTCATGATTCAATTTATGATTCATGATTCAATTCATGATTCATGATTCATGATTCATTTCATGATTCATGATTCATGATTCAATTCCTGATTCATGATTCATTTCATGATTCAGGAATCATGATTCAATTCATGATTCAATTCATGATTCTTGATTCATGATTCAATTCATGATTCATTTTATGATTCATGATTCATGTTTCAATTCATGATTCATGATTCATGATTCAATTCATGATTCATGATTCATGATTCAATTCATGATTCATATTTCGATTCATGATTCAAGATTTAATTCATGATTCTTGATTCAATTTATGATTCATGATTCAGTTCATGATTCATGATTAATTTCATGATTCATGATTAATTTCAATCATTCATGATTCATGCTTCATGATTCAATTCATGATTTATGATTCATGATTCAATTCATGATTCATATTTCGATTCATGATTCAAGATTTAATTCATGATTCATGATTCAATTCATGATTCATGATTCAGTTCATGATTCATGATTAATTTCATGATTCATGATTAATTTCATGATTCATGATTCATGCTTCATGATTCAATTCATGATTTATGATTCATGATTCAATTCATGATTCATGATTCAATTCATGATTCATGATTCATGCTTCATGATTCAATTCATGATTCATGATTCGATTCATGATTCATGATTTATGATTCATGATTCAATTCATGATTCATTATTCCATTCATGATTCAATTTATGATTCATGATTCGATTCATGATTCATGATTTATGATTCATGATTCAATTCATGATTCATTATTCCATTCATGATTCAATTTATGATTCATGATTCAATTCAAGATTCATGATTCAGTTCATGATTCATGATTCGATTCATGATTCATGATTCATTTCATGATTCATAATTCATGATTCAATTTATGATTCATGATTCAATTCATGATTCATGATTCATGATTCATTTCATGATTCATGATTCAATTCATGATTCATTATTCGATTCATGATTCATGAGTCGAATTATGATTCAATTCATGATTCATGATTCGATTCATGATTCATGATTCAATTCCTGATTTATGATTCATTTCAAGATTAATGAATCATAATTCAATTCATGATTCATTTCATGATTAATGAATCATAATTCAATTCATGATTCATTTCATGATTCATGATTCATGATTCATTTCATGATTCATGATTCATGATTCAATCCATGATTCAATTCATGATTCATGATTCAATTCATGATTTATGATTCAATTCATGATTCATGATTTGATTCATGATTCAGTTCATGATTCATGATTCGATTCATGATTCATGATTCATTTCATGATTCATAATTCATGATTCAATTCATGATTCATGAATCATGATTCAATTCATGATTGAATTCATGATTCATGATTCATTTCATGATTCATGATTCATGATTCAATTCATGATTCAATTTATGATTCATGATTCGATTCATGATTCATGATTCGAATCACGATTCATGATTTGATTCATGATTCATGATTCGATTCATGATTCATGATTCGAATAACGATTCATGATTCAAGATTCAATTAATGATTCATGATTCATGATTCATTTCATGATTCATGATTCATGATTCAATTCATGATTCATGATTAATGATTTAAATAATGATTCAATTCATGATTTAATTCATGATTCATGATTCATTTCATGATTCATTTCATAATTCATTTCATGATTCATGATTCATGATTCAATTTATGATTCAATTCATGATTCATGATTCATGATTTAAATAATGATTCAATTCATGATTCATGATTCGATTCATGATTCGATTCATGATTCAATTCATGATTCGTGATTCAAATCATGAATCATGATTCATGATTCATTTCATGATTCATTTCATGATTCATGTTTCATGATTCAATTCATGATTCATGATTCAATTCATGATTCATGATTCGATTCATGATTCATGAGTCGAATTATGATTCGATTCATGATTCTTGATTCAATTCATGATTTATGATACAATTCATGATTTATGATTCAATTAATGATTCATGATTCGATTCATGATTCATGATTCATGATTCATGATTCGATTTATGATTCATGATTCATGATTCATGATTCGATTCATGATTCATGATTCATGATTTGATTCATGATTCATGATTCATGATTCAATTCCTGATTCATGATTCATTTCATGATTCATGAATCTTGATTCAATTCATGATACAATTCATGATTCTTGATTCATGATTCAATTCATGATTCATTTTATGATTCATGATTCATGTTTCAATTTATGATTCATGATTCATGATTCAATTCATGATTCATGATTCATGATTCAATTCATGATTCATATTTCGATTAATGATTCAAGATTTAATTCATGATTCATGATTCAATTCATGATTCATGATTCAGTTCATGATTCATGATTAATTTCATGATTCATGATTAATTTCATGATTCATGATTCATGCTTCATGATTCAATTCATGATTCATGATTCAATTCATGATTCATATTTCGATTCATGATTCAAGATTTAATTCATGATTCATGATTCAATTCATGATTCATGATTCAGTTCAAGATTCATGATTCGATTCATGATTCATGATTCATTTCATGATTCATAATTCATGATTCAATTTATGATTCATGATTCAATTCATGATTCATGATTCATGATTCATTTCATGATTCATGATTCAATTCATGATTCATGATTCGATTCATGATTCATGAGTCGAAATATGATTCAATTCATGATTCATGATTCAATTCATGATTCATGATTCAATTCATGATTTATGATTCAATTCATGAATCATGATTCATGATTCATTTCATGATTTATTTCATGATTCATGAGTCGAATTATGATTCAATTCATGATTTATGATTCAATTCATGATTCATGATTCAATTCATGATTTATGATTCAATTCATGAATCATGATTCATGAATCATTTCATGATTTATTTCATGATTTATGATTCAATTCATGATTCAATTCATGATTCATTATTTAATTCATGATTCAATTCATGATTCATGATTCAATTCATGATTCATGATTCAATTCATGATTCATGATTCAATTCATGATTCATGATTCGATTCATGATTCATGAGTCGAATTATGATTCAATTCATGATTCATGATTCAATTCATGATTCATGATTCAATTCATGATTTATGATTCAATTCATGATTCATGATTAGATTCCTGATTCATGATTCATGATTCGATTCATGATTCATGATTCGATTCATGATTCATGATTCATGATTTGATTCATGATTCCTGATTCATGATTCATTTTATGATTCATGAATCATGATTCTATTCATGATTCAATTCATGATTTAATTCATGATTCATGATTCAATTCATGATTCATGATTTATGATTCAATTCATGATTTATGATTCATAATTGAATTCATGATTCATGATTCATTTCATGATTTATTTCCTGATTCATGATTCGAATTATGATTCAATTCATGATTCATGATTCAATTCATGATTCATGATTCAATTCATGATTTATGATTCAATTCATGATTCATGATTCGATTCATGATTCATGGGTCGAATTATGATTCAATTCATGATTCATGATTCAATTCATGATTCATGATTCAATTCATGATTTATGATTCAATTAATGATTCATGATTAGATTCCTGATTCATGATTCATGATTCGATTCATGATTCATGATTCGATTCATGATTCATGATTCATGATTTGATTCCTGATTCCTGATTCATGATTCATGAATCATGATTCTATTCATGATTCAATTCATGATTTAATTCATGATTCATATTTCAATTCATGATTCATAATTCATGATTCAATTCATGATTCATTATTCAATTCATGATTCATGATTCGATTCATGATTTAAGATTCAATTCATGATTCATGATTCAATTCATTATTCATGATTCAGTTCATGATTCATGATTAATTTCATGATTCATGATTCGTGCTTCATGATTCAATTCATGATTCATGATTCATGATTCGATTCATGATTCATGAATCATGATTCAATTAATGATTCAATTCATGATTCATGATTCAATTCATTATTCATGATTCATGCTTCATGATTCAATTCATGATTTATGATTCATGATTCGATTCATGATTCATTATTCGATTCATGATTCATTATTCGATTCATGATTCGATTCATGATTTATTATTCGATTCATGATTCAATTTATGATTCATGATTCAATTCATAATTCATGATTTACGATTCATGATTCAGTTCATGATTCATGATTCGATTCATGATTCATGATTCATTTGATGATTCATTTCATGATTCATTTCATGATTCATAATTCATGATTCAATTCATGATTCAATTCATGATTCATGATTCAATTCATGATTCATGATTCATGATTCAATTCATGATTCATGATTCAATTCATGATTCATGATTCGATTCATGATTCATGAGTCGAATTATAATTCAATTCGTGATTCATGATTCAATTCATGATTCATGATTCATGATACAATTCATGATTCATGATTCAATTCATGATTCATGATTCGATTCATGATTCATGAGGCGAATTATAATTCAATTCGTGATTCATGATTCAATTCATGATTCATTTCATGATTTATTTCAGGATTCATGATTCATGATTTAATTCATGATTCAATTCATGATTCATGATTCAATTCATGATTCAATTCATGATTCATGATTCATGATTCAATTCATGATTCATGATTCAATTCATGATTCATGATTCGATTAATGATTCATAAGTCGAATTATGATTCAATTCATGATTTAATGATTCAATTCATGATTCATGATTCAATTCATGATTTATGATTCAATTCATGATTCATGATTAGATTCATGATTCATGATTCATAATTTGATTCATGATTCATGATTCGATTCATGATTCATGATTCATGATTCATGATTCATGATTCGATTCATGATTCATGATTCATGATTCATGATTCAATTCCTGATCTATGATTCATTTCATGATTAATGAATCATAATTCAATTCATTATTCATTTCATGATTAATGAATCATAATTTAATTCATGATTCATTTCATGATTCATGATTCATGATTCATTTCATGATTCATGATTCATGATTCAATTCATGATTCAATTTATGATTCATAATTCAATTCATGATTCATGATTCAATTCATGATTCATGATTCATGATTCATTTTATGATTCATGATTCATGTTTCAATTCCTGATTCAATTCATGATTCAATTCATGATTCATAATTCAATTCATGATTCATGATTCAATTCATGATTCATGATTAATGATTCAATTCATGATTCATGATTAAATTCATGATTCATGATTCAATTCATGATTCATGATTCGATTCATTAATCATGAGTCGAATTATGATTCAATTCATGATTCTTGATTCAATTCATGATTCATGATACAATTCATGATTTATGATACAATTAATGATTCATGATTCGATTCATGATTCATGATTCATGATTCATGATTCGATTCATGATTCATGATTTGATTCATGATTCGTGATTCATGATTCAATTCCTGATTCATGATTCATTTCATGATTCATGAATCATGATTCAATTCATGATTCAATTCATGATTCATGATTCATGATTCAATTCATGATTCATTTTATGATTCATGATTCATGTTTCAATTCATGATTCATGATTAATTTCATGATTCATGATTAATTACATGATTCATGATTCATGCTTCATGATTCAATTCATGATTCATGATTCATGATTTATGAATCATGATTCAATTTATTATTCAAATCATGATTCAATTCATGATTCATGATTCATGCTTCATGATTCAATTCATGATTCATGATTCGATTCATGATTCATGATTTATGATTCATGATTCAATTCATGATTCATTATTCCATTCATGATTCAATTTATGATTCATGATTCAATTCATGATTCATGATTTGATTCATGATTCAGTTCATGATTCATGATTCGATTCATGATTCATGATTCATTTCATGATTCATAATTCATGATTCATGAATCATGATTCATAATTCATGATTCATGAATCATGATTCAATTCATGATTCAATTCATGATTCATGATTAATTTCATGATTCATGATTCATGATACAATTCATGATTCAATTCATGATTCAATTCATGATTCATGAATCATGATTCAATTCATGATTCAATTCATGATTCATGAATCATGATTCAATTCATGATTCATAATTCATGATTCATGAATCATGATTCATAATTCATGATTCATGAATCATGATTCAATTCATGATTCAATTCATGATTCATGATTAATTTCATGATTCATGATTCATGATTCAATTCATGATTTAATTCATGATTCATGATTCATTTCATGATTCATGATTCATGATTCAAATAATGATTCAATTCATGATTCATGATTCGATTCATGATTCGATTCATGATTCAATTCATGATTCGTGATTCAATTCATGAATCATGATTCATGATTCATTTCATGATTCATGATTCATTTCATGATTCATGATTCATGATTCAATTCATGATTCATGATTAATGATTTAAATAATGATTCAATTCATGATTTAATTCATGATTCATGATTCATTTCATGATTCATTTCATAATTCATTTCATGATTCATGATTCATGATTCAATTTATGATTCAATTCATGATTCATGATTTAAATAATGATTCAATTCATGATTCATGATTCGATTCATGATTCGATTCATGATTCAATTCATGATTCGTGATTCAAATCATGAATCATGATTCATGATTCATTTCATGATTCATTTCATGATTCATGTTTCATGATTCAATTCATGATTCATGATTCAATTCATGATTCATGATTCGATTCATGATTCATGAGTCGAATTATGATTCGATTCATGATTCTTGATTCAATTCATGATTTATGATACAATTCATGATTTATGATTCAATTAATGATTCATGATTCGATTCATGATTCATGATTCATGATTCGATTTATGATTCATGATTCATGATTCATGATTCGATTCATGATTCATGATTCATGATTTGATTCATGATTCATGATTCATGATTCAATTCCTGATTCATGATTCATTTCATGATTCATGAATCTTGATTCAATTCATGATTCAATTCATGATTCTTGATTCATGATTCAATTCATGATTCATTTTATGATTCATGATTCATGTTTCAATTTATGATTCATGATTCATGATTCAATTCATGATTCATGATTCATGATTCAATTCATGATTCATATTTCGATTAATGATTCAAGATTTAATTCATGATTCATGATTCAATTCATGATTCATGATTCAGTTCATGATTCATGATTAATTTCATGATTCATGATTAATTTCATGATTCATGATTCATGCTTCATGATTCAATTCATGATTCATGATTCATGATTCAATTCATGATTCATATTTCGATTCATGATTCAAGATTTAATTCATGATTCATGATTCAATTCATGATTCATGATTCAGTTCAAGATTCATGATTCGATTCATGATTCATGATTCATTTCATGATTCATAATTCATGATTCAATTTATGATTCATGATTCAATTCATGATTCATGATTCATGATTCATTTCATGATTCATGATTTAATTCATGATTCATGATTCGATTCATGATTCATGAGTCGAAATATGATTCAATTCATGATTCATGATTCAATTCATGATTCATGATTCAATTCATGATTTATGATTCAATTCATGAATCATGATTCATGATTCATTTCATGATTTATTTCATGATTCATGAGTCGAATTATGATTCAATTCATGATTTATGATTCAATTCATGATTCATGATTCAATTCATGATTTATGATTCAATTCATGATTCATGATTCATTTCATGATTTATTTCTTGATTCATGATTCAATTCATGATTCAATTCATGATTCATTATTTAATTCATGATTCAATTCATGATTCATGATTCAATTCATGATTCATGATTCAATTCATGATTCATGATTCAATTCATGATTCATGATTCGATTCATGATTCATGAGTCGAATTATGATTCAATTCATGATTCATGATTCAATTCATGATTCATGATTCAATTCATGATTTATGATTCAATTCATGATTCATGATTAGATTCCTGATTCATGATTCATGATTCGATTCATGATTCATGATTCGATTCATGATTCATGATTCATGATTTGATTCATGATTCCTGATTCATGATTCATTTCATGATTCATGAATCATGATTCTATTCATGATTCAATTCATGATTTAATTCATGATTCATGATTCAATTCATGATTCATGATTTATGATTCAATTCATGATTTATGATTCATAATTGAATTCATGATTCATGATTCATTTCATGATTTATTTCATGATTCATGAGTCGAATTATGATTCAATTCATGATTCATGATTCAATTCATGATTCATGATTCAATTCATGATTTATGATTCAATTCATGATTCATGATTCGATTCATGATTCATGGGTCGAATTATGATTCAATTCATGATTCATGATTCAATTCATGATTCATGATTCAATTCATGATTTATGATTCAATTCATGATTCATGATTAGATTCCTGATTCATGATTCATGATTCGATTCATGATTCATGATTCGATTCATGATTCATGATTCATGATTTGATTCATGATTCCTGATTCATGATTCATGAATCATGATTCTATTCATGATTCAATTCATGATTTAATTCATGATTCATGTTTCAATTCATGATTCATAATTCATGATTCAATTCATGATTCATTATTCAATTCATGATTCATGATTCGATTCATGATTTAAGATTCAATTCATGATTCATGATTCAATTCATGATTCATGATTCAGTTCATGATTCATGATTAATTTCATGATTCATGATTCGTGCTTCATGATTCAATTCATGATTCATGATTCATGATTCATGATTCGATTCATGATTCATGAATCATGATTCAATTAATGATTCAATTCATGATTCATGATTCAATTCATTATTCATGATTCATGCTTCATGATTCAATTCATGATTTATGATTCATGATTCGATTCATGATTCATTATTCGATTCATGATTCATTATTCGATTCATGATTCGATTCATGATTTATTATTCGATTCATGATTCAATTTATGATTCATGATTCAATTCATAATTCATGATTTACGATTCATGATTCAGTTCATGATTCATGATTCGATTCATGATTCATGATTCATTTGATGATTCATTTCATGATTCATTTCATGATTCATAATTCATGATTCAATTCATGATTCAATTCATGATTCATGATTCAATTCATGATTCATGATTCATGATTCAATTCATGATTCATGATTCAATTCATGATTCATGATTCGATTCATGATTCATGAGTCGAATTATAATTCAATTCGTGATTCATGATTCAATTCATGATTCATGATTCATGCTACAATTCATGATTCATGATTCAATTCATGATTCATGATTCGATTCATGATTCATGAGGCGAATTATAATTCAATTCGTGATTCATGATTCAATTCATGATTCATTTCATGATTTATTTCAGGATTCATGATTCATGATTTAATTCATGATTCAATTCATGATTCATGATTCAATTCATGATTCAATTCATGATTCATGATTCAATTCATGATTCAATTCATGATTCATGATTCATGATTCAATTCATGATTCATGATTCAATTCATGATTCATGATTCGATTAATGATTCATAAGTCGAATTATGATTCAATTCATGATTTAATGATTCAATTCATGATTCATGATTCAATTCATGATTTATGATTCAATTCATGATTCATGATTAGATTCATGATTCATGATTCATAATTTGATTCATGATTCATGATTCGATTCATGATTCATGATTCATGATTCATGATTCGATTCATGATTCATGATTCATGATTCATGATTCAATTCCTGATCTATGATTCATTTCATGATTAATGAATCATAATTCAATTCATGATTCATTTCATGATTAATGAATCATAATTTAATTCATGATTCATTTCATGATTCATGATTCATGATTCATTTCATGATTCATGATTCATGATTCAATTTATGATTCATAATTCAATTCATGATTCATGATTCAATTCATGATTCATGATTCATGATTCATTTTATGATTCATGATTCATGTTTCAATTCCTGATTCAATTCATGATTCAATTCATGATTCATAATTCAATTCATGATTCATGATTCAATTCATGATTCATGATTAATGATTCAATTCATGATTCATGATTCAATTCATGATTCATGATTCA
The DNA here is from genome assembly GCA_036250195.1 of Mixophyes australis. Taxonomy (NCBI): domain Eukaryota; kingdom Metazoa; phylum Chordata; class Amphibia; order Anura; family Limnodynastidae; genus Mixophyes; species Mixophyes australis. Next base: position 212,097,425 of record JAVHZZ010000004.1, on the reverse strand, counting down.
ATTAATGATTCATGATTCGATTCATTAATCATGAGTCGAATTATGATTCAATTCATGATTCTTGATTCAATTCATGATTCATGATACAATTCATGATTTATGATTCAATTAATGATTCATGATTCGATTCATGATTCATGATTCATGATTCATGATTCGATTCATGATTCATGATTCATGATTTGATTCATGATTCGTGATTCATGATTCAATTCCTGATTCATGATTCATTTCATGATTCATGAATCATGATTCAATTCATGATTCAATTCATGATTCATGATTCATGATTCAATTCATGATTCATTTTATGATTCATGATTCATGTTTCAATTCATGATTCATGATTCAGTTCATGATTCATGATTAATTTCATGATTCATGATTAATTTCATGATTCATGATTCATGCTTCATGATTCAATTCATGATTCATGATTCATGATTTATGAATCATGATTCAATTTATTATTCAAATCATGATTCAATTCATGATTCATGATTCATGCTTCATGATTCAATTCATGATTCATGATTCATGATTTATGAATCATGATTCAATTTATTATTCAAATCATGATTCAATTCATGATTCATGATTCATGCTTCATGATTCAATTCATGATTCATTATTCCATTCATGATTCAATTTATGATTCATGATTCAATTCATGATTCATGATTTGATTCATGATTCAGTTCATGATTCATGATTCGATTCATGATTCATGATTCATTTCATGATTCATAATTCATGATTCATGAATCATGATTCATAATTCATGATTCATGAATCATGATTCAATTCATGATTCAATTCATGATTCATGATTAATTTCATGATTCATGATTCATGATACAATTCATGATTCAATTCATGATTCAATTCATGATTCATGAATCATGATTCAATTCATGATTCATAATTCATGATTCATGAATCATGATTCATAATTCATGATTCATGAATCATGATTCAATTCATGATTCAATTCATGATTCATGATTAATTTCATGATTCATGATTCATGATTCAATTCATGATTTAATTCATGATTCATGATTCATTTCATGATTCATTTCATGATTCATGATTCATGATTCAAATAATGATTCAATTCATGATTCATGATTCGATTCATGATTCGATTCATGATTCGATTCATGATTCGGGATTCAATTCATGAATCATGATTCATGATTCATTTCATGATTCATTTCATGATTCATGTTTCATGATTCAATTCATGATTCATGATTCAATTCATGATTCATGATTCAATTCATGATTCATGAGTCGAATTATGATTCGATTCATGATTCTTGATTCAATTCATGATTTATGATACAATTCATGATTTATGATTCAATTAATGATTCATGATTCGATTCATGATTCATGATTCATGATTCGATTCATGATTCAATTAATGATTCATGATTCGATTCATAATTCATGATTCATGATTCATGATTCGATTCATGATTCATGATTCATGATTCATGATTTGATTCATGATTCATGATTCATGATTTGATTCATGATTCATGATTCATGATTCAATTCCTGATTCATGATTCATTTCATGATTCATGAATCATGATTCAATTCATGATTTAATTCATGATTCTTGATTCATGATTCAATTCATGATTCATTTTATGATTCATGATTCCTGTTTCAATTCATGATTCATGATTCATGATTCAATTCATGATGCATATTTCGATTCATGATTCAAGATTTAATTCATGATTCATGATTCAATTCATGATTCATGATTAAGTTCATGATTCATGATTAATTTCATGGATCATGATTAATTTCATGATTCATGCTTCATGATTCAATTCATGATTCATGATTCATGATTCAATTCATGATTCATATTTCGATTCATGATTCAAGATTTAATTCATGATTCATGATTCAATTCATGATTCATGATTCAGTTCATGATTCATGATTAATTTCATGATTCATGATTAATTTCATGATTCATGATTCATGCTTCATTATTCAATTCATGATTTATGATTCATGATTCACTTCATGATTCATGATTCAATTCATGATTCATGATTCTTGCTTCATGATTCAATTCATGATTCATGATTCGATTCATGATTCATGATTTATGATTCATGATTCAATTCATGATTCATTATTCCATTCATGATTCAATTTATGATTCATGATTCAATTCAAGATTCATGATTCAGTTCATGATTCATGATTCGATTCATGATTCATGATTCATTTCATGATTCATAATTCATGATTCAATTTATGATTCATGATTCAATTCATGATTCATGATTCATGATTCATGATTCATGATTCAATTCCTGATTCATGATTCATTTCATGATTCATGAATCATGATGCAATTCATGATTTAATTCATTATTCTTGATTCATGATTCAATTCATGATTCATTTTATGATTCATGATTCATGTTTCAATTCATGATTCATATTTCATGATTCAAGTCATGATTCATGATTCATGATTCAATTCATGATTCATATTTCGATTCATGATTCAAGATTTAATTCATGATTCATGATTCAATTCATGATTCATGATTCAGTTCATGATTCATGATTAATTTCATGATTCATGATTCATGCTTCATGATTCAATTCATGATTCATGATTCATGATTCAATTCATGATTCATATTTCGATTCATGATTCAAGATTTAATTCATGATTCATGATTCAATTCATGATTCATGATTCAGTTCATGATTCATGATTAATTTCATGATTCATGATTAATTTCATGATTCATGATTGATGCTTCATGATTCAATTCATGATTTATGATTCATGATTCAATTCATGATTCATGATTCAATTCATGATTCATGATTCATGCTTCATGATTCAATTCATGATTCATGATTCGATTCATGATTCATGATTTATGATTCATGATTCAATTCATGATTCATTATTCCATTCATGATTCATAATTCATGATTCATGAATCATGATTCAATTCATGATTCAATTCATGATTCATGATTAATTTCATGATTCATGATTCATGATTCAATTCATGATTCAATTCATGATTTAATTCATGATTCATGAATCATGATTCAATTCATGATTCATGATTAATGATTCAAATAATGATTCAATTCATGATTCATGATTTAATTCATGATTCATGATTCATTTCATGATTCATTTCATGATTCATGATTCATGATTCAATTTATGATTCAATTCATGATTCATGATTCATGATTCAAATAATGATTCAATTCATGATTCATGGTTCGATTCATGATTCGATTCATGATTCGATTCATGATTCGTGATTCAATTCATGAATCATGATTCATGATTCATTTCATGATTCATTTCATGATTCATGTTTCATGATTCAATTCATGATTCATGATTCAATTCATGATTCATGATTCGATTCATGATTCATGAGTCGAATTATGATTCGATTCATGATTCTTGATTCAATTCATGATTTATGATACAATTCATGATTTATGATTCAATTAATGATTCATGATTCGATTCATGATTCATGATTCATGATTCATGATTTGATTCATGATTCAATTAATGATTCATGATTCGATTCATAATTCATGATTCATGATTCATGATTCGATTTATGATTCATGATTCATGATTCGATTCATGATTCATGATTCATGATTTGATTCATGATTCATGATTCATGATTCAATTCCTGATTCATGATTCATTTCATGATTCATGAATCATGATTCAATTCATGATTCAATTCATGATTCTTGATTCATGATTCAATTCATGATTCATTTTATGATTCATGATTCATGTTTCAATTCATGATTCATGATTCATGATTCAATTCATGATTCATGATTCATGATTCAATTCATGATTCATATTTCGATTCATGATTCAAGATTTAATTCATGATTCATGATTCAATTCATGATTCATGATTCAGTTCATGATTCATGATTAATTTCATGATTCATGCTTCATGATTCAATTCATGATTCATGATTCAAGATTTAATTCTAGCTTCATGATTCAATTCATGATTCATGATTCAATTCATGATTCATGATTCATGCTTCATGATTCAATTCATGATTCATGATTCGATTCATGATTCATGATTTATGATTCATGATTCATTATTCCATTCATGATTCAATTTATGATTCATGATTCAATTCAAGATTCATGATTCAGTTCATGATTCATGATTCGATTCATGATTCATGATTCATTTCATGATTCATAATTCATGATTCAATTTATGATTCATGATTCAATTCATGATTCATGATTCATTTCATGATTCATGAATCATGATGCAATTCATGATTCAATTCATGATTCTTGATTCATGATTCAATTCATGATTCATTTTATGATTCATGATTCATGTTTCAATTCATGATTCATGATTCATGATTCAATTCATGATTCATGATTCATGATTCAATTCATGATTCATATTTCGATTCATGATTCAAGATTTAATTCATGATTCATGATTCAATTCATGATTCATGATTCAGTTCATGATTCACGATTAATTTCATGATTCATGATTAATTTCATGATTCATGATTCATGCTTCATGATTCAATTCATGATTCATGATTCATGATTCAATTCATGATTCATATTTCGATTCATGATTCAAGATTTAATTCATGTTTCATGATTCAATTCATGATTCATGATTCAGTTCATGATTCATGATTAATTTCATGATTCATGATTAATTTCATGATTCATGCTTCATGATTCAATTCATGATTTATGATTCATGATTCAATTCATGATTCATGATTCAATTCATGATTCTTGATTCATGCTTCATGATTCAATTCATGATTCATGATTTATGATTCATGATTCAATTCATGATTCATGATTCATTTCATGATTCATGATTCAATTTATGATTCATGATTCGATTTATGATTCATGAGTCGAATTATGATTCAATTCATGATTCATGATTCGATTCATGATTCATGATTCAATTCCTGATTTATGATTCATTTCAAGATTAATGAATCATAATTCAATTCATGATTCATTTCATGATTAATGAATCATAATTCAATTCATGATTCATTTCATGATTCATGATTCGATTCATTAATCATGAGTCGAATTATGATTCAATTCATGATTCTTGATTCAATTCATGATTCATGATACAATTCATGATTTATGATTCAATTAATGATTCATGATTCGATTCATGATTCATGATTCATGATTCGATTCATGATTCATGATTCATGATTTGATTCATGATTCGTGATTCATGATTCAATTCCTGATTCATGATTCATTTCATGATTCATGAATCATGATTCAATTCATGATTCAATTCATGATTCATGATTCATGATTCAATTCATGATTCATTTTATGATTCATGATTCATGTTTCAATTCATGATTCATGATTCAGTTCATGATTCATGATTAATTTCATGATTCATGATTAATTTCATGATTCATGATTCATGATTTATGAATCATGATTCAATTTATTATTCAAATCATGATTCAATTCATGATTCATGATTCATGCTTCATGATTCAATTCATGATTCATGATTCGATTCATGATTCGTGATTTATGATTCATGATTCAATTCATGATTCATTATTCCATTCATGATTCAATTTATGATTCATGATTCAATTCATGATTCATGATTTGATTCATGATTCAGTTCATGATTCATGATTCGATTCATGATTCATGATTCATTTCATGATTCATAATTCATGATTCATGAATCATGATTCAATTCATGATTCAATTCATGATTCATGATTAATTTCATGATTCATGATTCATGATACAATTCATGATTCAATTCATGATTCAATTCATGATTCATGAATCATGATTCAATTCATGATTCATAATTCATGATTCATGAATCATGATTCATAATTCATGATTCATGAATCATGATTCAATTCATGATTCAATTCATGATTCATGATTAATTTCATGATTCATGATTCAATTCATGATTTAATTCATGATTCATGATTCATTTCATGATTCATTTCATGATTCATGATTCATGATTCAAATAATGATTCAATTCATGATTCATGATTCGATTCATGATTCGTGATTCAATTCATGAATCATGATTCGTGATTCAATTCATGAATCATGATTCATGATTCATTTCATGATTCATTTCATGATTCATGTTTCATGATTCAATTCATGATTCATGATTCAATTCATGATTCATGATTCGATTCATGATTCATGAGTCGAATTATGATTCGATTCATGATTCTTGATTCAATTCATGATTTATGATACAATTCATGATTTATGATTCAATTAATGATTCATGATTCGATTCATGATTCATGATTCATGATTCGATTCATGATTCAATTAATGATTCATGATTCGATTCATAATTCATGATTCATGATTCATGATTCGATTCATGATTCATGATTCATGATTCATGATTCGATTCATGATTCATGATTCATGATTTGATTCATGATTCATGATTCATGATTCAATTCCTGATTCATGATTCATTTCATGATTCATGAATCATGATTCAATTCATGATTTAATTCATGATTCTTGATTCATGATTCAATTCATGATTCATTTTATGATTCATGATTCCTGTTTCAATTCATGATTCATGATTCATGATTCAATTCATGATGCATATTTCGATTCATGATTCAAGATTTAATTCATGATTCATGATTCAATTCATGATTCATGATTCAGTTCATGATTCATGATTAATTTCATGGATCATGATTAATTTCATGATTCATGCTTCATGATTCAAATCATGATTCATGATTCATGATTCAATTCATGATTCATATTTCGATTCATGATTCAAGATTTAATTTATGATTCATGATTCAATTCATGATTCATGATTCAGTTCATGATTCATGATTAATTTCATGATTCATGATTAATTTCATGATTCATGATTCATGCTTCATTATTCAATTCATGATTTATGATTCATGATTCAATTCATGATTCATGATTCAATTCATGATTCATGATTCTTGCTTCATGATTCAATTCATGATTCATGATTCGATTCATGATTCATGATTTATGATTCATGATTCAATTCATGATTCATTATTCCATTCATGATTCAATTTATGATTCATGATTCAATTCAAGATTCATGATTCAGTTCATGATTCATGATTCGATTCATGATTCATGATTCATTTCATGATTCATAATTCATGATTCAATTTATGATTCATGATTCAATTCATGATTCATGATTCATGATTCATGATTCATGATTCAATTCCTGATTCATGATTCATTTCATGATTCATGAATCATGATGCAATTCATGATTTAATTCATGATTCTTGATTCATGATTCAATTCATGATTCATTTTATGATTCATGATTCATGTTTCAATTCATGATTCATATTTCATGATTCAAGTCATGATTCATGATTCATGATTCAATTCATGATTCATATTTCGATTCATGATTCAAGATTTAATTCATGATTCATGATTCAATTCATGATTCATGATTCAGTTCATGATTCATGATTAATTTCATGATTCATGATTCATGCTTCATGATTCAATTCATGATTCATGATTCATGATTCAATTCATGATTCATATTTCGATTCATGATTCAAGATTTAATTCATGATTCATGATTCAATTCATGATTCATGATTCATGATTCAATTCATGATTCATATTTCGATTCATGATTCAAGATTTAATTCATGCTTCATGATTCAATTCATGATTTATGATTCATGATTCAATTCATGATTCATGATTCAATTCATGATTCATGATTCATGCTTCATGATTCAATTCATGATTCATGATTCGATTCATGATTCATGATTTATGATTCATGATTCAATTCATGATTCATTATTCCATTCATGATTCATAATTCATGATTCATGAATCATGATTCAATTCATGATTCAATTCATGATTCATGATTAATTTCATGATTCATGATTCATGATTCAATTCATGATTCAATTCATGATTTAATTCATGATTCATGAATCATGAGTCAATTCATGATTCATGATTAATGATTCAAATAATGATTCAATTCATAATTCATGATTTAATTCATGATTCATGATTCATTTCATGATTCATTTCATGATTCATGATTCATGATTCAATTTATGATTCAATTCATGATTCATGATTCATGATTCAAATAATGATTCAATTCATGATTCATGATTCGATTCATGATTCGATTCATGATTCGTGATTTAATTCATGAATCATGATTCATGATTCATTTCATGATTCATTTCATGATTCATGTTTCATGATTCAATTCATGATTCATGATTCAATTCATGATTCATGATTCGATTCATGATTCATGAGTCGAATTATGATTCGATTCATGATTCTTGATTCAATTCATGATTTATGATACAATTCATGATTTATGATTCAATTAATGATTCATGATTCGATTCATGATTCATGATTCATGATTCATGATTTGATTCATGATTCAATTAATGATTCATGATTCGATTCATAATTCATGATTCATGATTCATGATTCGATTTATGATTCATGATTCATGATTCATGATTCGATTCATGATTCATGATTCATGATTTGATTCATGATTCATGATTCATGATTCAATTCCTGATTCATGATTCATTTCATGATTCATGAATCATGATTCAATTCATGATTCAATTCATGATTCTTGATTCATGATTCAAGTCATGATTCATTTTATGATTCATGATTCATGTTTCAATTCATGATTCATGATTCATGATTCAATTCATGATTCATGATTCATGATTCAATTCATGATTCATATTTCGATTCATGATTCAAGATTTAATTCATGATTCATGATTCAATTCATGATTCATGATTCAGTTCATGATTCATGATTAATTTCATGATTCATGCTTCATGATTCAATTCATGATTCATGATTCAAGATTTAATTCTAGCTTCATGATTCAATTCATGATTCATGATTCAATTCATGATTCATGATTCATTCTTCATGATTCAATTCATGATTCATGATTCGATTCATGATTCATGATTTATGATTCATGATTCATTATTCCATTCATGATTCAATTTATGATTCATGATTCAATTCAAGATTCATGATTCAGTTCATGATTCATGATTCGATTCATGATTCATGATTCATTTCATGATTCATAATTCATGATTCAATTTATGATTCATGATTCAATTCATGATTCATGATTCATTTCATGATTCATGAATCATGATGCAATTCATGATTCAATTCATGATTCTTGATTCATGATTCAATTCATGATTCATTTTATGATTCATGATTCATGTTTCAATTCATGATTCATGATTCAATTCATGATTCATGATTCATGATTCATGATTCAATTCATGATTCATATTTCGATTCATGATTCAAGATTTAATTCATGATTCATGATTCAATTCATGATTCATGATTCAGTTCATGATTCACGATTAATTTCATGATTCATGATTAATTTCATGATGCATGATTCATGCTTCATGATTCAATTCATGATTCATGATTCATGATTCAATTCATGATTCATATTTCGATTCATGATTCAAGATTTAATTCATGTTTCATGATTCAATTCATGATTCATGATTCAGTTCATGATTCATGATTAATTTCATGATTCATGATTAATTTCATGATTCATGCTTCATGATTCAATTCATGATTTATGATTCATGATTCAATTCATGATTCATGATTCAATTCATGATTCTTGATTCATGCTTCATGATTCAATTCATGATTCATGATTCATGATTTATGATTCATGATTCAATTCATGATTCATGATTCATTTCATGATTCATGATTCAATTTATGATTCATGATTCGATTTATGATTCATGAGTCGAATTATGATTCAATTCATGATTCATGATTCGATTCATGATTCATGATTCAATTCCTGATTTATGATTCATTTCAAGATTAATGAATCATAATTCAATTCATGATTCATTTCATGATTAATGAATCATAATTCAATTCATGATTCATTTCATGATTCATGATTCATGATTCATTTCATGATTCATGATTCATGATTCAATTCATGATTCATGATTTGATTCATGATTCAGTTCATGATTCATGATTCGATTCATGATTCATGATTCATTTCATGATTAATAATTCATGATTCAATTCATGATTCATGAATCATGATTGAATTCATGATTCAATTCATGATTCATGATTCATTTCATGATTCATGATTCATGATTCAATTCATGATTCATGAATCATGATTCAATTCATGATTCAATACATGATTCATGATTCGATTCATGATTCATGATTCGAATCACGATTCATGATTTGATTCATGATTCATGATTCAATTAATGATTCATGATTCATGATTCATTTCATGATTCATGATTCATGATTCAATTCATGATTCATGATTAATGATTTAAATAATGATTCAATTCATGATTTAATTCATGATTCATGATTCATTTCATGATTCATTTCATGATTCATTTCATGATTCATGATTCATGATTCAATTTATGATTCAATTCAAGATTCATGATTCATGATTCAAATAATGATTCAATTCATGATTCATGATTCGATTAATGATTTGATTCATGATTCAATTCATGATTCGTGATTCAAATCATGAATCATGATTCATGATTCATTTCATGATTCATTTCATGATTCATGTTTCATGATTCAATTCATGATTCATGATTCAAATCATGATTCATGATTCGATTCATGATTCATGAGTTGAATTATGATTCGATTCATGATTCTTGATTCAATTCATGATTTATGATACAATTCATGATTTATGATTCAATTAATGATTCATGATTCGATTCATGATTCATGATTCATGATTCATAATTCGATTCATGATTCATGATTCATGATTCGAGATTCATGATTCATGTTTCGATTCATGATTCATGATTCATGATTTGATTCATGATTCATGATTCATGATTCAATTCCTGATTCATGATTCATTTCATGATTCATGAATCTTGATTCAATTCATGATTCAATTCATGATTCTTGATTCATGATTCAATTCATGATTCATTTTATGATTCATGATTCATGATTCAATTCATGATTCATGATTCATGATTCAATTCATGATTCATATTTCGATTCATGATTCAAGATTTAATTCATGATTCATGATTCAATTCATGATTCATGATTCAGTTCATGATTCATGTTTAATTTCATGATTCATGATTAATTTCATGATTCATGATTCATGCTTCATGATTCAATTCATGATTCATGATTCATGATTCATATTTCGATTCATGATTCAAGATTTAATTCATGATTCATGATTCAATTCATGATTCATGATTCAGTTCAAGATTCATGATTCGATTCATGATTCATGATTCATTTCATGATTCATAATTCATGATTCAATTTATGATTCATGATTCAATTCATGATTCATGATTCATGATTCATTTCATGATTCATGATTCAATTCATGATTCATGATTCGATTCATGATTCATTAGTCGAATTATGATTCAATTCATGATTCATGATTCAATTCATGATTCATGATTCAATTCATGATTTATGATTCAATTCATGAATCATGATTCATGATTCATTTCATGATTTATTTCATGATTCATGATTCAATTCATGATTCAATTCATGATTCATTATTTAATTCATGATTCAATTCATGATTCATGATTCAATTCATGATTCATGATTCAATTCATGATTCGTGATTCAATTCATGATTCATGATTCGATTCATGATTCATGAGTCGAATTATGATTCAATTCATGATTCATGATTCAATTCATGATTCATGATTCATGATTCATATTTCGATTCATGATTCAAGATTTAATTCATGATTCATGATTCAATTCATGATTCATGATTCAGTTCAAGATTCATGATTCGATTCATGATTCATGATTCATTTCATGATTCATAATTCATGATTCAATTTATGATTCATGATTCAATTCATGATTCATGATTCATGATTCATTTCATGATTCAATTCATGATTCATGATTCGATTCATGATTCATGAGTCGAATTATGATTCAATTCATGATTCATGATTCAATTCATGATTCATGATTCAATTCATGATTTATGATTCAATTCATGAATCATGATTCATGATTCATTTCATGATTTATTTCATGATTCAAGATTTAATTCTAGCTTCATGATTCAATTCATGATTCATGATTCAATTCATGATTCATGATTCATTCTTCATGATTCAATTCATGATTCATGATTCGATTCATGATTCATGATTTATGATTCATGATTCATTATTCCATTCATGATTCAATTTATGATTCATGATTCAATTCAAGATTCATGATTCAGTTCATGATTCATGATTCGATTCATGATTCATGATTCATTTCATGATTCATAATTCATGATTCAATTTATGATTCATGATTCAATTCATGATTCATGATTCATTTCATGATTCATGAATCATGATGCAATTCATGATTCAATTCATGATTCTTGATTCATGATTCAATTCATGATTCATTTTATGATTCATGATTCATGTTTCAATTCATGATTCATGATTCAATTCATGATTCATGATTCATGATTCATGATTCAATTCATGATTCATATTTCGATTCATGATTCAAGATTTAATTCATGATTCATGATTCAATTCATGATTCATGATTCAGTTCATGATTCACGATTAATTTCATGATTCATGATTAATTTCATGATGCATGATTCATGCTTCATGATTCAATTCATGATTCATGATTCATGATTCAATTCATGATTCATATTTCGATTCATGATTCAAGATTTAATTCATGTTTCATGATTCAATTCATGATTCATGATTCAGTTCATGATTCATGATTAATTTCATGATTCATGATTAATTTCATGATTCATGCTTCATGATTCAATTCATGATTTATGATTCATGATTCAATTCATGATTCATGATTCAATTCATGATTCTTGATTCATGCTTCATGATTCAATTCATGATTCATGATTCATGATTTATGATTCATGATTCAATTCATGATTCATGATTCATTTCATGATTCATGATTCAATTTATGATTCATGATTCGATTTATGATTCATGAGTCGAATTATGATTCAATTCATGATTCATGATTCGATTCATGATTCATGATTCAATTCCTGATTTATGATTCATTTCAAGATTAATGAATCATAATTCAATTCATGATTCATTTCATGATTAATGAATCATAATTCAATTCATGATTCATTTCATGATTCATGATTCATGATTCATTTCATGATTCATGATTCATGATTCAATTCATGATTCATGATTTGATTCATGATTCAGTTCATGATTCATGATTCGATTCATGATTCATGATTCATTTCATGATTAATAATTCATGATTCAATTCATGATTCATGAATCATGATTGAATTCATGATTCAATTCATGATTCATGATTCATTTCATGATTCATGATTCATGATTCAATTCATGATTCATGAATCATGATTCAATTCATGATTCAATACATGATTCATGATTCGATTCATGATTCATGATTCGAATCACGATTCATGATTTGATTCATGATTCATGATTCAATTAATGATTCATGATTCATGATTCATTTCATGATTCATGATTCATGATTCAATTCATGATTCATGATTAATGATTTAAATAATGATTCAATTCATGATTTAATTCATGATTCATGATTCATTTCATGATTCATTTCATGATTCATTTCATGATTCATGATTCATGATTCAATTTATGATTCAATTCAAGATTCATGATTCATGATTCAAATAATGATTCAATTCATGATTCATGATTCGATTCATGATTTGATTCATGATTCAATTCATGATTCGTGATTCAAATCATGAATCATGATTCATGATTCATTTCATGATTCATTTCATGATTCATGTTTCATGATTCAATTCATGATTCATGATTCAATTCATGATTCATGATTCGATTCATGATTCATGAGTCGAATTATGATTCGATTCATGATTCTTGATTCAATTCATGATTTATGATACAATTCATGATTTATGATTCAATTAATGATTCATGATTCGATTCATGATTCATGATTCATGATTCATAATTCGATTCATGATTCATGATTCATGATTCGAGATTCATGATTCATGTTTCGATTCATGATTCATGATTCATGATTTGATTCATGATTCATGATTCATGATTCAATTCCTGATTCATGATTCATTTCATGATTCATGAATCTTGATTCAATTCATGATTCAATTCATGATTCTTGATTCATGATTCAATTCATGATTCATTTTATGATTCATGATTCATGATTCAATTCATGATTCATGATTCATGATTCAATTCATGATTCATATTTCGATTCATGATTCAAGATTTAATTCATGATTCATGATTCAATTCATGATTCATGATTCAGTTCATGATTCATGTTTAATTTCATGATTCATGATTAATTTCATGATTCATGATTCATGCTTCATGATTCAATTCATGATTCATGATTCATGATTCATATTTCGATTCATGATTCAAGATTTAATTCATGATTCATGATTCAATTCATGATTCATGATTCAGTTCAAGATTCATGATTCGATTCATGATTCATGATTCGATTCATGATTCATGATTCATTTCATGATTCATAATTCATGATTCAATTTATGATTCATGATTCAATTCATGATTCATGATTCATGATTCATTTCATGATTCATGATTCAATTCATGATTCATGATTCGATTCATGATTCATTAGTCGAATTATGATTCAATTCATGATTCATGATTCAATTCATGATTCATGATTCAATTCATGATTTATGATTCAATTCATGAATCATGATTCATGATTCATTTCATGATTTATTTCATGATTCATGATTCAATTCATGATTCAATTCATGATTCATTATTTAATTCATGATTCAATTCATGATTCATGATTCAATTCATGATTCATGATTCAATTCATGATTCGTGATTCAATTCATGATTCATGATTCGATTCATGATTCATGAGTCGAATTATGATTCAATTCATGATTCATGATTCAATTCATGATTCATGATTCATGATTCATATTTCGATTCATGATTCAAGATTTAATTCATGATTCATGATTCAATTCATGATTCATGATTCAGTTCAAGATTCATGATTCGATTCATGATTCATGATTCATTTCATGATTCATAATTCATGATTCAATTTATGATTCATGATTCAATTCATGATTCATGATTCATGATTCATTTCATGATTCATGATTCAATTCATGATTCATGATTCGATTCATGATTCATGAGTCGAATTATGATTCAATTCATGATTCATGATTCAATTCATGATTCATGATTCAATTCATGATTTATGATTCAATTCATGAATCATGATTCATGATTCATTTCATGATTTATTTCATGATTCATGATTCAATTCATGATTCAGTTCAAGATTCATGATTCGATTCATGATTCATGATTCATTTCATGATTCATATTTCATGATTCAATT
Organism: Mixophyes australis; assembly: GCA_036250195.1. Lineage (NCBI taxonomy): Eukaryota > Metazoa > Chordata > Amphibia > Anura > Limnodynastidae > Mixophyes > Mixophyes australis. The sequence continues at coordinate 212,081,729 of JAVHZZ010000004.1, read as the reverse complement.
TATGATTCATGATTCAATTCATGATTCATGATTCATGATTCATTTCATGATTCATGATTCAATTCATGATTCATGATTCGATTCATGATTCATGAGTCGAATTATGATTCAATTCATGATTCATGATTCAATTCATGATTTATGATTCAATTCATGAATCATGATTCATGATTCATTTCATGATTTATTTCATGATTCATGATTCAATTCATGATTCAATTCATGATTCATTATTTAATTCATGATTCAATTCATGATTCATGATTCAATTCATGATTCATGATTCAATTCATGATTCATGATTCAATTCATGATTCATGATTCGATTCATGATTCATGAGTCGAATTATGATTCAATTCATGATTCATGATTCAATTCATGATTCATGATTCAATTCATGATTTATGATTCAATTCATGATTCATGATTAGATTCCTGATTCATGATTCATTTCATGATTCATGATTCATGATTCGATTCATGATTCATGATTCATGATTTGATTCATGATTCCTGATTCATGATTCATTTCATGATTCATGAATCATGATTCTATTCATGATTCAATTCATGATTTAAATCATGATTCATGATTCAATTCATGATTCTTGATTTATGATTCAATTCATGATTTATGATTCATAATTGAATTCATGATTCATGAATCATTTCATGATTCATGATTCATGATTCAATTCATGATTCATTTTATGATTCATGATTCATGTTTCAATTCATGATTCATAATTCATGATTCAATTCATGATTCATTATTCAATTCATGATTCATGATTCATTTCATGATTTATTTCATTAATCATGATTCATGATTCATGATTCAATTCATGATTCATGATTCAATTCATGATTCAATTCATGATTCATGATTCAATTCATGATTTAATTCATGATTCATGATTCAATTCATAATTCATGATTCAATTCATGATTCATGATTCGATTAATGATTCATAAGTCGAATTATGATTCAATTCATGATTCATGATTCAATTCATGATTCATGATTCAATTCATGATTTATGATTCAATTCATGATTCATGATTAGATTCATGATTCATGATTCATAATTTGATTCATGATTCATGATTCGATTCATGATTCATGATTCATGATTCGATTAATGATTCATGATTCATGATTCATGATTCAATTCCTGATCTATGATTCCTTTCATGATTAATGAATCATAATTCAATTCATGATTCATTTCATGATTAATGAATCATAATTTAATTCATGATTCATTTCATGATTCATGATTCATGATTCATTTCATGATTCATGATTCATGATTCAATTCATGATTCAATTCATGATTCATAATTCAATTCATGATTCATGATTCAATTCATGATTCATGATTCATGATTCATTTCATGATTCATGATTCAATTCATGATTCATGATTCGATTCATGATTCATGAGTCGAATTATGATTCAATTCATGATTCATGATTCAATTCATGATTTATGATTCAATTCATGAATCATGATTCATGATTCATTTCATGATTTATTTCATGATTCATGATTCAATTCATGATTCAATTCATGATTAATTATTTAATTCATGATTCAATTCATGATTCATGATTCAATTCATGATTCATGATTCAATTCATGATTCATGATTCGATTCATGATTCATGAGTCGAATTATGATTCAATTCATGATTCATGATTCAATTCATGATTCATGATTCAATTCATGATTTATGATTCAATTCATGATTCATGATTAGATTCCTGATTCATGATTCATTTCATGATTCATGATTCATGATTCGATTCATGATTCATGATTCATGATTTGATTCATGATTCCTGATTCATGATTCATTTCATGATTCATGAATCATGATTCTATTCATGATTCAATTCATGATTTAAATCATGATTCATGATTCAATTCATGATTCATGATTTATGATTCAATTCATGATTTATGATTCATAATTGAATTCATGATTCATGAATCATTTCATGATTCATGATTCATGATTCAATTCATGATTCATTTTATGATTCATGATTCATGTTTCAATTCATGATTCATAATTCATGATTCAATTCATGATTCATTATTCAATTCATGATTCATGATTCGATTCATGATTTAAGATTCAATTCATGATTCATGATTCAGTTCATGATTCATGATTAATTTCATGATTCATGATTCGTGCTTCATGATTCAATTCATGATTCATGATTCATGATTCATGATTCAATTCATGATTCATGAATCATGATTCAATTAATGATTCAATTCATGATTCATGATTCAATTCATTATTCATGATTCATGCTTCATGATTCAATTCATGATTTATGATTCATGATTCGATTCATGATTCATTATTCGATTCATGATTCGAATTATGATTCATTATTCGATTCATGATTCAATTTATGATTCATGATTCAATTCATAATTCATGATTTACGATTCATGATTCAGTTCATGATTCATGATTCGATTCATGATTCATGATTCATTTCATTATTCAATTCATGATTCATGATTCAATTTATGATTCATGATTCATGATTCAATTCATGATTCATGATTCAATTCATGATTCATGATTCGATTCATGATTCATGAGTCGAATTATAATTCAATTCGTGATTCATGATTCAATTCATGATTCATTTCATGATTTATTTCATTAATCATGATTCATGATTCATGATTCAATTCATGATTCATGATTCAATTCATGATTCAATTCATGATTCATGATTCAATTCATGATTTAATTCATGATTCATGATTCAATTCATAATTCATGATTCAATTCATGATTCATGATTCGATTAATGATTCATAAGTCGAATTATGATTCAATTCATGATTCATGATTCAATTCATGATTCATGATTCAATTCATGATTTATGATTCAATTCATGATTCATGATTAGATTCATGATTCATGATTCATAATTTGATTCATGATTCATGATTCGATTCATGATTCATGATTCATGATTCGATTCATGATTCATGATTCATGATTCAATTCCTGATCTTTGATTCCTTTCATGATTAATGAATCATAATTCAATTCATGATTCATTTCATGATTAATGAATCATAATTTAATTCATGATTCATTTCATGATTCATGATTCATGATTCATGATTCATGATTCAATTCATGATTCAATTTATGATTCATAATTCAATTCATGATTCATGATTCAATTCATGATTCATGATTCATGATTCATTTTATGATTCATGATTCATGTTTCAATTCCTGATTCAATTCATGATTCAATTCATGATTCATAATTCAATTCATGATTCATGATTCAATTCATGATTCATGATTAATGATTCAATTCATGATTCATGATTCAATTCATGATTCATGATTCAATTCATGATTCATGATTCGATTCATGATTCATGAGTCCAATTATGATTCAATTCATGATTCTTGATTCAATTCATGATTCATGATACAATTCATGATTTATGATTCAATTCATGATTCATGATTCGATTCATGATTCATGATTCATGATTCATGATTCGATTCATGATTCATGATTTGATTCATGATTCATGATTCATGTTTCAATTCCTGATTCATGATTCATTTCATGATTCATGAATCATGATTCAATTCATGATTCAATTCATTATTCAATTCATGATTCATGATTCAATTCATGATTCATGATTTATGATTCAATTCATGATTCATGAATCATTTCATGATTCATGATTCATGATTCAATTCATGATTCATTTTATGATTCATGATTCATGTTTCAATTCATGATTCATGATTCAATTCATGATTCATTATTCAATTCATGATTTATGATTCTATTCATGATTCAAGATTCAATTCATGATTCATGATTCGATTCATGATTCATGATTCGAATAACGATTCATGATTTGATTCATGATTCATGATTTGATTCATGATTCATGATTCGAATCACGATTCATGATTCAAGATTCAATTAATGATTCATGATTCATGATTCAATTCATGATTCATGATTCATGATTCAATTCATGATTCATGACTCAATTCATGATTCTTGATTCAGTTCATGATTCATGATTAATTTCATGATTCATGATTTAATTCATGATTCAATTCATGATTCAATTCATGATTCATGAATCATGATTCAATTCATGATTCATGATTCGATTCATGATTCATGATTCGATTCATGATTCATGATTCGAATAACGATTCATTATTTGATTCATGATTCATGATTTGATTCATGATTCGAATCACGATTCATGATTCAAGATTTAATTAATGATTCATGATTTAATTCATGATTCATGATTCATTTCATGATTCATTTCATGATTCATGATTCATGATTCAAATAATGATTCAATTCATGATTCATGATTCGATTCATGATTTGATTCATGATTCAATTCATGATTCGTGATTCAATTCATGAATCATGATTCATGATTCATTTCATGATTCATTTCATGATTCATGTTTCATGATTCAATTCATGATTCATGATTCAATTCATGATTCATGATTCGATTCATGATTCATGCTTCATGATTCGATTCATGATTCATGACTCATGATTTGATTCATGATTCATGATTCATGATTCAATTCCTGATTCATGATTCAATTCATGATTCATGATTCATGATTCAATTCATGATTCATTTTATGATTCATGATTCATGTTTCAATTCATGATTCATGATTCATGATTCAATTCATGATTCATGATTCAATTCATGATTTATAATTCAATTCATGATTCATATTTCGATTCATGATTCAAGATTTAATTCATGATTCATGATTCAATTCATGATTCATGATTCATGCTTCATGATTCAATTCATGATTCATGATTCATGATTCGATTCATGATTCATGATTCATTATTCCGTTCATGATTCAATTTATGATTCATGATTCAATTCATGATTCATGATTTGATTCATGATTCAGTTCATGATTCATGATTCGATTCATGATTCATGATTCATTTCATGATTCATGATTCATGCTTCATGATTCAATTCATGATTCATGATTCATGATTCGATTCATGATTCATGATTCATTATTCCATTCATGATTCAATTTATGATTCATGATTCAATTCATGATTCATGATTTGATTCATGATTCAGTTCATGATTCATGATTCGATTCATGATTCATGATTCATTTCATGATTCATAATTCATGATTCAATTCATGATTCATGAATCATGATTCAATTCATGATTCAATTCATGATTCATGATTAATTTCATGATTCATGATTCATGATTCAATTCATGATTCATGAATCATGATTCAATTCATGATTCAATTCATGATTCATGATTCAATTCATGATTCATGATTCGATTCATGATTCATGATTCGAATCACGATTCATGATTTGATTCATGATTCATGATTCGATTCATGATTCATGATTTGAATCACGATTCATGATTCAAGATTCAATTAATGATTCATGATTCATGATTCAATTCATGATTCATGATTCATTTCATGATTCATGATTCATGATTCAATTCATGATTCAATTCATGATTCATGATTAATGATTCAAATAATGATTCAATTTATGATTCATGATTTAATTCATGATTCATGATTCATTTCATGATTCATTTCATGATTCATGATTCATGATTCAATTTATGATTCAATTCATGATTCATGATTCATGATTCAAATAATGATTCAATTCATGATTCATGATTCGATTCATGATTCGATTCATGATTCAATTCATGATTCGTGATTCAATTCATGAATCATGATTCATGATTCATTTCATGATTCATTTCATGATTCATGTTTCATGATTCAATTCATGATTCATGATTCAATTCATGATTCATGATTCGATTCATGATTCATGAGTCGAATTATGATTCGATTCATGATTCTTGATTCAATTCATGATTTATGATACAATTCATGATTTATGATTCAATTAATGATTCATGATTCGATTCATGATTCATGATTCATGATTCGATTCATGATTCATGATTCATGATTCATGATTCGATTCATGATTCATGATTCATGATTTGATTCATGATTCATGATTCATGATTCAATTCCTGATTCATGATTCATTTCATGATTCATTTTATGATTCATGATTCATGTTTCAATTCATGATTCATGATTCATGATTCAATTCATGATTCATGATTCATGATTCAATTCATGATTCATATTTCGATTCATGATTCAAGATTTAATTCATGATTCATGATACAATTCATGATTCATGATTCAGTTTATGATTCATGATTAATTTCATGATTCATGATTAATTTCATGATTCATGATTCATGCTTCATGATTCAATTCATGATTCATGATTCAATTCATGATTCATTTCATGATTCATTTCATGATTCATGATTCATGATTCATTTCATGATTCATGATTCATGATTCATTTCATGATTCATGATTCATGATTCAATTCATGATTCAATTCATGATTCATAATTCAATTCATGATTCATGATTCAATTCATGATTCATGATTCATGATTCATTTTATGATTCATGATTCATGTTTCAATTCATTAATCATGATTCAATTCATGATTCAATTCATGATTCATGATTCGATTCATGATTCATGTTTCGATTCATGATTCATGATTCGAATCACGATTCATGATTTCATTCATGATTCATGATTCGATTCATGATTCATGATTCATGATTCGATTCATGATTCAAGATTCAATTAATGATTCATGATTCATGATTCAATTCATGATTCATGATTCATTTCATGATTCATGATTCATGATTCATGATTCAATTAATGATTCAATTCATGATTCATGATTCAAATAATGATTCAATTCATGATTCATGATTCGATTCATGATTCATGATTCGATTCGTGATTCAATTCATGATTCTTGATTCATGATTCATTTCATGATTCATTTCATGATTCATGTTTTATGATTCAATTCATGATTCATGATTCAATTCATGATTCATGATTCGATTCATGATTCATGAGTCGAATTATGATTCAATTCATGATTCTTGATTCAATTCATGATTCATTAATCATGATTCATGATTCGATTCATGATTCATGATTTGATTCATGATTCATGATTCAATTCCTGATTCATGATTCATTTCATGATTCATGAATCATGATTCAATTCATGATTCAATTCATGATTCAATTCATGATTCATGATTCAATTCATGATTCATGATTTATGATTCAATTCATGATTTATGATTCATAATTGAATTCATGATTCATGAATCATTTCATGATTCATGATTCATGATTCAATTCATGATTCATTTTATGATTCATGATTCATGTTTCAATTCATGATTCTTGATTCAATTCATGATTCATTATTCAATTCATGATTCATGATTCTATTCATGATTCAAGATTTAATTCATGATTCATGATTCAATTCATGATTCATGATTCAGTTCATGATTCATGATTAATTTCATGATTCATGATTCATGCTTCATGATTCAATTCATGATTCATGATTTGATTCATGATTCATGAATCATGATTCAATTCATGATTCAATTCATGATTCATGATTCAATTCATGATTCATCATTCATGCTTCATGATTCATGCTTCATGATTCATGCTTCATGATTCAATTCATGATTCATGATTTATGATTCATGATTCAGTTCATGATTCATGATTCGATTCATGCTTCATGATTCAATTCATGATTCATGATTTATGATTCATGATTCAGTTCATGATTCATGATTCGATTCATGATTCATGATTCATTTCATGATTCATTTCATGATTCATTTCATGATTCATAATTCATGATTCATGATTTAATTCATGAGTCATGATTCATGATTCAATTCATGATTCATGATTCAATTCATGATTCATGATTTAATTCATGATTCATGATTCATGATTCAATTCATGATTCATGATTCAATTCATGATTCATGATTCGATTCATGAGTCGAATTATAATTCAATTCGTGATTCATGATTCAATTCATGATTCATGATTCAATTCATGAATCATGATTCATGATTCATTTCATGATTTATTTCATGATTCATGATTCATGATTCAATTCATGATTCAATTCATGATTCATGATTCAATTCATGATTCAATTCATGATTCATGATTCAATTCATGATTCAATTCATGATTCATGATTCATGATTCAATTCATGATTCATGATTCGATTCATGATTCATGAGTCGAATTATGATTCAATTCATGATTCATGATTCAATTCATGATTCATGATTCAATTCATGATTCATGATTAGATTCATGATTCATGATTCGATTCATGATTCATGATTCGATTCATGATTCATGATTCATGATTCATGATTCGATTCATGATTCATGATTCATGATTCAATTCCTGATTTATGATTCATTTCATGATTAATGAATCATAATTCAATTCATGATTCATTTCATGATTAATGAATCATAATTCAATTCATGATTCATTTCATGATTCATGATTCATGATTCATTTCATGATTCATGATTCATTTCATGATTCATGATTCAATTCATGATTTAATTCATGATTCATAGTTCAATTCATGATTCATGATTCATTTTATGATTCATGATTCATGTTTCAATTCATGATTCATGATTCATGTTTCAATTCATGATTCATGATTCAATTCATGATTCATGATTCGATTCATGATTCATGATTCAATTCATGATTCATGATTCAATTCATGATTTATTATTTGATTCATGATTCAAGATTCAATTCATGATTCATGATTCAATTCATGATTCATGATTCAGTTCATGATTCATGATTAATTTCATGATTCATGATTCATGATTCAATTCATGATTCAATTCATGATTCAATTCATGATTCATGAATCATGATTCATGAATCATGATTCAATTCATGATTCATGATTCGATTCATGATTCATGATTCGATTCATGATTCATGATTCGAATCACGATTCATGATTCAAGATTCAATTAATGATTCATGATTCATGATTCAATTCATGATGCATGATTCATTTCATGATTCATTTCATGATTCATGATTCATGATTCAATTCATGATTCATAATTCATGATTCAAATAATGATTCAATTCATGATTCATGATTTAATTCAGGATTCATGATTCATTTCATGATTCATTTCATGATTCATGATTCATGATTCAATTTATGATTCACTTCATGATTCATGATTCATGATTCAAATAATGATTCAATTCATGATTCATGATTCGATTCATGATTCGATTCATGATTCAATTCATGATTCGTGATTCAATTCATGAATCTTGATTCATGATTAATTTCATGATTCATTTCATGATTTATGTTTCATGATTCAATTCATGATTCATGATTCAATTCATGATTCATGATTCGATTCATGATTCATGAGTCGAATTATTATTCGATTCATGATTCTTGATTCAATTCATGATTCATGATGCAATTCATGATTTATGATTCAATTAATGATTCATGATTTGATTCATGATTCATGATTCATGATTCATGATTCGATTCATGATTCATGATTTGATTCATGATTCGTGATTCATGATTCAATTCCTGATTCATGATTCATTTCATGATTCATGAATCATGATTCAATTCATGATTCAATTCATGATTCATGATTCATGATTCAATTCATGATTCATTTTATGATTCATGATTCATGTTTCAATTCATGATTCATGATTCAATTCATGATTCATGATTCATGATTCAATTCATGATTTATAATTCAATTCATGATTCATATTTCGATTCATGATTCAAGATTTAATTCATGATTCATGATTCAATTCATGATTCATGATTCAGTTCATGATTCATGATTAATTTCATGATTCATGATTCATGATTAATTTCATGATTCATGATTAATTTCATGATTCATGATTCATGCTTCATGATTCAATTCATGATTCATGATTCGATTCATGATTCATGATTTATGATTCATGATTCAATTCATGATTCATTATTCCATTCATGATTCAATTCATGATTTATGATTCATGATTCAATTCATGATTCATGATTCAATTCATGATTCATGATTCATGCTTCATGATTCAATTCATGATTCATGATTCGATTCATGATTCATGATTTATGATTCATGATTCAATTCATGATTCATTATTCCATTCATGATTCAATTTATGATTCATGATTCAATTCAAGATTCATGATTTGATTCATGATTCAGTTCATGATTCATGATTCGATTCATGATTCATGATTCATTTCATGATTCATAATTCATGATTCAATTTATGATTCATGATTCAATTCATGATTCATGATTCATGATTCATTTCATGATTCATGATTCAATTCATGATTCATGATTCGATTCATGATTCATGAGTCGAATTATGATTCAATTCATGATTCATGATTCGATTCATGATTCATGATTCAATTCCTGATTTATGATTCATTTCAAGATTAATGAATCATAATTCAATTCATGATTCATTTCATGATTAATGAATCATAATTCAATTTATGATTCATGATTCAATTCATGATTCATGATTCATGATTCATTTCATGATTCATGATTCAATTCATGATTCATAATTCATGATTCAATTTATGATTCATGATTCAATTCATGATTCATGATTCATGATTCATTTCATGATTCATGATTCAATTCATGATTCATGATTCGATTCATGATTCATGAGTCGAATTATGATTCAATTCATGATTCATGATTCAATTCATGATTCATGATTCAATTCATGATTTATGATTCAATTCATGAATCATGATTCATGATTCATTTCATGATTTATTTCATGATTCATGATTCAATTCATGATTCAGTTCAAGATTCATGATTCGATTCATGATTCATGATTCATTTCATGATTCATAATTCATGATTCTATTTATGATTCATGATTCAATTCATGATTCATGATTCATGATTCATTTCATGATTCATGATTCAATTCATGATTCATGATTCGATTCATGATTCATGAGTCGAATTATGATTCAATTCATGATTCATGATTCAATTCATGATTTATGATTCAATTCATGAATCATGATTCATGATTCATTTCATGATTTATTTCATGATTCATGATTCAATTCATGATTCAATTCATGATTCATTATTTAATTCATGATTCAATTCATGATTCATGATTCAATTCATGATTCATGATTCAATTCATGATTCATGATTCAATTCATGATTCATGATTCGATTCATGATTCATGAGTTGAATTATGATTCAATTCATGATTCATGATTCAATTCATGATTCATGATTCAATTCATGATTTATGATTCAATTCATGATTCATGATTAGATTCCTGATTCATGATTCATTTCATGATTCATGATTCATGATTCGATTCATGATTCATGATTCATGATTTGATTCATGATTCCTGATTCATGATTCATTTCATGATTCATGAATCATGATTCTATTCATGATTCAATTCATGATTTAAATCATGATTCATGATTCAATTCATGATTCATGATTTATGATTCAATTCATGATTTATGATTCATAATTGAATTCATGATTCATGAATCATTTCATGATTCATGATTCATGATTCAATTCATGATTCATTTTATGATTCATGATTCATGTTTCAATTCATGATTCATAATTCATGATTCAATTCATGATTCATTATTCAATTCATGATTCATGATTCGATTCATGATTTAAGATTCAATTCATGATTCATGATTCAATTCATGATTCATGATTCAGTTCATGATTCATGATTAATTTCATGATTCATGATTCGTGCTTCATGATTCAATTCATGATTCATGATTCATGATTCATGATTCAATTCATGATTCATGAATCATGATTCAATTAATGATTCAATTCATGATTCATGATTCAATTCATTATTCATGATTCATGCTTCATGATTCAATTCATGATTTATGATTCATGATTCGATTCATGATTCATTATTCGATTCATGATTCGATTCATGATTCATTATTCGATTCATGATTCAATTTATGATTCATGATTCAATTCATAATTCATGATTTACGATTCATGATTCAGTTCATGATTCATGATTCGATTCATGATTCATGATTCATTTCATGATTCAATTCATGATTCATGATTCAATTCATGATTCATGATTCATGATTCAATTCATGATTCATGATTCAATTCATGATTCATGATTCGATTCATGATTCATGAGTCGAATTATAATTCAATTCGTGATTCATGATTCAATTCATGATTCATTTCATGATTTATTTCATTAATCATGATTCATGATTCATGATTCAATTCATGATTCATGATTCAATTCATGATTCAATTCATGATTCATGATTCAATTCATGATTTAATTCATGATTCATGATTCAATTCATAATTCATGATTCAATTCATGATTCATGATTCGATTAATGATTCATAAGTCGAATTATGATTCAATTCATGATTCATGATTCAATTCATGATTCATGATTCAATTCATGATTTATGATTCAATTCATGATTCATGATTAGATTCATGATTCATGATTCATAATTTGATTCATGATTCATGATTCGATTCATGATTCATGATTCATGATTCGATTTATGATTCATGATTCATGATTCATGATTCAATTCCTGATCTATGATTCCTTTCATGATTAATGAATCATAATTCAATTCATGATTCATTTCATGATTAATGAATCATAATTTAATTCATGATTCATTTCATGATTCATGATTCATGATTCATTTCATGATTCATGATTCATGATTCAATTCATGATTCAATTCATGATTCATAATTCAATTCATGATTCATGATTCAATTCATGATTCATGATTCATGATTCATTTTATGATTCATGATTCATGTTTTAATTCCTGATTCAATTCATGATTCAATTCATGATTCATAATTCAATTCATGATTCATGATTCAATTCATGATTCATGATTAATGATTCAATTCATGATTCATGATTCAATTCATGATTCATGATTCAATTCATGATTCATGATTCGATTCATGATTCATGAGTCCAATTATGATTCAATTCATGATTCTTGATTCAATTCATGATTCATGATACAATTCATGATTTATGATTCAATTCATGATTCATGATTCGATTCATGATTCATGATTCATGATTCATGATTCGATTCATGATTCATGATTTGATTCATGATTCATGATTCATGATTCAATTCCTGATTCATGATTCATTTCATGATTCATGAATCATGATTCAATTCATGATTCAATTCATGATTCAATTCATGATTCATGATTCAATTCATGATTCATGATTTATGATTCAATTCATGATTTATGATTCATAATTCAATTCATGATTCATGAATCATTTCATGATTCATGATTCATGATTCAATTCATGATTCATTTTATGATTCATGATTCATGTTTCAATTCATGATTCATGATTCAATTCATGATTCATTATTCAATTCATGATTTATGATTCTATTCATGATTCAAGATTCAATTCATGATTCATGATTCGATTCATGATTCATGATTCGAATAACGATTCATGATTTGATTCATGATTCATGATTTGATTCATGATTCATGATTCGAATCACGATTCATGATTCAAGATTCAATTAATGATTCATGATTCATGATTCAATTCATGATTCATGATTCATGATTCAATTCATGATTCATGACTCAATTCATGATTCTTGATTCAGTTCATGATTCATGATTAATTTCATGATTCATGATTTAATTCATGATTCAATTCATGATTCAATTCATGATTCATGAATCATGATTCAATTCATGATTCATGATTCGATTCATGATTCATGATTCGATTCATGATTCATGATTCGAATAACGATTCATGATTTGATTCATGATTCATGATTTGATTCATGATTCGAATCACGATTCATGATTCAAGATTTAATTAATGATTCATGATTCAATTCATGATTCATGATTCATTTCATGATTCATTTCATGATTCATAATTCAAATAATGATTCAATTCATGATTCATGATTTAATTCATGATTCATGATTTAATTCATGATTCATGATTCATTTCATGATTCATTTCATGATTCATGATTCATGATTCAAATAATGATTCAATTCATGATTCATGATTCGATTCATGATTTGATTCATGATTCAATTCATGATTCGTGATTCAATTCATGAATCATGATTCATGATTCATTTCATGATTCATTTCATGATTCATGTTTCATGATTCAATTCATGATTCATGATTCAATTCATGATTCATGATTCGATTCATGATTCATGCTTCATGATTCGATTCATGATTCATGACTCATGATTTGATTCATGATTCATGATTCATGATTCAATTCCTGATTCATGATTCAATTCATGATTCATGATTCATGATTCAATTCATGATTCATTTTATGATTCATGATTCATGTTTCAATTCATGATTCATGATTCATGATTCAATTCATGATTCATGATTCAATTCATGATTTATAATTCAATTCATGATTCATATTTCGATTCATGATTCAAGATTTAATTCATGATTCATGATTCAATTCATGATTCATGATTCATGCTTCATGATTCAATTCATAATTCATGATTCATGATTCGATTCATGATTCATGATTCATTATTCCGTTCATGATTCAATTTATGATTCATGATTCAATTCATGATTCATGATTTGATTCATGATTCAGTTCATGATTCATGATTCGATTCATGATTCATGATTCATTTCATGATTCATGATTCATGCTTCATGATTCAATTCATGATTCATGATTCATGATTCGATTCATGATTCATGATTCATTATTCCATTCATGATTCAATTTATGATTCATGATTCAATTCATGATTCATGATTTGATTCATGATTCAGTTCATGATTCATGATTCGATTCATGATTCATGATTCATTTCATGATTCATAATTCATGATTCAATTCATGATTCATGAATCATGATTCGATTCATGATTCATGAGTCGAATTATAATTCAATTCGTGATTCATGATTCAATTCATGATTCATTTCATGATTTATTTCATTAATCATGATTCATGATTCATGATTCAATTCATGATTCATGATTCAATTCATGATTCAATTCATGATTCATGATTCAATTCATGATTTAATTCATGATTCATGATTCAATTCATAATTCATGATTCAATTCATGATTCATGATTCGATTAATGATTCATAAGTCGAATTATGATTCAATTCATGATTCATGATTCAATTCATGATTCATGATTCAATTCATGATTTATGATTCAATTCATGATTCATGATTAGATTCATGATTCATGATTCATAATTTGATTCATGATTCATGATTCGATTCATGATTCATGATTCATGATTCGATTCATGATTCATGATTCATGATTCATGATTCAATTCCTGATCTATGATTCCTTTCATGATTAATGAATCATAATTCAATTCATGATTCATTTCATGATTAATGAATCATAATTTAATTCATGATTCATTTCATGATTCATGATTCATGATTCATTTCATGATTCATGATTCATGATTCAATTCATGATTCAATTCATGATTCAATTCATGAGTCATAATTCAATTCATGATTCATGATTCAATTCATGATTCATGATTAATGATTCAATTCATGATTCATGATTCAATTCATGATTCATGATTCAATTCATGATTCATGATTCGATTCATGATTCATGAGTCCAATTATGATTCAATTCATGATTCTTGATTCAATTCATGATTCATGATACAATTCATGATTTATGATTCAATTCATGATTCATGATTCGATTCATGATTCATGATTCATGATTCATGATTCGATTCATGATTCATGATTTGATTCATGATTCATGATTCATGATTCAATTCCTGATTCATGATTCATTTCATGATTCATGAATCATGATTCAATTCATGATTCAATTCATGATTCAATTCATGATTCATGATTCAATTCATGATTCTTGATTTATGATTCAATTCATGATTTATGATTCATAATTCAATTCATGATTAATGAATCATTTCATGATTCATGATTCATGATTCAATTCATGATTCATTTTATGATTCATGATTCATGTTTCAATTCATGATTCATGATTCAATTCATGATTCATTATTCAATTCATGATTTATGATTCTATTCATGATTCAAGATTCAATTCATGATTCATGATTCGATTCATGATTCATGATTCGAATAACGATTCATGATTTGATTCATGATTCATGATTTGATTCATGATTCATGATTCGAATCACGATTCATGATTCAAGATTCAATTAATGATTCATGATTCATGATTCAATTCATGATTCATGATTCATGATTCAATTCATGATTCATGACTCAATTCATGATTCTTGATTCAGTTCATGATTCATGATTAATTTCATGATTCATGATTTAATTCATGATTCAATTCATGATTCAATTCATGATTCATGAATCATGATTCAATTCATGATTCATGATTCGATTCATGATTCATGATTCGATTCATGATTCATGATTCGAATAACGATTCATGATTTGATTCATGATTCATGATTTGATTCATGATTCGAATCACGATTCATGATTCAAGATTTAATTAATGATTCATGATTCAATTCATGATTCATGATTCATTTCATGATTCATTTCATGATTCATAATTCAAATAATGATTCAATTCATGATTCATGATTTAATTCATGATTCATGATTTAATTCATGATTCATGATTCATTTCATGATTCATTTCATGATTCATGATTCATGATTCAAATAATGATTCAATTCATGATTCATGATTCGAT
Source organism: Mixophyes australis (assembly GCA_036250195.1). NCBI lineage: Eukaryota > Metazoa > Chordata > Amphibia > Anura > Limnodynastidae > Mixophyes > Mixophyes australis. The sequence goes on along the minus strand of JAVHZZ010000004.1, from coordinate 212,064,755 downwards.
TCATGATTTGATTCATGATTCAATTCATGATTCGTGATTCAATTCATGAATCATGATTCATGATTCATTTCATGATTCATTTCATGATTCATGTTTCATGATTCAATTCATGATTCATGATTCAATTCATGATTCATGATTCGATTCATGATTCATGCTTCATGATTCGATTCATGATTCATGACTCATGATTTGATTCAAGATTCATGATTCATGATTCAATTCCTGATTCATGATTCAATTCATGATTCATGATTCATGATTTAATTCATGATTCATTTTATGATTCATGATTCATGTTTCAATTCATGATTCATGATTCATGATTCAATTCATGATTCATGATTCAATTCATGATTTATAATTCAATTCATGATTCATATTTCGATTCATGATTCAAGATTTAATTCATGATTCATGATTCAATTCATGATTCATGATTCATGCTTCATGATTCAATTCATGATTCATGATTCATGATTCGATTCATGATTCATGATTCATTATTCCGTTCATGATTCAATTTATGATTCATGATTCAATTCATGATTCATGATTTGATTCATGATTCAGTTCATGATTCATGATTCGATTCATGATTCATGATTCATTTCATGATTCATGATTCATGCTTCATGATTCAATTCATGATTCATGATTCATGATTCGATTCATGATTCATGATTCATTATTCCATTCATGATTCAATTTATGATTCATGATTCAATTCATGATTCATGATTTGATTCATGATTCAGTTCATGATTCATGATTCGATTCATGATTCATGATTCATTTCATGATTCATAATTCATGATTCAATTCATGATTCATGAATCATGATTCAATTCATGATTCAATTCATGATTCATGATTAATTTCATGATTCATGATTGAATTCATGATTCATGAATCATGATTCAATTCATGATTCAATTCATGATTCATGATTCAATTCATGATTCATGATTCGATTCATGATTCATGATTCGAATCACGATTCATGATTTGATTCATGATTCATGATTCGATTCATGATTCATGATTTGAATCACGATTCATGATTCAAGATTCAATTACTGATTCATGATTCATGATTCATGATTCATTTCATGATTCATGATTCATGATTCAATTCATGATTCAATTCATGATTCATGATTAATGATTCAAATAATGATTCAATTTATGATTCATGATTTAATTCATGATTCATGATTCATTTCATGATTCATTTCATGATTCATGATTCAATTTATGATTCAATTCATGATTCATGATTCATGATTCAAATAATGATTCAATTCATGATTCATGATTCGATTCATGATTCGATTCATGATTCAATTCATGATTCGTGATTCAATTCATGAATCATGATTCATGATTCATTTCATGATTCATTTCATGATTCATGTTTCATGATTCAATTCATGATTCATGATTCAATTCATGATTCATGATTCGATTCATGATTCATGAGTCGAATTATGATTCGATTCATGATTCTTGATTCAATTCATGATTTATGATACAATTCATGATTTATGATTCAATTAATGATTCATGATTCGATTCATGATTCATGATTCATGATTCGATTCATGATTCATGATTCATGATTCATGATTCATGATTTGATTCATGATTCATGATTCATTTCATGATTCATTTTATGATTCATGATTCATGTTTCAATTCATGATTCATGATTCAATTCATGATTCATGATTCATGATTCAATTCATGATTCATATTTCGATTCATGATTCAAGATTTAATTCATGATTCATGATACAATTCATGATTCATGATTCAGTTCATGATTCATGATTAATTTCATGATTCATGATTAATTTCATGATTCATGATTCATGCTTCATGATTCAATTCATGATTCATGATTCAATTCATGATTCATTTCATGATTCATTTCATGATTCATGATTCATGATTCATTTCATGATTCATGATTCATGATTCATTTCATGATTCATGATTCATGATTCAATTCATGATTCATAATTCAATTCATGATTCATGATTCAATTCATGATTCATGATTCATGATTCATTTTATGATTCATGATTCATGTTTCAATTCATGATTCATGATTCGATTCATGATTCATGATTCATGATTAAATTCATTAATCATGATTCAATTCATGATTCAATTCATGATTCATGATTCGATTCATGATTCATGTTTCGATTCATGATTCATGATTCGAATCACGATTCATGATTTCATTCATGATTCATGATTCGATTCATGATTCATGATTCGATTCATGATTCAAGATTCAATTAATGATTCATGATTCATGATTCAATTCATGATTCATGATTCATTTCATGATTCATGATTCATGATTCATGATTCAATTAATGATTCAATTCATGATTCATGATTCAAATAATGATTCAATTCATGATTCATGATTCGATTCATGATTCATGATTCGATTCGTGATTCAATTCATGATTCTTGATTCATGATTCATTTCATGATTCATTTCATGATTCATGTTTTATGATTCAATTCATGATTCATGATTCAATTCATGATTCATGATTCGATTCATGATTCATGAGTCGAATTATGATTCAATTCATGATTCTTGATTCAATTCATGATTCATTAATCATGATTCATGATTCGATTCATGATTCATGATTTGATTCATGATTCATGATTCAATTCCTGATTCATGATTCATTTCATGATTCATGAATCATGATTCAATTCATGATTCAATTCATGATTCAATTCATGATTCATGATTCAATTCATGATTCATGATTTATGATTCAATTCATGATTTATGATTCATAATTGAATTCATGATTCATGAATCATTTCATGATTCATGATTCATGATTCAATTCATGATTCATTTTATGATTCATGATTCATGTTTCAATTCATGATTCATGATTCAATTCATGATTCATTATTCAATTCATGATTCATGATTCTATTCATGATTCAAGATTTAATTCATGATTCATGATTCAATTCATGATTCATGATTCAGTTCATGATTCATGATTAATTTCATGATTCATGATTCATGCTTCATGATTCAATTCATGATTCATGATTTGATTCATGATTCATGAATCATGATTCAATTCATGATTCAATTCATGATTCATGATTCAATTCATGATTCATCATTCATGCTTCATGATTCATGCTTCATGATTCATGCTTCATGATTCAATTCATGATTCATGATTTATGATTCATGATTCAGTTCATGATTCATGATTCGATTCATGCTTCATGATTCAATTCATGATTCATGATTTATGATTCATGATTCAGTTCATGATTCATGATTCGATTCATGATTCATGATTCATTTCATGATTCATTTCATGATTCATTTCATGATTCATAATTCATGATTCATGATTTAATTCATGAGTCATGATTCATGATTCAATTCATGATTCATGATTCAATTCATGATTCATGATTTAATTCATGATTCATGATTCATGATTCAATTCATGATTCATGATTCAATTCATGATTCATGATTCGATTCATGAGTCGAATTATAATTCAATTCGTGATTCATGATTCAATTCATGATTCATGATTCAATTCATGAATCATGATTCACGATTCATTTCATGATTTATTTCATGATTCATGATTCATGATTCAATTCATGATTCAATTCATGATTCATGATTCAATTCATGATTCAATTCATGATTCATGATTCAATTCATGATTCAATTCATGATTCATGATTCATGATTCAATTCATGATTCATTTTATGATTCATGATTCATGTTTCAATTCATGATTCATAATTCATGATTCAATTCATGATTCATTATTCAATTCATGATTCATGATTCGATTCATGATTTAAGATTCAATTCATGATTCATGATTCAATTCATGATTCATGATTCAGTTCATGATTCATGATTAATTTCATGATTCATGATTCGTGCTTCATGATTCAATTCATGATTCATGATTCATGATTCATGATTCAATTCATGATTCATGAATCATGATTCAATTAATGATTCAATTCATGATTCATGATTCAATTCATTATTCATGATTCATGCTTCATGATTCAATTCATGATTTATGATTCATGATTCGATTCATGATTCATTATTCGATTCATGATTCGATTCATGATTCATTATTCGATTCATGATTCAATTTATGATTCATGATTCAATTCATAATTCATGATTTACGATTCATGATTCAGTTCATGATTCATGATTCGATTCATGATTCATGATTCATTTCATGATTCAATTCATGATTCATGATTCAATTCATGATTCATGATTCATGATTCAATTCATGATTCATGATTCAATTCATGATTCATGATTCGATTCATGATTCATGAGTCGAATTATAATTCAATTCGTGATTCATGATTCAATTCATGATTCATTTCATGATTTATTTCATTAATCATGATTCATGATTCATGATTCAATTCATGATTCATGATTCAATTCATGATTCAATTCATGATTCATGATTCAATTCATGATTTAATTCATGATTCATGATTCAATTCATAATTCATGATTCAATTCATGATTCATGATTCGATTAATGATTCATAAGTCGAATTATGATTCAATTCATGATTCATGATTCAATTCATGATTCATGATTCAATTCATGATTTATGATTCAATTCATGATTCATGATTAGATTCATGATTCATGATTCATAATTTGATTCATGATTCATGATTCGATTCATGATTCATGATTCATGATTCGATTCATGATTCATGATTCATGATTCATGATTCAATTCCTGATCTATGATTCCTTTCATGATTAATGAATCATAATTCAATTCATGATTCATTTCATGATTAATGAATCATAATTTAATTCATGATTCATTTCATGATTCATGATTCATGATTCATTTCATGATTCATGATTCATGATTCAATTCATGATTCAATTCATGATTCATAATTCAATTCATGATTCATGATTCAATTCATGATTCATGATTCATGATTCATTTTATGATTCATGATTCATGTTTTAATTCCTGATTCAATTCATGATTCAATTCATGATTCATAATTCAATTCATGATTCATGATTCAATTCATGATTCATGATTAATGATTCAATTCATGATTCATGATTCAATTCATGATTCATGATTCAATTCATGATTCATGATTCGATTCATGATTCATGAGTCCAATTATGATTCAATTCATGATTCTTGATTCAATTCATGATTCATGATACAATTCATGATTTATGATTCAATTCATGATTCATGATTCGATTCATGATTCATGATTCATGATTCATGATTCGATTCATGATTCATGATTTGATTCATGATTCATGATTCATGATTCAATTCCTGATTCATGATTCATTTCATGATTCATGAATCATGATTCAATTCATGATTCAATTCATGATTCAATTCATGATTCATGATTCAATTCATGATTCATGATTTATGATTCAATTCATGATTTATGATTCATAATTCAATTCATGATTCATGAATCATTTCATGATTCATGATTCATGATTCAATTCATGATTCATTTTATGATTCATGATTCATGTTTCAATTCATGATTCATGATTCAATTAATGATTCATTATTCAATTCATGATTTATGATTCTATTCATGATTCAAGATTCAATTCATGATTCATGATTCGATTCATGATTCATGATTCGAATAACGATTCATGATTTGATTCATGATTCATGATTTGATTCATGATTCATGATTCGAATCACGATTCATGATTCAAGATTCAATTAATGATTCATGATTCATGATTCAATTCATGATTCATGATTCATGATTCAATTCATGATTCATGACTCAATTCATGATTCTTGATTCAGTTCATGATTCATGATTAATTTCATGATTCATGATTTAATTCATGATTCTTATTCATGATTCAATTCATGATTCATGAATCATGATTCAATTCATGATTCATGATTCGATTCATGATTCATGATTCGATTCATGATTCATGATTCGAATAACGATTCATGATTTGATTCATGATTCATGATTTGATTCATGATTCGAATCACGATTCATGATTCAAGATTTAATTAATGATTCATGATTCAATTCATGATTCATGATTCATTTCATGATTCATTTCATGATTCATAATTCAAATAATGATTCAATTCATGATTCATGATTTAATTCATGATTCATGATTTAATTCATGATTCATGATTCATTTCATGATTCATTTCATGATTCATGATTCATGATTCAAATAATGATTCAATTCATGATTCATGATTCGATTCATGATTTGATTCATGATTCAATTCATGATTCGTGATTCAATTCATGAATCATGATTCATGATTCATTTCATGATTCATTTCATGATTCATGTTTCATGATTCAATTCATGATTCATGATTCAATTCATGATTCATGATTCGATTCATGATTCATGCTTCATGATTCGATTCATGATTCATGACTCATGATTTGATTCATGATTCATGATTCATGATTCAATTCCTGATTCATGATTCAATTCATGATTCATGATTCATGATTCAATTCATGATTCATTTTATGATTCATGATTCATGTTTCAATTCATGATTCATGATTCATGATTCAATTCATGATTCATGATTCAATTCATGATTTATAATTCAATTCATGATTCATATTTCGATTCATGATTCAAGATTTAATTCATGATTCATGATTCAATTCATGATTCATGATTCATGCTTCATGATTCAATTCATAATTCATGATTCATGATTCGATTCATGATTCATGATTCATTATTCCGTTCATGATTCAATTTATGATTCATGTTTCAATTCATGATTCATGATTTGATTCATGATTCAGTTCATGATTCATGATTCGATTCATGATTCATGATTCATTTCATGATTCATGATTCATGCTTCATGATTCAATTCATGATTCATGATTCATGATTCGATTCATGATTCATGATTCATTATTCCATTCATGATTCAATTTATGATTCATGATTCAATTCATGATTCATGATTTGATTCATGATTCAGTTCATGATTCATGATTCGATTCATGATTCATGATTCATTTCATGATTCATAATTCATGATTCAATTCATGATTCATGAATCATGATTCGATTCATGATTCATGAGTCGAATTATAATTCAATTCGTGATTCATGATTCAATTCATGATTCATTTCATGATTTATTTCATTAATCATGATTCATGATTCATGATTCAATTCATGATTCATGATTCAATTCATGATTCAATTCATGATTCATGATTCAATTCATGATTTAATTCATGATTCATGATTCAATTCATAATTCATGATTCAATTCATGATTCATGATTCGATTAATGATTCATAAGTCGAATTATGATTCAATTCATGATTCATGATTCAATTCATGATTCATGATTCAATTCATGATTTATGATTCAATTCATGATTCATGATTAGATTCATGATTCATGATTCATAATTTGATTCATGATTCATGATTCGATTCATGATTCATGATTCATGATTCGATTCATGATTCATGATTCATGATTCATGATTCAATTCCTGATCTATGATTCCTTTCATGATTAATGAATCATAATTCAATTCATGATTCATTTCATGATTAATGAATCATAATTTAATTCATGATTCATTTCATGATTCATGATTCATGATTCATTTCATGATTCATGATTCATGATTCAATTCATGATTCAATTCATGATTCATAATTCAATTCATGATTCATGATTCAATTCATGATTCATGATTCATGATTCATTTTATGATTCATGATTCATGTTTCAATTCCTGATTCAATTCATGATTCAATTCATGATTCATAATTCAATTCATGATTCATGATTCAATTCATGATTCATGATTAATGATTCAATTCATGATTCATGATTCAATTCATGATTCATGATTCAATTCATGATTCATGATTTGATTCATGATTCATGAATCATGATTCAATTCATGATTCAATTCATGATTCATGATTCAATTCATGATTCATCATTCATGCTTCATGATTCATGCTTCATGATTCATGCTTCATGATTCAATTCATGATTCATGATTTATGATTCATGATTCAGTTCATGATTCATGATTCGATTCATGCTTCATGATTCAATTCATGATTCATGATTTATGATTCATGATTCAGTTCATGATTCATGATTCGATTCATGATTCATGATTCATTTCATGATTCATTTCATGATTCATTTCATGATTCATAATTCATGATTCATGATTTAATTCATGAGTCATGATTCATGATTCAATTCATGATTCATGATTCAATTCATGATTCATGATTTAATTCATGATTCATGATTCATGATTCAATTCATGATTCATGATTCAATTCATGATTCATGATTCGATTCATGAGTCGAATTATAATTCAATTCGTGATTCATGATTCAATTCATGATTCATGATTCAATTCATGAATCATGATTCACGATTCATTTCATGATTTATTTCATGATTCATGATTCATGATTCAATTCATGATTCAATTCATGATTCATGATTCAATTCATGATTCAATTCATGATTCATGATTCAATTCATGATTCAATTCATGATTCATGATTCATGATTCAATTCATGATTCATTTTATGATTCATGATTCATGTTTCAATTCATGATTCATAATTCATGATTCAATTCATGATTCATTATTCAATTCATGATTCATGATTCGATTCATGATTTAAGATTCAATTCATGATTCATGATTCAATTCATGATTCATGATTCAGTTCATGATTCATGATTAATTTCATGATTCATGATTCATGCTTCATGATTCAATTCATGATTCATGATTCATGATTCATGATTCAATTCATGATTCATGAATCATGATTCAATTATTGATTCAATTCATGATTCATGATTCAATTCATTATTCATGATTCATGCTTCATGATTCAATTCATGATTTATGATTCATGATTCGATTCATGATTCATTATTCGATTCATGATTCGATTCATGATTCATTATTCGATTCATGATTCAATTTATGATTCATGATTCAATTCATAATTCATGATTTACGATTCATGATTCAGTTCATGATTCATGATTCGATTCATGATTCATGATTCATTTCATGATTCAATTCATGATTCATGATTCAATTCATGATTCATGATTCATGATTCAATTCATGATTCATGATTCAATTCATGATTCATGATTCGATTCATGATTCATGAGTCGAATTATAATTCAATTCGTGATTCATGATTCAATTCATGATTCATTTCATGATTTATTTCATTAATCATGATTCATGATTCATGATTCAATTCATGATTCATGATTCAATTCATGATTCAATTCATGATTCATGATTCAATTCATGATTTAATTCATGATTCATGATTCAATTCATAATTCATGATTCAATTCATGATTCATGATTCGATTAATGATTCATAAGTCGAATTATGATTCAATTCATGATTCATGATTCAATTCATGATTCATGATTCAATTCATGATTTATGATTCAATTCATGATTCATGATTAGATTCATGATTCATGATTCATAATTTGATTCATGATTCATGATTCGATTCATGATTCATGATTCATGATTCGATTCATGATTCATGATTCATGATTCATGATTCAATTCCTGATCTATGATTCCTTTCATGATTAATGAATCATAATTCAATTCATGATTCATTTCATGATTAATGAATCATAATTTAATTCATGATTCATTTCATGATTCATGATTCATGATTCATTTCATGATTCATGATTCATGATTCAATTCATGATTCAATTCATGATTCATAATTCAATTCATGATTCATGATTCAATTCATGATTCATGATTCATTTTATGATTCATGATTCATGTTTTAATTCCTGATTCAATTCATGATTCAATTCATGATTCATAATTCAATTCATGATTCATGATTCAATTCATGATTCATGATTAATGATTCAATTCATGATTCATGATTCAATTCATGATTCATGATTCAATTCATGATTCATGATTCGATTCATGATTCATGAGTCCAATTATGATTCAATTCATGATTCTTGATTCAATTCATGATTCATGATACAATTCATGATTTATGATTCAATTCATGATTCATGATTCGATTCATGATTCATGATTCATGATTCATGATTCGATTCATGATTCATGATTTGATTCATGATTCATGATTCATGATTCAATTCCTGATTCATGATTCATTTCATGATTCATGAATCATGATTCAATTCATGATTCAATTCATGATTCAATTCATGATTCATGATTCAATTCATGATTCATGATTTATGATTCAATTCATGATTTATGATTCATAATTCAATTCATGATTCATGAATCATTTCATGATTCATGATTCATGATTCAATTCATGATTCATTTTATGATTCATGATTCATGTTTCAATTCATGATTCATGATTCAATTCATGATTCATTATTCAATTCATGATTTATGATTCTATTCATGATTCAAGATTCAATTCATGATTCATGATTCGATTCATGATTCATGATTCGAATAACGATTCATGATTTGATTCATGATTCATGATTTGATTCATGATTCATGATTCGAATCACGATTCATGATTCAAGATTCAATTAATGATTCATGATTCATGATTCAATTCATGATTCATGATTCATGATTCAATTCATGATTCATGACTCAATTCATGATTCTTGATTCAGTTCATGATTCATGATTAATTTCATGATTCATGATTTAATTCATGATTCAATTCATGATTCAATTCATGATTCATGAATCATGATTCAATTCATGATTCATGATTCGATTCATGATTCATGATTCGATTCATGATTCATGATTCGAATAACGATTCATGATTTGATTCATGATTCATGATTTGATTCATGATTCGAATCACGATTCATGATTCAAGATTTAATTAATGATTCATGATTCAATTCATGATTCATGATTCATTTCATGATTCATTTCATGATTCATAATTCAAATAATGATTCAATTCATGATTCATGATTTAATTCATGATTCATGATTTAATTCATGATTCATGATTCATTTCATGATTCATTTCATGATTCATGATTCATGATTCAAATAATGATTCAATTCATGATTCATGATTCGATTCATGATTTGATTCATGATTCAATTCATGATTCGTGATTCAATTCATGAATCATGATTCATGATTCATTTCATGATTCATTTCATGATTCATGTTTCATGATTCAATTCATGATTCATGATTCAATTCATAATTCATGATTCGATTCATGATTCATGCTTCATGATTCGATTCATGATTCATGACTCATGATTTGATTCATGATTCATGATTCATGATTCAATTCCTGATTCATGATTCAATTCATGATTCATGATTCATGATTCAATTCATGATTCATTTTATGATTCATGATTCATGTTTCAATTCATGATTCATGATTCATGATTCAATTCATGATTCATGATTCAATTCATGATTTATAATTCAATTCATGATTCATATTTCGATTCATGATTCAAGATTTAATTCATGATTCATGATTCAATTCATGATTCATGATTCATGCTTCATGATTCAATTCATAATTCATGATTCATGATTCGATTCATGATTCATGATTCATTATTCCGTTCATGATTCAATTTATGATTCATGATTCAATTCATGATTCATGATTTGATTCATGATTCAGTTCATGATTCATGATTCGATTCATGATTCATGATTCATTTCATGATTCATGATTCATGCTTCATGATTCAATTCATGATTCATGATTCATGATTCGATTCATGATTCATGATTCATTATTCCATTCATGATTCAATTTATGATTCATGATTCAATTCATGATTCATGATTTGATTCATGATTCAGTTCATTATTCATGATTCGATTCATGATTCATGATTCATTTCATGATTCATAATTCATGATTCAATTCATGATTCATGAATCATGATTCGATTCATGATTCATGAGTCGAATTATAATTCAATTCGTGATTCATGATTCAATTCATGATTCATTTCATGATTTATTTCATTAATCATGATTCATGATTCATGATTCAATTCATGATTCATGATTCAATTCATGATTCAATTCATGATTCATGATTCAATTCATGATTTAATTCATGATTCATGATTCAATTCATAATTCATGATTCAATTCATGATTCATGATTCGATTAATGATTCATAAGTCGAATTATGATTCAATTCATGATTCATGATTCAATTCATGATTCATGATTCAATTCATGATTTATGATTCAATTCATGATTCATGATTAGATTCATGATTCATGATTCATAATTTGATTCATGATTCATGATTCGATTCATGATTCATGATTCATGATTCGATTCATGATTCATGATTCATGATTCATGATTCAATTCCTGATCTATGATTCCTTTCATGATTAATGAATCATAATTCAATTCATGATTCATTTCATGATTAATGAATCATAATTTAATTCATGATTCATTTCATGATTCATGATTCATGATTCATTTCATGATTCATGATTCATGATTCAATTCATGATTCAATTCATGATTCATAATTCAATTCATGATTCATGATTCAATTCATGATTCATGATTCATGATTCATTTTATGATTCATGATTCATGTTTCAATTCCTGATTCAATTCATGATTCAATTCATGATTCATAATTCAATTCATGATTCATGATTCAATTCATGATTCATGATTAATGATTCAATTCATGATTCATGATTCAATTCATGATTCATGATTCAATTCATGATTCATGATTCGATTCATGATTCATGAGTCCAATTATGATTCAATTCATGATTCTTGATTCAATTCATGATTCATGATACAATTCATGATTTATGATTCAATTCATGATTCATGATTCGATTCATGATTCATGATTCATGATTCATGATTCGATTCATGATTCATGATTTGATTCATGATTCATGATTCATGATTCAATTCCTGATTCATGATTCATTTCATGATTCATGAATCATGATTCAATTCATGATTCAATTCATGATTCAATTCATGATTCATGATTCAATTCATGATTCATGATTTATGATTCAATTCATGATTTATGATTCATAATTCAATTCATGATTAATGAATCATTTCATGATTCATGATTCATGATTCAATTCATGATTCATTTTATGATTCATGATTCATGTTTCAATTCATGATTCATGATTCAATTCATGATTCATTATTCAATTCATGATTTATGATTCTATTCATGATTCAAGATTCAATTCATGATTCATGATTCGATTCATGATTCATGATTCGAATAACGATTCATGATTTGATTCATGATTCATGATTTGATTCATGATTCATGATTCGAATCACGATTCATGATTCAAGATTCAATTAATGATTCATGATTCATGATTCAATTCATGATTCATGATTCATGATTCAATTCATGATTCATGACTCAATTCATGATTCTTGATTCAGTTCATGATTCATGATTAATTTCATGATTCATGATTTAATTCATGATTCAATTCATGATTCAATTCATGATTCATGAATCATGATTCAATTCATGATTCATGATTCGATTCATGATTCATGATTCGATTCATGATTCATGATTCGAATAACGATTCATGATTTGATTCATGATTCATGATTTGATTCATGATTCGAATCACGATTCATGATTCAAGATTTAATTAATGATTCATGATTCAATTCATGATTCATGATTCATTTCATGATTCATTTCATGATTCATAATTCAAATAATGATTCAATTCATGATTCATGATTTAATTCATGATTCATGATTTAATTCATGATTCATGATTTAATTCATGATTCATGATTCATTTCATGATTCATTTCATGATTCATGATTCATGATTCAAATAATGATTCAATTCATGATTCATGATTCGATTCATGATTTGATTCATGATTCAATTCATGATTCGTGATTCAATTCATGAATCATGATTCATGATTCATTTCATGATTCATTTCATGATTCATGTTTCATGATTCAATTCATGATTCATGATTCAATTCATGATTCATGATTCGATTCATGATTCATGCTTCATGATTCGATTCATGATTCATGACTCATGATTTGATTCATGATTCATGATTCATGATTCAATTCCTGATTCATGATTCAATTCATGATTCATGATTCATGATTTAATTCATGATTCATTTTATGATTCATGATTCATGTTTCAATTCATGATTCATGATTCATGATTCAATTCATGATTCATGATTCAATTCATGATTTATAATTCAATTCATGATTCATATTTCGATTCATGATTCAAGATTTAATTCATGATTCATGATTCAATTCATGATTCATGATTCATGCTTCATGATTCAATTCATGATTCATGATTCATGATTCGATTCATGATTCATGATTCATTATTCCGTTCATGATTCAATTTATGATTCATGATTCAATTCATGATTCATGATTTGATTCATGATTCAGTTCATGATTCATGATTCGATTCATGATTCATGATTCATTTCATGATTCATGATTCATGCTTCATGATTCAATTCATGATTCATGATTCATGATTCGATTCATGATTCATGATTCATTATTCCATTCATGATTCAATTTATGATTCATGATTCAATTCATGATTCATGATTTGATTCATGATTCAGTTCATGATTCATGATTCGATTCATGATTCATGATTCATTTCATGATTCATAATTCATGATTCAATTCATGATTCATGAATCATGATTCAATTCATGATTCAATTCATGATTCATGATTAATTTCATGATTCATGATTGAATTCATGATTCATGAATCATGATTCAATTCATGATTCAATTCATGATTCATGATTCAATTCATGATTCATGATTCGATTCATGATTCATGATTCGAATCACGATTCATGATTTGATTCATGATTCATGATTCGATTCATGATTCATGATTTGAATCACGATTCATGATTCAAGATTCAATTAATGATTCATGATTCATGATTCAATTCATGATTCATGATTCATTTCATGATTCATGATTCATGATTCAATTCATGATTCAATTCATGATTCATGATTAATGATTCAAATAATGATTCAATTTATGATTCATGATTTAATTCATGATTCATGATTCATTTCATGATTCATTTCATGATTCATGATTCATGATTCAATTTATGATTCAATTCATGATTCATGATTCATGATTCAAATAATGATTCAATTCATGATTCATGATTCGATTCATGATTCGATTCATGATTCAATTCATGATTCGTGATTCAATTCATGAATCATGATTCATGATTCATTTCATGATTCATTTCATGATTCATGTTTCATGATTCAATTCATGATTCATGATTCAATTCATGATTCATGATTCGATTCATGATTCATGAGTCGAATTATGATTCGATTCATGATTCTTGATTCAATTCATGATTTATGATACAATTCATGATTTATGATTCAATTAATGATTCATGATTCGATTCATGATTCATGATTCATGATTCGATTCATGATTCATGATTCATGATTCATGATTTGATTCATGATTCATGATTCATTTCATGATTCATTTTATGATTCATGATTCATGTTTCAATTCATGATTCATGATTCAATTCATGATTCATGATTCATGATTCAATTCATGATTCATATTTCGATTCATGATTCAAGATTTAATTCATGATTCATGATACAATTCATGATTCATGATTCAGTTCATGATTCATGATTAATTTCATGATTCATGATTAATTTCATGATTCATGATTCATGCTTCATGATTCAATTCATGATTCATGATTCAATTCATGATTCATTTCATGATTCATTTCATGATTCATGATTCATGATTCATTTCATGATTCATGATTCATGATTCATTTCATGATTCATGATTCATGATTCAATTCATGATTCATAATTCAATTCATGATTCATGATTCAATTCATGATTCATGATTCATGATTCATTTTATGATTCATGATTCATGTTTCAATTCATGATTCATGATTCGATTCATGATTCATGATTCATGATTAAATTCATTAATCATGATTCAATTCATGATTCAATTCATGATTCATGATTCGATTCATGATTCATGTTTCGATTCATGATTCATGATTCGAATCACGATTCATGATTTCATTCATGATTCATGATTCGATTCATGATTCATGATTCATGATTCGATTCATGATTCAAGATTCAATTAATGATTCATGATTCATGATTCAATTCATGATTCATGATTCATTTCATGATTCATGATTCATGATTCATGATTCAATTAATGATTCAATTCTCAATTCATGATTCAAATAATGATTCAATTCATGATTCATGATTCGATTCATGATTCATGATTCGATTCGTGATTCAATTCATGATTCTTGATTCATGATTCATTTCATGATTCATTTCATGATTCATGTTTTATGATTCAATTCATGATTCATGATTCAATTCATGATTCATGATTCGATTCATGATTCATGAGTCGAATTATGATTCAATTCATGATTCTTGATTCAATTCATGATTCATTAATCATGATTCATGATTCGATTCATGATTCATGATTTGATTCATGATTCATGATTCAATTCCTGATTCATGATTCATTTCATGATTCATGAATCATGATTCAATTCATGATTCAATTCATGATTCAATTCATGATTCATGATTCAATTCATGATTCATGATTTATGATTCAATTCATGATTTATGATTCATAATTGAATTCATGATTCATGAATCATTTCATGATTCATGATTCATGATTCAATTCATGATTCATTTTATGATTCATGATTCATGTTTCAATTCATGATTCATGATTCAATTCATGATTCATTATTCAATTCATGATTCATGATTCTATTCATGATTCAAGATTTAATTCATGATTCATGATTCAATTCATGATTCATGATTCAGTTCATGATTCATGATTAATTTCATGATTCATGATTCATGCTTCATGATTCAATTCATGATTCATGATTTGATTCATGATTCATGAATCATGATTCAATTCATGATTCAATTCATGATTCATGATTCAATTCATGATTCATCATTCATGCTTCATGATTCATGCTTCATGATTCATGCTTCATGATTCAATTCATGATTCATGATTTATGATTCATGATTCAGTTCATGATTCATGATTCGATTCATGCTTCATGATTCAATTCATGATTCATGATTTATGATTCATGATTCAGTTCATGATTCATGATTCGATTCATGATTCATGATTCATTTCATGATTCATTTCATGATTCATTTCATGATTCATAATTCATGATTCATGATTTAATTCATGAGTCATGATTCATGATTCAATTCATGATTCATGATTCAATTCATGATTCATGATTTAATTCATGATTCATGATTCATGATTCAATTCATGATTCATGATTCAATTCATGATTCATGATTCGATTCATGAGTCGAATTATAATTCAATTCGTGATTCATGATTCAATTCATGATTCATGATTCAATTCATGAATCATGATTCATGATTCATTTCATGATTTATTTCATGATTCATGATTCATGATTCAATTCATGATTCAATTCATGATTCATGATTCAATTCATGATTCAATTCATGATTCATGATTCAATTCATGATTCAATTCATGATTCATGATTCATGATTCAATTCATGATTCATGATTCGATTCATGATTCATGAGTCGAATTATGATTCAATTCATGATTCATGATTCAATTCATGATTCATGATTCAATTCATGATTCATGATTAGATTCATGATTCATGATTCGATTCATGATTCATGATTCGATTCATGATTCATGATTCATGATTCGATTCATGATTCATGATTCATGATTCAATTCCTGATTTATGATTCATTTCATGATTAATGAATCATAATTCAATTCATGATTCATTTCATGATTAATGAATCATAATTCAATTCATGATTCATTTCATGATTCATGATTCATGATTCATTTCATGATTCATGATTCATTTCATGATTCATGATTCATGATTCAATTCATGATTTAATTCATGATTCATAGTTCAATTCATGATTCATGATTCATTTTATGATTCATGATTCATGTTTCAATTCATGATTCATGATTCATGTTTCAATTCATGATTCATGATTCAATTCATGATTCATGATTCGATTCATGATTCATGATTCAATTCATGATTCATGATTCAATTCATGATTTATTATTCGATTCATGATTCAAGATTCAATTCATGATTCATGATTCAATTCATGATTCATGATTCAGTTCATGATTCATGATTAATTTCATGATTCATGATTCAATTCATGATTCAATTCATGATTCAATTCATGATTCATGAATCATGATTCATGAATCATGATTCGATTCATGATTCATGATTCGATTCATGATTCATGATTCGATTCATGATTCATGATTCGAATCACGATTCATGATTCAAGATTCAATTAATGATTCATGATTCATGATTCAATTCATGATGCATGATTCATTTCATGATTCATTTCATGATTCATGATTCATGATTCAATTCATGATTCATAATTCATGATTCAAATAATGATTCAATTCATGATTCATGATTTAATTCAGGATTCATGATTCATTTCATGATTCATTTCATGATTCATGATTCATGATTCAATTTATGATTCACTTCATGATTCATGATTCATGATTCAAATAATGATTCAATTCATGATTCATGATTCGATTCATGATTCGATTCATGATTCAATTCATGATTCGTGATTCAATTCATGAATCTTGATTCATGATTAATTTCATGATTCATTTCATGATTTATGTTTCATGATTCAATTCATGATTCATGATTCAATTCATGATTCATGATTCGATTCATGATTCATGAGTCGAATTATGATTCGATTCATGATTCTTGATTCAATTCATGATTCATGATGCAATTCATGATTTATGATTCAATTAATGATTCATGATTCGATTCATGATTCATGATTCATGATTCATGATTCGATTCATGATTCATGATTTGATTCATGATTCGTGATTCATGATTCAATTCCTGATTCATGATTCATTTCATGATTCATGAATCATGATTCAATTCATGATTCAATTCATGATTCATGATTCATGATTCAATTCATGATTCATTTTATGATTCATGATTCATGTTTCAATTCATGATTCATGATTCAATTCATGATTCATGATTCATGATTCAATTCATGATTTATAATTCAATTCATGATTCATATTTCGATTCATGATTCAAGATTTAATTCATGATTCATGATTCAATTCATGATTCATGATTCAGTTCATGATTCATGATTAATTTCATGATTCATGATTCATGATTAATTTCATGATTCATGATTAATTTCATGATTCATGATTCATGCTTCATGATTCAATTCATGATTTATGATTCATGATTCAATTCATGATTCATGATTCAATTCATGATTCATGATTCATGCTTCATGATTCAATTCATGATTCATGATTCGATTCATGATTCATGATTCATGATTCAATTCATGATTCATTATTCCATTCATGATTCAATTTATGATTCATGATTCAATTCAAGATTCATGATTTGATTCATGATTCAGTTCATGATTCATGATTCGATTCATTTCATGATTCATAATTCATGATTCAATTTATGATTCATGATTCAATTCATGATTCATGATTCATGATTCATTTCATGATTCATGATTCAATTCATGATTCATGATTCGATTCATGATTCATGAGTCGAATTATGATTCAATTCATGATTCATGATTCGATTCATGATTCATGATTCAATTCCTGATTTATGATTCATTTCAAGATTAATGAATCATAATTCAATTCATGATTCATTTCATGATTAATGAATCATAATTTAATTCATGATTCATTTCATGATTCATGATTCATGATTCATTTCATGATTCATGATTCATGATTCAATTCATGATTCAATTCATGATTCATGATTCAATTCATGATTCATGATTCATGATTCATTTTATGATTCATGATTCATGTTTCAATTCATGATTCATGATTCATGTTTCAATTCATGATTCATGATTCAATTCATGATTCATGATTCGATTCATGATTCATGATTCAATTCATGATTCATGATTCAATTCATGATTCATTATTGGATTCATGATTCAAGATTCAATTCATGATTCATGATTCAATTCATGATTCATGATTCGATTCATGATTCATGATTCAATTCATGATTCATGATTCAATTCATGATTTATTATTCGATTCATGATTCAAGATTCAATTCATGATTCATGATTCAATTCATGATTCATGATTCAGTTCATGATTCATGATTAATTTCATGATTCATGATTCAATTCATGATTCAATTCATGATTCAATTCATGATTCATGAATCATGATTCATGAATCATGATTCAATTCATGATTCATGATTCGATTCATGATTCATGATTCGATTCATGATTCATGATTCGAATCACGATTCATGATTCAAGATTCAATTAATGATTCATGATTCATGATTCAATTCATGATGCATGATTCATTTCATGATTCATTTCATGATTCATGATTCATGATTCAATTCATGATTCATAATTCATGATTCAAATAATGATTCAATTCATGATTCATGATTTAATTCAGGATTCATGATTCATTTCATGATTCATTTCATGATTCATGATTCATGATTCAATTTATGATTCACTTCATGATTCATGATTCATGATTCAAATAATGATTCAATTCATGATTCATGATTCGATTCATGATTCGATTCATGATTCAATTCATGATTCGTGATTCAATTCATGAATCTTGATTCATGATTAATTTCATGATTCATTTCATGATTTATGTTTCATGATTCAATTCATGATTCATGATTCAATTCATGATTCATGATTCGATTCATGATTCATGAGTCGAATTATGATTCGATTCATGATTCTTGATTCAATTCATGATTCATGATGCAATTCATGATTTATGATTCAATTAATGATTCATGATTCGATTCATGATTCATGATTCATGATTCATGATTCGATTCATGATTCATGATTTGATTCATGATTCGTGATTCATGATTCAATTCCTGATTCATGATTCATTTCATGATTCATGAATCATGATTCAATTCATGATTCAATTCATGATTCATGATTCATGATTCAATTCATGATTCATTTTATGATTCATGATTCATGTTTCAATTCATGATTCATGATTCAATTCATGATTCATGATTCATGATTCAATTCATGATTTATAATTCAATTCATGATTCATATTTCGATTCATGATTCAAGATTTAATTCATGATTCATGATTCAATTCATGATTCATGATTCAGTTCATGATTCATGATTAATTTCATGATTCATGATTCATGATTAATTTCATGATTCATGATTAATTTCATGATTCATGATTCATGCTTCATGATTCAATTCATGATTTATGATTCATGATTCAATTCATGATTCATGATTCAATTCATGATTCATGATTCATGCTTCATGATTCAATTCATGATTCATGATTCGATTCATGATTCATGATTCATGATTCAATTCATGATTCATTATTCCATTCATGATTCAATTTATGATTCATGATTCAATTCAAGATTCATGATTTGATTCATGATTCAGTTCATGATTCATGATTCGATTCATTTCATGATTCATAATTCATGATTCAATTTATGATTCATGATTCAATTCATGATTCATGATTCATGATTCATTTCATGATTCATGATTCAATTCATGATTCATGATTCGATTCATGATTCATGAGTCGAATTATGATTCAATTCATGATTCATGATTCGATTCATGATTCATGATTCAATTCCTGATTTATGATTCATTTCAAGATTAATGAATCATAATTCAATTCATGATTCATTTCATGATTAATGAATCATAATTTAATTCATGATTCATTTCATGATTCATGATTCATGATTCATTTCATGATTCATGATTCATGATTCAATTCATGATTCAATTCATGATTCATGATTCAATTCATGATTCATGATTCATGATTCATTTTATGATTCATGATTCATGTTTCAATTCATGATTCATGATTCATGTTTCAATTCATGATTCATGATTCAATTCATGATTCATGATTCGATTCATGATTCATGATTCAATTCATGATTCATGATTCAATTCATGATTCATTATTGGATTCATGATTCAAGATTCAATTCATGATTCATGATTCAATTCATGATTCATGATTCAGTTCATGATTCATGATTAATTTCAGGATTCATGATTCATGATTCAATTCATGATTCAATTCATGATTCATAATTCGATACATGATTCATGATTCGATTCATGATTCATGATTCGAATAACGATTCAAGATTTGATTCATGATTCATGATTTGATTCATGATTCATGATTCGAATCACGATTCAAGATTCAATTAATGATTCATGATTCATGATTCAATTCATGATTCATGATTCATTTCATGATTCATGATTCATGATTCAAATAATGATTCAATTCATGATTCATGATTCATTTCATGATTCATGATTCATGATTCAATTCATGCTTCATGATTCAATTCATGATTCATGATTCGATTCATGATTCATGATTCATAATTCGATTCATGATTCATGATTCATGATTTGATTCATGATTCATGATTCATGATTCAATTCCTGATTCATGATTCATTTCATGAATTATGAATCATGATTCAATTCATGATTCAATTCATGATTCATGATTCATGATTCAATTCATGATTAATTTTATGATTCATGATTCATGTTTCAATTCATGATTCATGATTCATGATTCAATTCATGATTCATGATTCATGATTCAATTCATGATTTATAATTCAATTCATGATTCATATTTCGATTCATGATTCAAGATTTAATTCATGATTCATGATTCAATTCATGATTCATGCTTCATGATTCAATTCATGATTCATGATTCATGATTCAATTCATGATTCATGAATAATGATTCAATTCATGATTCAATTCATGATTCATGATTCAATTCATGATTCATGATTCATGCTTCATTATTCAATTCATGATTCATGATTCCATTCATGATTCATGATTTATGATTCATGATTCAATTCATGATTCATTATTCCATTCATGATTCAATTTATGATTCATGATTCAATTCATGATTCATGATTTGATTCATGATTCAGTTCATGATTCATGATTCGATTCATGATTCATGATTCAGTTCATGATTCATAATTCATTATTCAATTCATGATTCAATTCATGATTCATGATTCATTTCATGATTCATGATTCATGATTCAATTCATGATTCATGAATCATGATTCAATTCATGATTCGATTCATGATTCATGATTCGATTCATGATTCATGATTCGATTCATGATTCATGATTCGAATCACGATTCATGATTTGATTCATGATTCATGATTCGATTCATGATTCATGATTCGAATCACGATTCATGATTCAAGATTCAATTAATGATTAATGATTCATGATTCATGATTCAATTCATGATTCATGATTAATGATTTAAATAATGATTCAATTCATGATTCATGATTTAATTCATGATTCATTAATTCATTTCATGATTCATTTCATGATTCATGATTCAATTTATGATTCAATTCATGATTCATGATTCATGATTCAAATAATGATTCAATTCATGATTCATGATTCGATTCATGATTCGATTCATGATTCATTTCATGATTCATGTTTCATGATTCAATTCATGATTCATGATTCAATTCATGATTCATGATTCGATTCATGATTCATGAGTCGAATTATGATTCGATTCATGATTCTTGATTCAATTCATGATTTATGATACAATTCATGATTTATGATTCAATTAATGATTCATGATTCGATTCATGATTCGATTCATGATTCATGATTCATGATTCATGATTCGATTCATGATTCATGATTCGATTCATGATTCTTGATTCATGATTCAATTCATGATTCATTTTATTATTCATGATTCAATTCCTGATTCATGATTCCTTTAATGATTCATGAATCTTGATTCAATTCATGATTCAATTCATGATTCTTGATTCATGATTCAATTCATGATTCATTTTATTATTCATGATTCATGTTTCAATTCATGATTCATGATTCAATTCATGATTCATGATTCAATTCATGATTCATATTTTGATTCATGATTCAAGATTTAATTCATGATTCATGATTCAATTCATGATTCATGATTCAGTTCATGATTCATGATTAATTTCATGATTCATGATTAATTTCATGATTCATGATTCATGCTTCATGATTCAATTCATGATTCATGATTCAATTCATGATTCATATTTCGATTCATGATTCAAGATTTAATTCATGATTCATGATTTAATTCATGATTCATGATTCAGTTCATGATTCATGATTCGATTCATGATTCATGATTCATTTCATGATTCATAATTCATGATTCAATTTATGATTCATGATTCAATTCATGATTCATGATTCATGATTCATTTTATGATTCATGATTCAATTCATGATTCATGATTCAATTCATGATTCATGATTCAATTCATGATTTATGATTCAATTCATGAATCATGATTCATGATTCATGAGTCGAATTTATTTCATGATTCATGATTCAATTCATGATTCAATTCATGATTCATTATTTAATTCATGATTCAATTCATGATTCATGATTCAATTCATGATTCATGATTCAATTCAAGATTCATGATTCAATTCATGATTCATATGATGATTTAATTCATGATACATGATTCATGATTTAATTCATGATTTATGATTCAATTATATTTAATGAATTAATTCATGATTCATGATTCATCATCAATTCATGATTCATGATTCATGATTCAATGCATGATTCAATTCTAGATTCAATTCAGAATTCAATTCATGATTCATGTTTGAATTCATGATTCAATTCATGATTCATTACATGATTCATGATTCAATTCATGATTCATGATTTAATTCTTGATTTATGATTCATGATTCATGATTCAATTCATGATTCATGATTCGATTCATGATTCATGATTCATGATTCAATTCATGATTCATGATTCAATTCATGATTCATGATTCATTTCATGATTCATGATTTAATTTATGATTCATGATTCATGATTAAATTCATGATTAATGATTCAATTCATGATTCATGATTCATTTTATGATTCATGATTCATGATTCAATTCATGATTCATGATTCAATTCAGCATTTGATTCATGATTCAATTCATGATTCGATTCATGATTCATGATTCAATTCATGATTCATGACTCATGATTCAATTCATGATTCATGATTTAATTCATGATTTATGATTCATGATTCAATTCATGATTCATGATTCATGATTCGATTCATGATTCATAATTCAATTCATGATTCATTTCATGATTCGATTCATGATTCATGATTCAAATCATGATTCATGATTCATGATTCAAATTATGATTCATGATTCAATCCATGATTCATGATTCATGATTCAATTCATGATTCATGATTCGATTCATGATTCATGATTCATGATTCGATTAATGATTCATGATTCAATTCATGATTCATGATTCAATTCATGATTCAATTCATGATTCATGATTCATGATTCGATATATGATTCATGATTAAATTCATGATTCATGATTTATGATTCAATTCATGATTCATGATTCATGATTCAATTCATGATTTGATTCATGATTCATGATTCATGATTCAATTCATGATTCATGATTCGATTCATGATTTATGATTCAATTCTTGATTCATGATTCGATTCATGATTCATGATTCAATCCATCATTCATGATTCATGATTCAATTTATGATTCATGATTCGATTCATGATTCATGATTCATGATTCGATTCATGATTCATGATTCAATTCATGATTCATGATTCAATTCATGATTCGATTCATGATTCATGATTCATGATTCGATATATGATTCATGATTAAATTCATGATTCATGATTTATGATTCAATTCATGATTCATGATTCATGATTCAATTCATGATTTGATTCATGATTCAATTCATGATTTGATTCATGATTCATGATTCATGATTCAATTCATGATTCATGATTCGATTCATGATTTATGATTCAATTCTTGATTCATGATTCGATTCATGATTCATGATTAAATTTATGATTCATGATTTATGATTCAATTCATGATTCCTGATTTATTTCATGATTCAATTCATGGTTCATGAATCTTGATTCAATTCGTGATTTATTTCATGTTTCATGATTCGATTCATGATTCATGATTCATGATTCAATTCATGATTCAATTCATTATTTATTTCATGATTCATGATTCAATTCATGATTCATGATTCAATTCATGATTCATTTCATGATTCATGATTCCTGATTCAATTCATGATTCCTGATTCAATTCATGATTCATGATTCAATTCATGATTCATGATTCAATTTATGATTCGTGATTCATGATTCATGATTCAATTCATGATTCATGATTCGATTCATGATTCATGATTTATGATTCAATTCATGACTCATGATTCATGATTCGATTCATGATTCATGATTCATAATTCAATTCATGATTCATGTTTGAATTCATGATTCAATTCATGATTCATTTCATGATTCATGATTCAATTCATGATTCATGATTTATGATTTATGATTCATGATTCAGTTCATGATTCATGATTCGATTCATGATTCATGATTCAATTCTTGATTCAATTCATAATTCAATTCATGATTCATGATTCGATTCATGATTCATGTTTGAATTCATGATTCAATTCATGATTCATTTCATGATTCATGATTCAATTCATGATTCATGATTCAATTCTTGATTTATGATTCATGATTCATGATTCAATTCATGATTCATGATTCGATTCATGATTCATGATTCAATTCATGATTCATGATTCGATTCATGATGCATGATTCAATTCATGATTCATGATTCATAATTCAATGCATGATTCATGATTCATGATTCAATGCATGATTCAATTCTTGATTCAATTCATAATTCAATTCATAATTCATGATTCGATTCATGATTCATGTTTGAATTCATGATTCAATTCATGATTCATTTCATGATTCATGATTCAATTCATGATTCATGATTCAATTCTTGATTTATGATTCAATTCATGATTCATGATTCGATTCATGATTCATGATTCATGATTCAATTCATGATTCATGATCCAAGTCATGATTCATGATTCATTTAATGATTCATGATTCGATTCATAATTCATGTTTGAATTCATGATTCAATTCATGATTCATTTCATGATTCATGATTCAATTCATGATTCATGATTAATTTTATGATTCATGATTCATGATTCAAATCATGATTCATGATTCAATTCATGATTCGATTCATGATTCATGATTCAATTCATGATTCATGATTCAATTCATGATTCATAACTCATGATTCAATTCAAAATTCATGATTCAATTCATGATTTATGATTCATGATTCAATTCATGAATCATGATTCATGATTCGATTCATGATTCATGATTCATGATTCAATTCATGATTCATGATTCAATTCATGATTCATGATTCAATTCTTGATTCATGATTCATGATTCGAATTATGATTCATGATTAAATTCATGATTCATGATTTATGATTCAATTCATGATTCATGATTTATTTCATGATTCAATTCATGGTTCATGAATCTTGATTCAATTCATGATTTATTTCATGATTCATGATTCGATTCATGATTCATGATTCAATTCATTATTCAATTCATGATTCAATTCATGATTTATTTCATGATTCATGATTCGATTCAATTCATGATTCAATTCATGATTTATGATTCAATTCATGATTCATTTCATGATTCATGATTCCTGATTCAATTCATGATTCAATTCATGATTCAATTTATGATTCATAATTCATGATTCAATTCATGATTCAATTCATGATTCATGATTCAAATTATGATTCATGATTCATGATTCGATTCATGATTCATGATTCAATTCATGATTCATGATTAAATTCATGATTCGTGATTCATGATTCATGATTCATTTCATGATTCATGATTCGATTCATGATTCATGATTCATGATTCAATTCATGATTCATGATTCATGATTCGATTCATGATTCAATCCATGATTCATGATTCATGATTCAATTCATGATTCATGATTCGATTCATGATTCATGATTCATGATTCGATTAATGATTCATGATTCAATTCATGATTCATGATTCAATTCATGATTCAATTCATGATTCATGATTCATGATTCGATATATGATTCATGATTAAATTCATGATTCATGATTTATGATTCAATTCATGATTCATGATTCATGATTCAATTCATGATTTGATTCATGATTCATGATTCATGATTCAATTCATGATTCATGATTCGATTCATGATTTATGATTCAATTCTTGATTCATGATTCGATTCATGATTCATGATTCAATCCATCATTCATGATTCATGATTCAATTTATGATTCATGATTCGATTCATGATTCATGATTCATGATTCGATTCATGATTCATGATTCAATTCATGATTCATGATTCAATTCATGATTCGATTCATGATTCATGATTCATGATTCGATATATGATTCATGATTAAATTCATGATTCATGATTTATGATTCAATTCATGATTCATGATTCATGATTCAATTCATGATTTGATTCATGATTCAATTCATGATTTGATTCATGATTCATGATTCATGATTCAATTCATGATTCATGATTCGATTCATGATTTATGATTCAATTCTTGATTCATGATTCGATTCATGATTCATGATTAAATTTATGATTCATGATTTATGATTCAATTCATGATTCCTGATTTATTTCATGATTCAATTCATGGTTCATGAATCTTGATTCAATTCGTGATTTATTTCATGTTTCATGATTCGATTCATGATTCATGATTCATGATTCAATTCATGATTCAATTCATTATTTATTTCATGATTCATGATTCAATTCATGATTCATGATTCAATTCATGATTCATTTCATGATTCATGATTCCTGATTCAATTCATGATTCCTGATTCAATTCATGATTCATGATTCAATTCATGATTCATGATTCAATTTATGATTCGTGATTCATGATTCATGATTCAATTCATGATTCATGATTCGATTCATGATTCATGATTTATGATTCAATTCATGACTCATGATTCATGATTCGATTCATGATTCATGATTCATAATTCAATTCATGATTCATGTTTGAATTCATGATTCAATTCATGATTCATTTCATGATTCATGATTCAATTCATGATTCATGATTTATGATTTATGATTCATGATTCAGTTCATGATTCATGATTCGATTCATGATTCATGATTCAATTCTTGATTCAATTCATAATTCAATTCATGATTCATGATTCGATTCATGATTCATGTTTGAATTCATGATTCAATTCATGATTCATTTCATGATTCATGATTCAATTCATGATTCATGATTCAATTCTTGATTTATGATTCATGATTCATGATTCAATTCATGATTCATGATTCGATTCATGATTCATGATTCAATTCATGATTCATGATTCGATTCATGATGCATGATTCAATTCATGATTCATGATTCATAATTCAATGCATGATTCATGATTCATGATTCAATGCATGATTCAATTCTTGATTCAATTCATAATTCAATTCATAATTCATGATTCGATTCATGATTCATGTTTGAATTCATGATTCAATTCATGATTCATTTCATGATTCATGATTCAATTCATGATTCATGATTCAATTCTTGATTTATGATTCAATTCATGATTCATGATTCGATTCATGATTCATGATTCATGATTCAATTCATGATTCATGATCCAAGTCATGATTCATGATTCATTTAATGATTCATGATTCGATTCATAATTCATGTTTGAATTCATGATTCAATTCATGATTCATTTCATGATTCATGATTCAATTCATGATTCATGATTAATTTTATGATTCATGATTCATGATTCAAATCATGATTCATGATTCAATTCATGATTCGATTCATGATTCATGATTCAATTCATGATTCATGATTCAATTCATGATTCATAACTCATGATTCAATTCAAAATTCATGATTCAATTCATGATTTATGATTCATGATTCAATTCATGAATCATGATTCATGATTCGATTCATGATTCATGATTCATGATTCAATTCATGATTCATGATTCAATTCATGATTCATGATTCAATTCTTGATTCATGATTCATGATTCGAATTATGATTCATGATTAAATTCATGATTCATGATTTATGATTCAATTCATGATTCATGATTTATTTCATGATTCAATTCATGGTTCATGAATCTTGATTCAATTCATGATTTATTTCATGATTCATGATTCGATTCATGATTCATGATTCAATTCATTATTCAATTCATGATTCAATTCATGATTTATTTCATGATTCATGATTCGATTCAATTCATGATTCAATTCATGATTTATGATTCAATTCATGATTCATTTCATGATTCATGATTCCTGATTCAATTCATGATTCAATTCATGATTCAATTTATGATTCATAATTCATGATTCAATTCATGATTCAATTCATGATTCATGATTCAAATTATGATTCATGATTCATGATTCGATTCATGATTCATGATTCAATTCATGATTAATGATTAAATTCATGATTCGTGATTCATGATTCATGATTCATTTCATGATTCATGATTCGATTCATGATTCATGATTCATGATTCAATTCATGATTCATGATTCATGATTCGATTCATGATTCATGATTCAATTCATGATTCATGATTCATGATTCAATTCATGATTCATGATTCAATTTATGATTCATGATTCATTTCATGTTTCATTTCATGATTCATGATTCAATTCAAGATTCATGATTCAATTCATGATTCATATGATGATGTATTTCATGATTCATGATTCATGATTCAATTCATGATTTATGATTCAATTCTATTTAATGAATTAATTCATGATTCATGATTCATCATCAATTCATGATTCATGATTCATGATTCAATGCATGATTCAATTCTAGATTCAATTCATAATTCAATTCATGATTCATGTTTGAATTCATGATTCAATTCATGATTCATTACATGATTCATGATTCAATTCATGATTCATGATTTAATTCTTGATTTATGATTCATTATTCAATTCATGATTCATGATTCAATTCATGATTCATGATTCGATTCATGATTCATGATTCATGATTCAATTCATGATTCATGATTCAATTCATGATTCATGATTCATTTCATGATTCATGATTTAATTTATGATTCATGATTCATGATTATTTTCATGATTAATGATTCAATTCATGATTCATGATTCATTTTATGATTCATGATTCATGATTCAATTCATGATTCAAGATTCAATTCATGATTTGATTCATGATTCAATTCATGATTCGATTCATGATTCATGATTCAATTCATGATTCATGATTCAATTCATGATTCATGATTCATGATTCAATTCATGATTCATGATTTAATTCATGATTTATGATTCATGATTCAATTCATGATTCATGATTCAATTCATGATTCAATTTATGATTCATAATTCATGATTCAATTCATGATTCAATTCATGATTCATGATTCAATTCATGATTCATGATTCGATTCATGATTCAATTCATGATTCATGATTAAATTCATGATTCGTGATTCATGATTCATGATTCATTTCATGATTCATGATTCGATTCATGATTCATATGATGATTTATTTCATGATTCATGATTCATGATTCAATTCATGATTTATGATTCAATTCTATTTAATGAATTAATTCATGATTCATGATTCATCATCAATTCATGATTCATGATTCATGATTCAATGCATGATTCAATTCTAGATTCAATTCATAATTCAATTCATGATTCATGTTTGAATTCATGATTCAATTCATGATTCATTACATGATTCATGATTCAATTCATGATTCATGATTTAATTCTTGATTTATGATTCATTATTCAATTCATGATTCATGATTCAATTCATGATTCATGATTCGATTCATGATTCATGATTCATGATTCAATTCATGATTCATGATTCAATTCATGATTCATGATTCATTTCATGATTCATGATTTAATTTATGATTCATGATTCATGATTATTTTCATGATCAATGATTCAATTCATGATTCATGATTCATTTTATGATTCATGATTCATGATTCAATTCATGATTCAAGATTCAATTCATGATTTGATTCATGATTCAATTCATGATTCGATTCATGATTCATGATTCAATTCATGATTCATGATTCAATTCATGATTCATGATTCAATTCATGATTCATGATTTAATTCATGATTTATGATTCATGATTCAATTCATGATTCATGATTCAATTCATGATTCAATTTATGATTCATAATTCATGATTCAATTCATGATTCAATTCATGATTCATGATTCAATTCATGATTCATGATTCGATTCATGATTCATGATTCAATTCATGATTCATGATTAAATTCATGATTCGTGATTCATGATTCATGATTCATTTCATGATTCATGATTCGATTCATGATTCATGATTCAATTCATGATTCATGATTCATGATTCGATTCATGATTCATGATTCAATTCATGATTCATGATTCATGATTCAATTCATGATTCATGATTCAATTTATGATTCATGATTCATTTCATGTTTCATTTCATGATTCATGATTCAATTCAAGATTCATGATTCAATTCATGATTCATATGATGATTTATTTCATGATTCATGATTCATGATTCAATTCATGATTTATGATTCAATTCTATTTAATGAATTAATTCATGATTCATGATTCATCATCAATTCATGATTCATGATTCATGATTCAATGCATGATTCAATTCTAGATTCAATTCATAATTCAATTCATGATTCATGTTTGAATTCATGATTCAATTCATGATTCATTACATGATTCATGATTCAATTCATGATTCATGATTTAATTCTTGATTTATGATTCATGATTCATGATTCAATTCATGATTCATGATTCAATTCATGATTCATGATTCGATTCATGATTCATGATTCATGATTCAATTCATGATTCATGATTCAATTCATGATTCATGATTCATTTCATGATTCATGATTTAATTTATGATTCATGATTCATGATTATTTTCATGATTAATGATTCAATTCATGATTCATGATTCATTTTATGATTCATGATTCATGATTCAATTCATGATTTAAGATTCAATTCATGATTTGATTCATGATTCAATTCATGATTCGATTCATGATTCATGATTCAATTCATGATTCATGATTCAATTCATGATTCATGATTCGATTAATGATTCATGATTCAATTCATGATTCATGATTCAATTCATGATTCGATTCATGATTCATGATTCGATATATGATTCATGATTAAATTCATGATTCATGATTTATGATTCAATTCATGATTCATGATTCATGATTCAATTCATGATTCGATTCATGATTCATGATTCAATATATGATTCATGATTAAATTCATGATTCATGATTTATGATTCAATTCATGATTCATGATTCATGATTCAATTCATGATTTGATTCATGATTCATGATTCAATTCATGAGTCATGATTCGATTCATGATTTATGATTCAATTCTTGATTCATGATTCGATTCATGATTCATGATTCAATCCATGATTCATGATTCACGATTCAATTCATGATTCATGATTCGATTCATGATTCATGATTCATTATTCGATTCATGATTCATGATTCAATTCATGATTCATGATTCAATTCAAGATTCGATTCATGATTCATGATTCATGATTCGATATATGATTCATGATTAAATTCATGATTCATGATTTATGATTCAATTCATGATTCATGATTCATGATTCAAATTATGATTTGATTCATGATTCATGATTCATGATTCAATTCATGATTCATGAATCGATTCATGATTTATGATTCAATTCTTGATTCATGATTCGATTCATGATTCATGATTAAATTTATGATTCATGATTTATGATCCAATTCATGATTCCTGATTTATTTCATGATTCAATTCATGGTTCATGAATCTTGATTCAATTCATGATTTATTTCATGATTCATGATTCGATTCATGATTCATGATTTAATTCAGGATTTATGATTCAATTCATGATTTATTTCATGATTCATGATTCAATTCATGATTTAATTCAGGATTTATGATTCAATTCATGATTCATGATTCATGATTCAATTCATGATTCATGATTCAATTCATGATTCATTTCATGATTCATGATTCCTGATTCAATTCATGATTCCTGATTCAATTCATGATTCATGATTCAATTCATGATTCATGATTCAATTTATGATTCGTGATTCATGATTCATGATTCAAATCATGATTCATGATTCGATTCATGATTCATGATTCATGATTCAATTCATGATTCATGATTCATGATTCGATTCATGATTCATGATTCAATTCATGATTCATGATTCATGATTCAATGCATGATTCATGATTCATGATTCAATGCATGATTCAATTCTTGATTCAATTCATAATTCAATTCATGATTCATGATTCGATTCATGATTCATGTTTGAATTCATGATTCAATTCATGATTCATGATTCAATTCTTGATTTATGATTCATGATTCATGATTCAATTCATGATTCATGATTCGATTCATGATTCATGATTCATGATTCAATTCATGATTCATGATCCAAGTCATGATTCATGATTCATTTAATGATTCATGATTCGATTCATGATTCATGTTTGAATTCATGATTCAATTCATGATTGATTTCATGATTCATGATTCAATTCTTGATTTATGATTCATGATTCATGATTCAATTCATGATTCATGATTCAATTCATGATTCATGATTCAATTCATGATTCATGATTCAATTCATGATTCATGTTTGAATTCCTGATTCATTTCATGATTCATGATTCAATTCATGATTCATGATTCAATTCTTGATTTATGATTCATGATTCATGATTCAATTCATGATTAATGATTCAATTCATGATTCATGACTCATGATTCAATTCATGATTCATGATTCAATTCATGATTTATGATTCATGATTCAATTCATGAATCATGATTCATGATTCGATTCATGATTCATGATTCATGATTCAATTCATGATTCATGATTCGATTCATGATTCATGATTCGATTCATGATTCATGATTCAATTCTTGATTCATGATTCATGATTTGAATTATGATTCATGATTAAATTCATGATTCATGATTTATGATTCAATTCATGATTCATGATTTATTTCATGATTCAATTCATGGTTCATGAATCTTGATTCAATTCATGATTTATTTCATGATTCATGATTCGATTCATGATTCATGATTCAATTCATTATTCAATTCATGATTCAATTCATGATTTATTTCATGATTCATGATTCGATTCATGATTCATGATTCATGATTCAATTCATGATTCAATTCATGATTTATGATTCAATTCATGATTCATTTCATGATTCAGGATTCCTGATTCAATTCATGATTCAATTTATGATTCATAATTCATGATTCAATTCATGATTCAATTCATGATTCATGATTCAATTCATGATTCATGATTCATGATTCGATTCATGATTCATGATTCAATTCATGATTCATGATTAAATTCATGATTCGTGATTCATGATTCAATTCATGATTCATGATTCATGATTCGATTCATGATTCATGATTCAATTCATGATTCATGATTCATGATTCAATTCATGATTCATGATTCAATTTATGATTCATGATTCATTTCATGTTTCATTTCATGATTCATGATTCAATTCAAGATTCATGATTCAATTCATGATTCATATGATGATTTATTTCATGATTCATGATTCATGATTCAATTCATGATTTATGATTCAATTCTATTTAATGAATTAATTCATGATTCATGATTCATCATCAATTCATGATTCATGATTCAATGCATGATTCAATTCTAGATTCAATTCATAATTCAATTCATGATTCATGTTTGAATTCATGATTCAATTCATGATTCATTACATGATTCATGATTCAATTCATGATTCATGATTTAATTCTTGATTTATGATTCATTATTCAATTCATGATTCATGATTCAATTCATGATTCATGATTCGATTCATGATTCATGATTCATGATTCAATTCATGATTCATGATTCAATTCATGATTCATGATTCATTTCATGATTCATGATTTAATTTATGATTCATGATTCATGATTATTTTCATGATTAATGATTCAATTCATGATTCATGATTCATTTTATGATTCATGATTCATGATTCAATTCATGATTCAAGATTCAATTCATGATTTGATTCATGATTCAATTCATGATTCGATTCATGATTCATGATTCAATTCATGATTCATGATTCAATTCATGATTCATGATTCAATTCATGATTCATGATTCAATTCATGATTCAATTTATGATTCATAATTCATGATTCAATTCATGATTCAATTCATGATTCATGATTCAATTCATGATTCATGATTCGATTCATGATTCATGATTCAATTCATGATTCATGATTAAATTCATGATTCGCGATTCATGATTCATGATTCATTTCATGATTCATGATTCGATTCATGATTCATGATTCAATTCATGATTCATGATTCATGATTCGATTCATGATTCATGATTCAATTCATGATTCATGATTCATGATTCAATTCATGATTTATGATTCAATTTATGATTCATGATTCATTTCATGTTTCATTTCATGATTCATGATTCTATTCAAGATTCATGATTCAATTCATGATTCATATGATGATTTATTTCATGATTCATGATTCATGATTCAATTCATGATTTATGATTCAATTCTATTTAATGAATTAATTCATGATTCATGATTCATCATCAATTCATGATTCATGATTCATGATTCAATGCATGATTCAATTCTAGATTCAATTCATAATTCAATTCATGATTCATGTTTGAATTCATGATTCAATTCATGATTCATTACATGATTCATGATTCAATTCATGATTCATGATTTAATTCTTGATTTATGATTCATGATTCATGATTCAATTCATGATTCATGATTCAATTCATGATTCATGATTCGATTCATGATTCATGATTCATGATTCAATTCATGATTCATGATTCAATTCATGATTCATGATTCATTTCATGATTCATGATTTAATTTATGATTCATAATTCATGATTATTTTCATGATTAATGATTCAATTCATGATTCATGATTCATTTTATGATTCATGATTCATGATTCAATTCATGATTCAAGATTCAATTCATGATTCGATTCATGATTCAATTCATGATTCGATTCATGATTCATGATTCAATTCATGATTCATGATTCGATTCATGATTCATGATTCATGATTCGATTAATGATTCATGATTCAATTCATGATTCATGATTCGATTCATGATTCATGATTCGATATATGATTCATGATTAAATTCATGATTCATGATTTATGATTCAATTCATGATTCATGATTCATGATTCAATTCATGATTCGATTCATGATTCATGATTCAATATATGATTCATGATTAAATTCATGATTCATGATTTATGATTCAATTCATGATTCATGATTCATGATTCAATTCATGATTTGATTCATGATTCATGATTCAATTCATGAGTCATGATTCGATTCATGATTTATGATTCAATTCTTGATTCATGATTCGATTCATGATTCATGATTCAATCCATGATTCATGATTCACGATTCAATTCATGATTCATGATTTGATTCATGATTCATGATTCATTATTCGATTCATGATTCATGATTCAATTCATGATTCATGATTCAATTCATGATTCGATTCATGATTCATGATTCATGATTCGATATATGATTCATGATTAAATTCATGATTCATGATTTATGATTCAATTCATGATTCATGATTCATGATTCAAATTATGATTTGATTCATGATTCATGATTCAATTCATGATTCATGAATCGATTCATGATTTATGATTCAATTCTTGATTCATGATTCGATTCATGATTCATGATTAAATTTATGATTCATGATTTATGATCCAATTCATGATTCCTGATTTATTTCATGATTCAATTCATGGTTCATGAATCTTGATTCAATTCATGATTTATTTCATGATTCATGATTCGATTCATGATTCATGATTCATGATTCAATTCATGATTCAATTCATGATTTATTTCATGATTCATGATTCAATTCATGATTTAATTCAGGATTTATGATTCAATTCATGATTCATGATTCATGATTCAATTCATGATTCATGATTCAATTCATGATTCATTTCATGATTCATGATTCCTGATTCAATTCATGATTCCTGATTCAATTCATGATTCATGATTCAATTCATGATTCATGATTCAATTTATGATTCGTGATTCATGAATTATGATTTAAATCATGATTCATGATTCGATTCATGATTCATGATTCATGATTCAATTCATGATTCATGATTCATGATTCGATTCATGATTAATGATTCAATTCATGATTCATGATTCATGATTCAATGCATGATTCATGATTCATGATTCAATGCATGATTCAATTCTTGATTCAATTCATAATTCAATTCATGATTCATGATTCGATTCATGATTCATGTTTGAATTCATGATTCAATTCATGACTCATTTCATGATTCATGATTCAATTCATGATTCATGATTCAATTCTTGATTTATGATTCATGATTCATGATTCAATTCATGATTCATGATTCGATTCATGATTCATGATTCATGATTCAATTCATGATTCATGATCCAAGTCATGATTCATGATTCATTTAATGATTCATGATTCGATTCATGATTCATGTTTGAATTCATGATTCAATTCATGATTGATTTCATGATTCATGATTCAATTCATGATTTATGATTCAATTCTTGATTTATGATTCATGATTCATGATTTAATTCATGATTCATGATTCAATTCATGATTCATGATTCAATTCATGATTCATGACTCATGATTCAATTCATGATTCATGATTCAATTCATGATTCATGTTTGAATTCCTGATTCATTTCATGATTCATGATTCAATTCATGATTCATGATTCAATTCTTGATTTATGATTCATGATTCATGATTCAATTCATGATTAATGATTCAATTCATGATTCATGACTCATGATTCAATTCATGATTCATGATTCAATTCATGATTTATGATTCATGATTCAATTCATGAATCATGATTCATGATTCGATTCATGATTCATGATTCATGATTCAATTCATGATTCATGATTCGATTCATGATTCATGATTCGATTCATGATTCATGATTCAATTCTTGATTCATGATTCATGATTCGAATTATGATTCATGATTAAATTCATGATTCATGATTTATGATTCAATTCATGATTCATGATTTATTTCATGATTCAATTCATGGTTCATGAATCTTGATTCAATTCATGATTTATTTCATGATTCATGATTCGATTCATGATTCATGATTCATGATTCAATTCATGATTTATGATTCGATTCATGATTCATGATTCATGATTCATGATTCAATTCATGATTCATGATTCGATTCATGATTCATGATTCAATTCATGATTCATGATTCATGATTCAATTCATGATTCATGATTCAATTTATGATTCATGATTCATTTTATGTTTCATTTCATGATTCATGATTCAATTCAAGATTCATGATTAATTTGATGATTCATTTCATGATTCATGATTCAATTCATGATTTATGATTCAATTCGATTCAATGAATTAATTCATGATTCATGATTCATCATCAATTCATGATTCATGATTCATGATTCAATGCATGATTCAATTCTTGATTCAATTCATAATTCAATTCATGATTCATGTTTGAATTCATGATTCAATTCACGATTCATTACATGATTCATGATTCAATTCATGATTCATGATTTAATTCTTGATTTATGATTCATGATTCATGATTCAAATTATGATTCATGATTCAACTCATGATTCGATTCATGATTCATGATTCATTAATCAATTCATGATTCATGATTCAATTCATGATTCATGATTCATTTTATGATTCATGATTCATGATTCAATTCATGTTTCATGATTCAATTCATGATTTGATTCATGATTC
This sequence comes from Mixophyes australis, assembly GCA_036250195.1. Lineage (NCBI taxonomy): Eukaryota > Metazoa > Chordata > Amphibia > Anura > Limnodynastidae > Mixophyes > Mixophyes australis. The sequence continues at coordinate 212,024,033 of JAVHZZ010000004.1, read as the reverse complement.
AATTCTTAATTCGATTCATGATTCATGATTTAATTCATGATTCATGATTCAATTCATGATTCATGACTCATGATTCCATTCATGATTCATGATTTAATTCATGATTTATGATTCATGATTCAATTCATGATTCATGATTCGATTCATGATTCATAATTCAATTCATGATTCAATTCATGATTTATGATTCATGATTCAATTCATGATTCATGATTCAATTCATGTTTCATGTTTCATGATTCAATTCATGTTTCATGATTCAATTCATGATTCATGATTCATGATTCATGATTCATGATTCAATTCATGATTCGATTCTTGATTCATGATTCATGATTCGATATATAATTCATGATTAAATTCATGATTCATGATTTATGATTCAATTCATGATTCATGATTCAATTCATGATTTGATTCATGATTCATGATTCATGATTCAATTCATGATTTGATTCATGATTCATGATTCATGATTCAATTCATGATTCATGATTCGATTCATGATTCATGATTAAATTTATGATTCATGATTTATGATTCAATTCATGATTCCTGATTTATTTTATGATTCAATTCATGATTCCTGATTTATTTCATGATTCAATTCATGGTTCATGAATCTTGATTCAATTCATGATTTATTTCATGATTCATGATTCGATTCATGATTCTAGATTCATGATTCAATTCATGATTCAATTCATGATTTATTTCATGATTCATGATTCAATTCATGATTCAATTCAGGATTTATGATTCAATTCATGATTCATGATTCATGATTCAATTCAGTATTCATGATTCAATTCATGATTCAATTCATGATTCATGATTCAATTCATGATTCATTTCATGATTCATTTCATGATTCATGATTTCTGATTCAATTCATGATTCAATTCATGATTCATGATTCAATTCATGATTCATGATTCATTTCATGATTCATGATTCAATTTATGATTCGTGATTCATGATTCATGATTCAATTCATGATTCATGATTCGATTCATGATTCATGATTCAATTCATGATTCATGATTCATGATTCGATTCATGATTCATGATTCAATTCATGATTCATGATTCATGATTCAATGCATGATTCATGATTCATGATTCAATGCATGATTCAATTCTTGATTCAATTCATAATTCAATTCATGATTCATGATTCGATTCATGATTCATGTTTGAATTCATGATTCAATTCATGATTCATTTCATGATTCATGATTCAATTCATGATTCATGATTCAATTCTTGATTTATGATTCATGATTCATGATTCAATTCATGATTCATGATTCGATTCATGATTCATGATTCATGATTCAATTCATGATTCATGATCCAAGTCATGATTCATGATTCATTTAATGATTCATGATTCGATTCATGATTCATGTTTGAATTCATGATTCAATTCATGATTCATGATTCGATTCATGATTCAATTCATGATTTATGATTCAATTCTTGATTTATGATTCATGATTCATGATTCAATTCATGATTCATGATTCAATTCATGATTCATGATTCAATTCATGATTCATGACTCATGATTCAATTCATGATTCATGATTCAATTCATGATTCATTTTTGAATTCCTGATTCATTTCATGATTCATGATTCAATTCATGATTCATGATTCAATTCTTGATTTATGATTCATGATTCATGATTCAATTCATGATTAATGATTCAATTCATGATTCATGACTCATGATTCAATTCATGATTCATGATTCAATTCATGAATCATGATTCATGATTCGATTCATGATTCATGATTCATGATTCAATTCATGATTCATGATTCATGATTCGATTCATGATTCATGATTCAATTCTTGATTCATGATTCATGATTCGAATTATGATTCATGATTAAATTCATGATTCATGATTTATGATTCAATTCATAATTCATTTTATGTTTCATTTCATGATTCATGATTCAATTCAAGATTCATGATTCATTTGATGATTCATTTGATGATTCATGATTCAATTCATGATTTATGATTCAATTCGATTCAATGAATTAATTCATGATTCATGATTCATCATCAATTCATGATTCATGATTCATAATTCAATGCATGATTCAATTCTTGATTCAATTCATAATTCAATTCATGATTCATGTTTGAATTCATGATTCAATTCACGATTCATTACATGATTCATGATTCAATTCATGATTCATGATTTAATTCTTGATTTATGATTCATGATTCATGATTCAAATTATGATTCATGATTCAACTCATGATTCGATTCATGATTCATGATTCATTTATCAATTCATGATTAATGATTCAATTCATGATTCATGATTCATTTTATGATTCATGATTCATGATTCAATTCATGTTTCATGATTCAATTCATGATTTGATTCATGATTCAATTCTTAATTCGATTCATGATTCATGATTTAATTCATGATTCATGATTCAATTCATGATTCATGACTCATGATTCCATTCATGATTCATGATTTAATTCATGATTTATGATTCATGATTCAATTCATGATTCATGATTCATGATTCGATTCATGATTCATAATTCAATTCATGATTCAATTCATGATTTATGATTCATGATTCAATTCATGATTCATGATTCAATTCATGTTTCATGTTTCATGATTCAATTCATGTTTCATGATTCAATTCATGATTCATGATTCATGATTCATGATTCAATTCATGATTCGATTCTTGATTCATGATTCATGATTCGATATATAATTCATGATTAAATTCATGATTCATGATTTATGATTCAATTCATGATTCATGATTCAATTCATGATTTGATTCATGATTCATGATTCATGATTCAATTCATGATTTGATTCATGATTCATGATTCATGATTCAATTCATGATTCATGATTCGATTCATGATTCATGATTAAATTTATGATTCATGATTTATGATTCAATTCATGATTCCTGATTTATTTTATGATTCAATTCATGATTCCTGATTTATTTCATGATTCAATTCATGGTTCATGAATCTTGATTCAATTCATGATTTATTTCATGATTCATGATTCGATTCATGATTCTAGATTCATGATTCAATTCATGATTCAATTCATGATTTATTTCATGATTCATGATTCAATTCATGATTCAATTCAGGATTTATGATTCAATTCATGATTCATGATTCATGATTCAATTCAGTATTCATGATTCAATTCATGATTCAATTCATGATTCATGATTCAATTCATGATTCATTTCATGATTCATTTCATGATTCATGATTTCTGATTCAATTCATGATTCAATTCATGATTCATGATTCAATTCATGATTCATGATTCATTTCATGATTCATGATTCAATTTATGATTCGTGATTCATGATTCATGATTCAATTCATGATTCATGATTCGATTCATGATTCATGATTCAATTCATGATTCATGATTCATGATTCGATTCATGATTCATGATTCAATTCATGATTCATGATTCATGATTCAATGCATGATTCATGATTCATGATTCAATGCATGATTCAATTCTTGATTCAATTCATAATTCAATTCATGATTCATGATTCGATTCATGATTCATGTTTGAATTCATGATTCAATTCATGATTCATTTCATGATTCATGATTCAATTCATGATTCATGATTCAATTCTTGATTTATGATTCATGATTCATGATTCAATTCATGATTCATGATTCGATTCATGATTCATGATTCATGATTCAATTCATGATTCATGATCCAAGTCATGATTCATGATTCATTTAATGATTCATGATTCGATTCATGATTCATGTTTGAATTCATGATTCAATTCATGATTCATGATTCGATTCATGATTCAATTCATGATTTATGATTCAATTCTTGATTTATGATTCATGATTCATGATTCAATTCATGATTCATGATTCAATTCATGATTCATGATTCAATTCATGATTCATGACTCATGATTCAATTCATGATTCATGATTCAATTCATGATTCATTTTTGAATTCCTGATTCATTTCATGATTCATGATTCAATTCATGATTCATGATTCAATTCTTGATTTATGATTCATGATTCATGATTCAATTCATGATTAATGATTCAATTCATGATTCATGACTCATGATTCAATTCATGATTCATGATTCAATTCATGAATCATGATTCATGATTCGATTCATGATTCATGATTCATGATTCATGATTCAATTCATGATTCATGATTCATGATTCGATTCATGATTCATGATTCAATTCTTGATTCATGATTCATGATTCGAATTATGATTCATGATTAAATTCATGATTCATGATTTATGATTCAATTCATGATTCATGATTTATTTCATGATTCAATTCATGGTTCATGAATCTTGATTCAATTCATGATTCATGATTTGATTCTTGATTCATGATTCAATTCTTGATTCATGATTCGAATTATGATTCATGATTCAACTCATGATTCATGATTCGATTCATGATTCATGATTCATAAATCAATTCATGATTCATGATTCAATTCATGATTCATGATTCATTTCATGATTCATGATTTAATTTATGATTCATGATTCATGATTCAATTCATGATTAATGATTCAATTCATGATTTGATTCATGATTCAATTCTTAATTCGATTCATGATTCATGATTTAATTCATGATTCATGATTCAATTCATGATTCATGACTCATGATTCCATTCATGATTCATGATTTAATTCATGATTTATGATTCATGATTCAATTCATGATTCATGATTCATGATTCGATTCATGATTCATAATTCAATTCATGATTCAATTCATGATTTATGATTCATGATTCAATTCATGATTCATGATTCAATTCATGATTCATGTTTCATGATTCAATTCATGTTTCATGATTCAATTCATGATTCATGATTCATGATTCATGATTCATGATTCAATTCATGATTCGATATATGATTCATGATTAAATTCATGATTCATGATTTATGATTCAATTCATGATTCATGATTCAATTCATGATTTGATTCATGATTCATGATTCATGATTCAATTCATGATTTGATTCATGATTCATGATTCATGATTCAATTCATGATTCATGATTCGATTCATGATTCATGATTAAATTTATGATTCATGATTTATGATTCAATTTATGATTCCTGATTTATTTCATGATTCAATTCATGATTCCTGATTTATTTCATGATTCAATTCATGGTTCATGAATCTTGATTCAATTCATGATTTATTTCATGATTCATGATTCGATTCATGATTCTAGATTCATGATTCAATTCATGATTCAATTCATGATTTATTTCATGATTCATGATTCAATTCATGATTCAATTCAGGATTCATGATTCATGATTCAATTCAGTATTCATGATTCAATTCATGATTCAATTCATGATTCATGATTCAATTCATGATTCATTTCATGATTCATGTCATGATTCATGATTTCTGATTCAATTCATGATTCATGATTCAATTCATGATTCATGATTCAATTCATGATTCATGATTCATTTCATGATTCATGATTCAATTTATGATTCGTGATTCATGATTCATGATTCAATTCATGATTCATGATTCGATTCATGATTCATGATTCAATGCATGATTCATGATTCATGATTCGATTCATGATTCATGATTCAATTCATGATTCATGATTCAATGCATGATTCATGATTCATGATTCAATGCATGATTCAATTCTTGATTCAATTCATAATTCAATTCATTATTCATGATTTGATTCATGATTCATGTTTGAATTCATGATTCAATTCATGATTCATTTCATGATTCATGATTCAATTCATGATTCATGATTCAATTCTTGATTTATGATTCATGATTCATGATTCAATTCATGATTCATGATTCAATTCATGATTCATGATTTGATTCATGATTCATAATTCAATTCATGATTCATGATTCAATTCATGATTCGATTCATGATTCAAGATTCAAATCATGATTCATGATTCATGATTCAATTCATGATTCAATCCATGATTCATGATTCATGATTCAATTCATGATTCATGATTCGATTCATGATTCATGATTCATAATTCGATTCATGATTCATGATTTATGATTCGATTCATGATTCATGATTCAATTCATGATTCATGATTCAATTCATGATTCGATTCATGATTCATGATTCATAATTCGATATATGATTCATGATTAAATTCATGATTCATGATTTATGATTCAATTCATGATTCATGATTCATGATTCAATTCATGATTTGATTCATGATTCATGATTCAATTCATGATTCATGATTCGATTCATGATTTATGATTCAATTCTTGATTCATGATTCGATTCATGATTCATGATTCAATCCATGATTCATGATTCATGATTCAATTCATGATTCATGATTCGATTCATGATTCATGATTTATGATTCGATTCATGATTCATGATTCAATTCATGATTCATGATTCAATTCATGATTCGATTCATGATTCATGATTCATGATTCGATATATGATTCATGATTAAATTCATGATTCATGATTTATGATTCAATTCATGATTCATGATTCATGATTCAATTTATGATTTGATTCATAATTCATGATTCATGATTCAATTCATGATTCATTAATTCGATTCATGATTTATGATTCAATTCTTGATTCATGATTCGATTCATGATTCATGATTAAATTTATGATTCATGATTTATGATTCATATCATGATTCCTGATTTATTTCATGATTCAATTCATGGTTCATGAATCTTGATTCAATTTATGATTTATTTCATGATTCATGATTCGATTCATGATTCATGATTCATGATTCAATTCATGATTCAATTCATGATTTATTTCATGATTCATAATTCAATTCATGATTTAATTCAGGATTTATGATTCAATTCATGATTCATGATTCATGATTCAATTCATGATTCATGATTCAATTCATGATTCATTTCATGATTCATTTCATGATTCATGATTCCTGATTCAATTCATGATTCCTGATTCAATTCATGATTCATGATTAATTTAATGATTCATGATTCAATTTATGATTCGTGATTCATGATTCATGATTCAATTCATGATTCATGATTCGATTCATGATTCATGATTCATGATTCAATTCATGATTCATGATTCATGATTCGATTCATGATTCATGATTCAATTCATGATTCATGAGTCATGATTTAATGCATGATTCATGATTCAATGCATGATTCAATTCTTGATTCAATTCATAATTCAATTCATGATTCATGATTCGATTCATGATTCATGTTTGAATTCATGATTCAATTCATGATTCATTTCATGATTCATGATTCAATTCATGATTCATGATTCAATTCTTGATTTATGATTCATGATTCATGATTCAATTCATGATTCATGATTCAATTCATGATTCATGATTCAATTCATGATTCATGATTCAAGTCATGATTCATGATTCATTTAATGATTCATGATTCGATTTATGATTCATGTTTGAATTCATGATTCAATTCATGATTCATTTCATGACTCATGATTCAATTCATGATTCATGATTCAATTCATGATTCATGTTTGCATTCCTGATTCATTTCATGATTCATGATTCAATTAATGATTCATGATTCAATTCTTGATTTATGATTCATGATTCATGATTCAATTCATGATTCATGATTCAATTCATGATTCATGACTCATGATTCAATTCATGATTCATGATTCAATTCATGATTTATGATTCATGATTCAATTCATGAATCATGATTCATGATTCGATTCATGCTTCATGATTCATGATTCAATTCATGATTCATGATTCGATTCATGATTCATGATTCAATTCTTGATTCATGATTCATGATTCGAATTATGATTCATGATTAAATTCATGATTCATGATTTATGATTCAATTCATGATTCATGATTTATTTCATGATTCAATTCATGGTTCATGAATCTTGATTCAATTCATGATTTATTTCATGATTCATGATTCGATTCATGATTCATGATTCATGATTCATTTTATGATTCAATTCATGATTTATAATTCAATTCATGATTCATTTCATGATTCATGATTCCTGATTCAATTCATGATTCATGATTCAATTTATGATTCATGATTCATTTCATGATTCATGATTCAATTCATGATTCAATTTATGATTCATAATTCATAATTAAATTCATGATTCAATTCATGAGTCATGATTCAATTCATGATTCATGATTCATGATTCGATTCATGATTCATGATTCAATTCATGATTCATGATTCAATTCATGATTCGTGATTCATGAATCATGATTCAATTCATGATTTATGATTCGATTCATGATTCATGATTCATGATTCAATTCATGATTCATGATTTGATTCATGATTCATGATTCAATTCATGATTCATGATTCATGATTCAATTCATGATTCATGATTCAATTCATGATTCATGATTCAATTTATGATTCATGATTCATTTCATGTTTCATTTCATGATTCATGATTCAATTCAAGATTCATGATTCAATTCAAGATTCATGATTCAATTCATGATTCATTTGATGATTCATTTCATGATTCATGATTCAATTCATGATTTATGATTCAATTCGATTAAATGAATTAATTCATGAATCATGATTCATCATCAATTCATGATTCATGATTCATGATTTCAAGCATGATTCAATTCTTGATTCAATTCATAATTCAATTCATGATTCATGTTTGAATTCATGATTCAATTCATGATTCATTACATGATTCATGATTCAATTCATGATTCATGATTTAATTCTTGATTTATGATTCATGATTCATGATTCAATTCATGATTCATGATTCAATTCATGATTCATGATTCGATTCATGATTCATGATTCATTAATCAATTCATGATTCATGATTCAATTCATGATTCATGATTCATTTCATGATTCATGATTTAATTTAGGATTCATGATTCATAATTCAATTCATGATTAATGATTCAATTCATGATTCATGATTCATTTTATGATTCATGATGCATGATTCAATTCATGTTTCATGATTCAATTCATGATTTGATTCATGATTCAATTCTTAATTCGATTCATGATTCAAGATTCAATTCATGATTCATGATTCAATTCATGATTCATGACTCATGATTCCATTCATGATTCATGATTTAATTCATGATTTATGATTCATGATTCAATTCATGATTCATGATTCATGATTAGATTCATGATTCATAATTCAATTCATGATTCATGATTCATAATTCAATTCATGATTCATGATTCAATTCATGATTCATGATTCATGATTCAATTCATGATTCAATTCATGATTCATGATTGATGATTCAATTCATGATTCATGATTCAATTCATGATTCGATTCATGATTCATGATTCGATATATGATTCATGATTAAATTCATGATTCATGATTTATGATTCAATTCATGATTCATGATTCAATTCATGATTTGATTCATGATTCATGATTCATGATTAAATTTATGATTCATGATTTATGATTCAATTCATGATTCCTGATTTATTTCATGATTCAATTCATGATTCCTGATTTATTTCATGATTCAATTCATGGTTCATGAATCTTGATTCAATTCATGATTTATTTCATGATTCATGATTCGATTCATGTTTCATGATTCATGATTCAATTCATGATTCAATTCATGATTTATTTCATGATTCATGATTTATTTCATGATTCATGATTTAATTCATGATTCAATTCAGGATTTATGATTCAATTCATGATTCATGATTCATGATTCAATTCAGTATTCATGATTCAATTCATGATTCAATTCATGATTCATGATTCAATTCATGATTCATTTCATGATTCATTTCATGATTCATGATTTCTGATTCAATTCATGATTCATGATTCAATTCATGATTCATGATTCATTTCATGATTCATGATTCAATTTATGATTCGTGATTCATGATTCATGATTCATGATTCGATTCATGATTCATGATTCATAATTCAATTCATGATTCATGATTCATGATTCGATTCATGATTCATGATTCAATTCATGATTCATGATTCATGATTCAATGCATGATTCATGATTCATGATTCAATGCATGATTCAATTCTTGATTCAATTCATAATTCAATTCATGATTCATGATTCGATTCATGATTCATGTTTGAATTCATGATTCAATTCATGATTCATTTCATGATTCATGATTCAATTCATGATTCATGATTCAATTCTTGATTTATGATTCATGATTCATGATTCAATTCATGATTCATGATTCAATTCATGATTCATGATTCAATTCATGATTCATGACTAATGATTCAATTCATGATTCATGATTTATTTCATGATTCAATTCATTGTTTATGAATCTTGATTCAATTCATGATTTATTTCATGATTCATGATTCGATTCATGATTCATGATTCATGATTCAATTCATGATTCATGATTCGATTCATGATTCATGATTCAATTCTTGATTCATGATTCATGATTCGAATTATGATTCATGATTAAATTCATGATTCATGATTTATGATTCAATTCATGATTCATGATTTATTTCATGATTCAATTCAAGGTTCATGAATCTTGATTCAATTCATGATTTATTTCATGATTCATGATTCGATTCATGATTCATGATTCAATTCATGATTCATGATTTATGATTCAATTCATGATTCATGATTCAATTCATGATTTGATTCATGATTCATGATTCATGATTAAATTTATGATTCATGATTTATGATTCAATTCATGATTCCTGATTTATTTCATGATTCAATTCATGATTCCTGATTTATTTCATGATTCAATTCATGGTTCATGAATCTTGATTCAATTCATGATTTATTTCATGATTCATGATTCGATTCATGTTTCATGATTCATGATTCAATTCATGATTCAATTCATGATTTATTTCATGATTCATGATTTATTTCATGATTCATGATTTAATTCATGATTCAATTCAGGATTTATGATTCAATTCATGATTCATGATTCATGATTCAATTCAGTATTCATGATTCAATTCATGATTCCTGATTTATTTCATGATTCAATTCATGGTTCATGAATCTTGATTCAATTCATGATTTATTTCATGATTCATGATTCGATTCATGTTTCATGATTCATGATTCAATTCATGATTCAATTCATGATTTATTTCATGATTCATGATTTATTTCATGATTCATGATTTAATTCATGATTCAATTCAGGATTTATGATTCAATTCATGATTCATGATTCAATTCAGTATTCATGATTCAATTCATGATTCAATTCATGATTCATGATTCAATTCATGATTCATTTCATGATTCATTTCATGATTCATGATTTCTGATTCAATTCATGATTCATGATTCAATTCATGATTCATGATTCATTTCATGATTCATGATTCAATTTATGATTCGTGATTCATGATTCATGATTCATGATTCGATTCATGATTCATGATTCATAATTCAATTCATGATTCATGATTCATGATTCGATTCATGATTCATGATTCAATTCATGATTCATGATTCATGATTCAATGCATGATTCATGATTCATGATTCAATGCATGATTCAATTCTTGATTCAATTCATAATTCAATTCATGATTCATGATTCGATTCATGATTCATGTTTGAATTCATGATTCAATTCATGATTCATTTCATGATTCATGATTCAATTCATGATTCATGATTCAATTCTTGATTTATGATTCATGATTCATGATTCAATTCATGATTCATGATTCAATTCATGATTCATGATTCGATTCATGATTCATGATTCATGATTCAATTCATGATTCATGATTCAAGTCATGATTCATGATTCATTTTATGATTCATGATTAAATTCATGATTCATGATTCAATGCATGATTCGATTCATGATTCATGATTCAATTCATGATTCATGACTAATGATTCAATTCATGATTCATGATTTATTTCATGATTCAATTCATTGTTTATGAATCTTGATTCAATTCATGATTTATTTCATGATTCATGATTCGATTCATGATTCATGATTCATGATTCAATTCATGATTCATGATTCGATTCATGATTCATGATTCAATTCTTGATTCATGATTCATGATTCGAATTATGATTCATGATTAAATTCATGATTCATGATTTATGATTCAATTCATGATTCATGATTTATTTCATGATTCAATTCAAGGTTCATGAATCTTGATTCAATTCATGATTTATTTCATGATTCATGATTCGATTCATGATTCATGATTCATGATTCATTTCATGATTCAATTCATGATTTATGATTCAATTCATGATTCATTTCATGATTCATGATTCCTGATTCAATTCATGATTCATGATTCAATTCATGATTCATGATTCAATTCATGATTCATGATTGATTTCATGATTCATGATTCAATTCATGATTCAATTTATGATTCATAATTCATAATTCAATTCATGATTCAATTCATGAGTCATGATTCAATTCATGATTCATGATTCATCATCAATTCATGATTCATGATTCAATGCATGATTTAATTCTTGATTCAATTCATAATTCAATTCATGATTCATGTTTGAATTCATGATTCAATTCATGATTCATTACATGATTCATGATTCAATTCATGATTCATGATTTAATTCTTGATTTATGATTCATGATTCATGATTCAATTCATGATTCATGATTCAATTCATGATTCATGATTCGATTCATGATTCATGATTCATGATTCAATTCATGATTTATGACTCGATTCATGATTCATGATTCATGATTCAATTCATGATTCATGATTCGATTCATGATTCATGATTCAATTCATGATTCATGATTCATGATTCAATTTATGATTCATGATTCATTTCATGTTTTATTTCATGATTCATGATTCAATTCAAGATTCATGATTCAATTCAAGATTCATGATTCAATTCATGATTCATTTGATGATTCATTTCATGATTCATGATTCAATTCATGATTTATGATTCAATTCGATTAAATGAATTAATTCATGATTCATGATTCATCATCAATTCATGATTCATGATTCATGATTCAATGCATGATTCAATTCTTGATTCAATTCATAATTCAATTCATGATTCATGTTTGAATTCATGATTCAATTCATGATTCATGATTCATTTCATGATTCATGATTTAATTTAGGATTCATGATTCATAATTCAATTCATGATTAATGATTCAATTCATGATTCATGATTCATTTTATGATTCATGATTCATGATTCAATTCATGTTTCATGATTCAATTCATGATTTGAATCATGATTCAATTCTTAATTCGATTCATGATTCATGATTCAATTCATGATTCATGATTCAATTCATGATTCATGACTCATGATTCCATTCATGATTCATGATTTAATTCATGATTTATGATTCATGATTCAATTCATGATTCATGATTCATGATTAGATTCATGATTCATAATTCAATTCATGATTCAATTCATGATTCATGATTCAATTCATGATTCATGATTCAACTCATGATTCGATTCATGATTCATGATTCATGATTCAATATATGATTCATGATTAAATTCATGATTCATGATTTATGATTCAATTCATGATTCATGATTCAATTCATGATTTGATTCATGATTCATGATTCAATTCATGATTCATGATTCGATTCATGATTCATGATTAAATTCATGATTCATGATTTATGATTCAATTCATGATTCATGATTCAATTCATGATTTGATTCATGATTCATGATTCATGATTAAATTTATGATTCATGATTTATGATTCAATTCATGATTCCTGATTTATTTCATGATTCAATTCATGATTCCTGATTTATTTCATGATTCAATTCATGGTTCATGAATCTTGATTCAATTCATGATTTATTTCATGATTCATGATTCGATTCATGTTTCATGATTCATGATTCAATTCATGATTCAATTCATGATTTATTTCATGATTCATGATTTATTTCATGATTCATGATTTAATTCATGATTCAATTCAGGATTTATGATTCAATTCATGATTCATGATTCATGATTCAATTCAGTATTCATGATTCAATTCATGATTCAATTCATGATTCATGATTCAATTCATGATTCATTTCATGATTCATGATTTCTGATTCAATTCATGATTCATGATTCAATTCATGATTCATGATTCATTTCATGATTCATGATTCAATTTATGATTCGTGATTCATGATTCATGATTCATGATTCGATTCATGATTCATGATTAATGATTCAATTCATGATTCATGATTCATGATTCGATTCATGATTCATGATTCAATTCATGATTCATGATTCATGATTCAATGCATGATTCATGATTCATGATTCAATGCATGATTCAATTCTTGATTCAATTCATAATTCAATTCATGATTCATGATTCGATTCATGATTCATGTTTGAATTCATGATTCAATTCATGATTCATTTCATGATTCATGATTCAATTCATGATTCATGATACAATTCTTGATTTATGATTCATGATTCATGATTCAATTCATGATTCATGATTCAAGTCATGATTCATGATTCATTTTATGATTCATGATTCATGATTAAATTCATGATTCATGTTTCAATGCATGATTCGATTCATGATTCATGATTCAATTCATGATTCATGACTAATGATTCAATTCATGATTCATGATTTATTTCATGATTCAATTCATGGTTCATGAATCTTGATTCAATTCATGATTTATTTCATGATTCATGATTCGATTCATGATTCATGATTCATGATTCAATTCATGATTCATGATTCGATTCATGATTCATGATTCAATTCTTGATTCATGATTCATGATTCGAATTATGATTCATGATTAAATTCATGATTCATGATTTATGATTCAATTCATGATTCATGATTTATTTCATGATTCAATTCAAGGTTCATGAATCTTGATTCAATTCACGATTTATTTCATGATTCATGATTCGATTCATGATTCATGATTCATGATTCATTTCATGATTCAATTCATGATTTATGATTCAATTCATGATTCATTTCATGATTCATGATTCCTGATTCAATTCATGATTCATGATTCAATTCATGATTCATGATTCAATTCATGATTCATGATTGATTTCATGATTCATGATTCAATTCATGATTCAATTTATGATTCATAATTCATAATTCAATTCATGATTCAATTCATGAGTCATGATTCAATTCATGATTCATGATTCATGATTCGATTCATGATTCATGATTCAATTCATGATTCATGATTCAATTCATGATTCGTGATTCATGATTCATGATTCAATTCATGATTTATGATTCGATTCATGATTCATGATTCATGATTCAATTCATGATTCATGATTCAATTCATGATTCATGATTCATGATTCATGATTCAATTTATGATTCATGATTCAATTTATGATTCATGATTCATTTCATGTTTCATTTCATGATTCATGATTCAATTCAAGATTAATGATTCAATTCAAGATTCATGATTCAATTCATGATTTATTTGATGATTCATTTCATGATTCATGATTCAATTCATGATTTATGATTCAATTCGATTAAATGAATTAATTCATGATTCATGATTCATCATCAATTCATGATTCATGATTCATGATTCAATGCATGATTCAATTCTTGATTCAATTCATAATTCAATTCATGATTCATGTTTGAATTCATGATTCAATTCATGATTCATTACATGATTCATGATTCAATTCATGATTCATGATTCAATTCATGATTCATGATTCGATTCATGATTCATGATTCATGATTCAATTCATGATTCATGATTCAAGTCATGATTCATGATTCATTTTATGATTCATGATTCATGATTCAATTCATGATTCATGATTCAATGCATGATTCGATTCATGATTCATGATTCAATTCATGATTCATGACTAATGATTCAATTCATGATTCATGATTTATTTCATGATTAAATTCATGGTTCATGAATCTTGATTGAATTCATGATTTATTTCATGATTCATGATTCGATTCATGATTCATGATTCAATTCATGATTCATGATTCGATTCATGATTCATGATTCAATTCTTGATTCATGATTCTTGATTCAATTCATGATTTGATTCATAATTCATGATTCATGATTCAATTCATGATTCATTAATTCGATTCATGATTTATGATTCAATTCTTGATTCATGATTCGATTCATGATTCATGATTAAATTTATGATTCATGATTTATGATTCAATTCATGATTCCTGATTTATTTCATGATTCAATTCATGGTTCATGAATCTTGATTCAATTTATGATTTATTTCATGATTCATGATTCGATTCATGATTCATGATTCATGATTCAATTCATGATTCAATTCATGATTTATTTCATGATTCATAATTCAATTCATGATTTAATTCAGGATTTATGATTCAATTCATGATTCATGATTCATGATTCAATTCATGATTCATGATTCAATTCATGATTCATTTCATGATTCATTTCATGATTCATGATTCCTGATTCAATTCATGATTCCTGATTCAATTCATGATTCATGATTAATTTAATGATTCATGATTCAATTTATGATTCGTGATTCATGATTCGATTCATGATTCATGATTCAATTCATGATTCATGATTCATGATTTAATGCATGATTCATGATTCATGATTTAATGCATGATTCATGATTCAATGCATGATTCAATTCTTGATTCAATTCATAATTCAATTCATGATTCATGATTCGATTCATGATTCATGTTTGAATTCATGATTCAATTCATGATTCATTTCATGATTCATGATTCAATTCATGATTCATGATTCAATTCTTGATTTATGATTCATGATTCATTATTCAATTCATGATTCATGATTCAATTCATGATTCATGATTCATGATTCAATTCATGATTCATGATTCAAGTCATGATTCATGATTCATTTAATGATTCATGATTCATGTTTGAATTCATGATTCAATTCATGATTCATTTCATGACTCATGATTCAATTCATGATTCATGATTCAATTCATGATTCATGTTTGAATTCCTGATTCATTTCATGATTCATGATTCAATTAATGATTCATGATTCAATTCTTGATTTATGATTCATGATTCATGATTCAATTCATGATTCATGATTCAATTCATGATTCATGACTCATGATTCAATTCATGATTCATGATTCAATTCATGATTTATGATTCATGATTCAATTCATGAATCATGATTCATGATTCGATTCATGCTTCATGATTCATGATTCAATTCATGATTCATGATTCGATTCATGATTCATGATTCAATTCTTGATTCATGATTCATGATTCGAATTATGATTCATGATTAAATTCATGATTCATGATTTATGATTCAATTCATGATTCATGATTTATTTCATGATTCAATTCATGGTTCATGAATCTTGATTCAATTCATGATTTATTTCATGATTCATGATTCGATTCATGATTCATGATTCATGATTCATTTTATGATTCAATTCATGATTTATAATTCAATTCATGATTCATTTCATGATTCATGATTCCTGATTCAATTCATGATTCATGATTCAATTTATGATTCATGATTCATTTCATGATTCATGATTCAATTCATGATTCAATTTATGATTCATAATTCATAATTAAATTCATGATTCAATTCATGAGTCATGATTCAATTCATGATTCATGATTCATGATTCGATTCATGATTCATGATTCAATTCATGATTCATGATTCAATTCATGATTCGTGATTCATGATTCATGATTCAATTCATGATTTATGATTCGATTCATGATTCATGATTCATGATTCAATTCATGATTCATGATTTGATTCATGATTCATGATTCAATTCATGATTCATGATTCATGATTCAATTCATGATTCATGATTCAATTTATGATTCATGATTCATTTCATGTTTCATTTCATGATTCATGATTCAATTCAAGATTCATGATTCAATTCAAGATTCATGATTCAATTCATGATTCATTTGATGATTCATTTCATGATTCATGATTCAATTCATGATTTATGATTCAATTCGATTAAATGAATTAATTCATGAATCATGATTCATCATCAATTCATGATTCATGATTCATGATTTCAAGCATGATTCAATTCTTGATTCAATTCATAATTCAATTCATGATTCATGTTTGAATTCATGATTCAATTCATGATTCATTACATGATTCATGATTCAATTCATGATTCATGATTTAATTCTTGATTTATGATTCATGATTCATGATTCAATTCATGATTCATGATTCAATTCATGATTCATGATTCGATTCATGATTCATGATTCATTAATCAATTCATGATTCATGATTCATTTCATGATTCATGATTTAATTTAGGATTCATGATTCATAATTCAATTCATGATTAATGATTCAATTCATGATTCATGATTCATTTTATGATTCATGATGCATGATTCAATTCATGTTTCATGATTCAATTCATGATTTGATTCATGACTCAATTCTTAATTCGATTCATGATTCAAGATTCAATTCATGATTCATGATTCAATTCATGATTCATGACTCATGATTCCATTCATGATTCATGATTTAATTCATGATTTATGATTCATGATTCAATTCATGATTCATGATTCATGATTAGATTCATGATTCATAATTCAATTCATGATTCATGATTCATGATTCAATTCATGATTCATGATTCAATTCATGATTCATGATTCATGATTCAATTCATGATTCATGATTCAATTCATGATTCATGATTGATGATTCAATTCATGATTCATGATTCAATTCATGATTCGATTCATGATTCATGATTCGATATATGATTCATGATTAAATTCATGATTCATGATTTATGATTCAATTCATGATTCATGATTCAATTCATGATTTGATTCATGATTCATGATTCATGATTAAATTTATGATTCATGATTTATGATTCAATTCATGATTCCTGATTTATTTCATGATTCAATTCATGATTCCTGATTTATTTCATGATTCAATTCATGGTTCATGAATCTTGATTCAATTCATGATTTATTTCATGATTCATGATTCGATTCATGTTTCATGATTCATGATTCAATTCATGATTCAATTCATGATTTATTTCATGATTCATGATTTATTTCATGATTCATGATTTAATTCATGATTCAATTCAGGATTTATGATTCAATTCATGATTCATGATTCATGATTCAATTCAGTATTCATGATTCAATTCATGATTCAATTCATGATTCATGATTCAATTCATGATTCATTTCATGATTCATGATTTCTGATTCAATTCATGATTCATGATTCAATTCATGATTCATGATTCATTTCATGATTCATGATTCAATTTATGATTCGTGATTCATGATTCATGATTCATGATTCGATTCATGATTCATGATTCATGATTCAATTCATGATTCATGATTCATGATTCAATTCATGATTCATGATTCAATTCATGATTCATGATTCATGATTCAATGCATGATTCATGATTCATGATTCAATGCATGATTCAATTCTTGATTCAATTCATAATTCAATTCATGATTCATGATTCGATTCATGATTCATGTTTGAATTCATGATTCAATTCATGATTCATTTCATGATTCATGATTCAATTCATGATTCATGATTCAATTCTTGATTTATGATTCATGATTCATGATTCAATTCATGATTCATGATTCAATTCATGATTCATGATTCGATTCATGATTCATGATTCATGATTCAATTCATGATTCATGATTCAAGTCATGATTCATGATTCATTTTATGATTCATGATTCATGATTAAATTCATGATTCATGATTCAATGCATGATTCGATTCATGATTCATGATTCAATTCATGATTCATGACTAATGATTCAATTCATGATTCATGATTTATTTCATGATTCAATTCATGGTTCATGAATCTTGATTCAATTCATGATTTATTTCATGATTCATGATTCGATTCATGATTCATGATTCATGATTCAATTCATGATTCATGATTCGATTCATGATTCATGATTCAATTCTTGATTCATGATTCATGATTCGAATTATGATTCATGATTAAATTCATGATTCATGATTTATGATTCAATTCATGATTCATGATTTATTTCATGATTCAATTCAAGGTTCATGAATCTTGATTCAATTCATGATTTATTTCATGATTCATGATTCGATTCATGATTCATGATTCATGATTCATTTCATGATTCAATTCATGATTTATGATTCAATTCATGATTCATTTCATGATTCATGATTCCTGATTCAATTCATGATTCATGATTCAATTCATGATTCATGATTCAATTCATGATTCATGATTGATTTCATGATTCATGATTCAATTCATGATTCAATTTATGATTCATAATTCATAATTCAATTCATGATTCAATTCATGAGTCATGATTCAATTCATGATTCATGATTCATGATTCGATTCATGATTCATGATTCAATTCATGATTCAATTCATGATTCGTGATTCATGATTCATGATTCAATTCATGATTTATGATTCGATTCATGATTCATGATTCATGATTCAATTCATGATTCATGATTCAATTCATGATTCATGATTCATGATTCATGATTCAATTTATGATTCATGATTCAATTTATGATTCATGATTCATTTCATGTTTCATTTCATGATTCATGATTCAATTCAAGATTCATGATTCAATTCAAGATTCATGATTCAATTCATGATTTATTTGATGATTCATTTCATGATTCATGATTCAATTCATGATTTATGATTCAATTCGATTAAATGAATTAATTCATGATTCATGATTCATCATCAATTCATGATTCATGATTCATGATTCAATGCATGATTCAATTCTTGATTCAATTCATAATTCAATTCATGATTCATGTTTGAATTCATGATTCAATTCATGATTCATTACATGATTCATGATTCAATTCATGATTCATGATTCAATTCTTGATTCATGATTCAATTCTTGATTTATGATTCATGATTCATGATTCAATTCATGATTCATGATTCAATTCATGATTCATGATTCAAGTCATGATTCATGATTCATTTTATGATTCATGATTCATGATTCAATTCATGATTCATGATTCAATGCATGATTCGATTCATGATTCATGATTCAATTCATGATTCATGACTAATGATTCAATTCATGATTCATGATTTATTTCATGATTCAATTCATGGTTCATGAATCTTGATTCAATTCATGATTTATTTCATGATTCATGATTCGATTCATGATTCATGATTCATGATTCATGATTCAATTCATGATTCATGATTCGATTCATGATTCATGATTCAATTCTTGATTCATGATTCTTGATTCGAATTATGATTCATGATTAAATTCATGATTCATGATTTATGATTCAATTCATGATTCATGATTTATTTCATGATTCAATTCAAGGTTCATGAATCTTGATTCAATTCATGATTTATTTCATGATTCATGAGTCGATTCATGATTCATGATTCATGATTCATTTCATGATTCAATTCATGATTTATGATTCAATTCATGATTCATTTCATGATTCATGATTCCTGATTCAATTCATGATTCATGATTCAATTCATGATTCATGATTCAATTCATGATTCATGATTGATTTCATGATTCATGATTCAATTCATGATTCAATTTATGATTCATAATTCATAATTCAATTCATGATTCAATTCATGAGTCATGATTCAATTCATGATTCATGATTCATGATTCGATTCATGATTCATGATTCAATTCATGATTCATGATTCAATTCATGATTCGTAATTCATGATTCATGATTCAATTCATGATTTATGATTCGATTCATGATTCATGATTCATGATTCAATTCATGATTCATGATTCGATTCATGATTCATGATTCATGATTCATGATTCATGATTCAATTTATGATTCATGTTTCAATTTATGATTCATGATTCATTTCATGTTTCATTTCATGATTCATGATTCAATTCAAGATTCATGATTCAATTCAAGATTCATGATTCAATTCATGATTTATTTGATGATTCATTTCATGATTCATGATTCAATTCATGATTTATGATTCAATTCGATTAAATGAATTAATTCATGATTCATGATTCATCATCAATTCATGATTCATGATTCATGATTCAATGCATGATTCAATTCTTGATTCAATTCATAATTCAATTCATGATTCATGTTTGAATTCATGATTCAATTCATGATTCATTACATGATTCATGATTCAATTCATGATTCATGATTTAATTCTTGATTTATGATTCATGATTCATGATTCAATTCATGATTCATGATTCAATTCATGATTCATGATTCGATTCATGATTCATGATTCATGATTCAATTCATGATTTATGACTCGATTCATGATTCATGATTCATGATTCAATTCATGATTCATGATTCGATTCATGATTCATGATTCAATTCATGATTCATGATTCATGATTCAATTTATGATTCATGATTCATTTCATGTTTTATTTCATGATTCATGATTCAATTCAAGATTCATGATTCAATTCAAGATTCATGATTCAATTCATGATTCATTTCATGATTCATGATTCAATTCATGTTTCATGATTCAATTCATGATTTGAATCATGATTCAATTCTTAATTCGATTCATGATTCATGATTCAATTCATGATTCATGATTCAATTCATGATTCATGACTCATGATTCCATTCATGATTCATGATTTAATTCATGATTTATGATTCATGATTCAATTCATGATTCATGATTCATGATTAGATTCATGATTCATAATTCAATTCATGATTCAATTCATGATTCATGATTCAATTCATGATTCATGATTCAACTCATGATTCGATTCATGATTCATGATTCATGATTCGATATATGATTCATGATTAAATTCATGACTCATGATTTATGATTCAATTCATGATTCATGATTCAATTCATGATTTGATTCATGATTCATGATTCATGATTCAATTCATGATTCATGATTCGATTCATGATTCATGATTAAATTCATGATTCATGATTTATGATTCAATTCATGATTCATGATTCAATTCATGATTTGATTCATGATTCATGATTCATGATTAAATTTATGATTCATGATTTATGATTCAATTTATGATTCCTGATTTATTTCATGATTCAATTCATGATTCCTGATTTATTTCATGATTCAATTCATGGTTCATGAATCTTGATTCAATTCATGATTTATTTCATGATTCATGATTCGATTCATGTTTCATGATTCATGATTCAATTCATGATTCAATTCATGATTTATTTCATGATTCATGATTTATTTCATGATTCATGATTTAATTCATGATTCAATTCAGGATTTATGATTCAATTCATGATTCATGATTCATGATTCAATTCAGTATTCATGATTCAATTCATGATTCAATTCATGATTCATGATTCAATTCATGATTCATTTCATGATTCATGATTTCTGATTCAATTCATGATTCATGATTCAATTCATGATTCATGATTCATTTCATGATTCATGATTCAATTTATGATTCGTGATTCATGATTCATGATTCATGATTCGATTCATGATTCATGATTCAATTCATGATTCATGATTCATGATTCGATTCATGATTCATGATTCAATTCATGATTCATGATTCATGATTCAATGCATGATTCATGATTCATGATTCAATGCATGATTCAATTCTTGATTCAATTCATAATTCAATTCATGATTCATGATTCGATTCATGATTCATGTTTGAATTCATGATTCAATTCATGATTCATTTCATGATTCATGATTCAATTCATGATTCATGATACAATTCTTGATTTATGATTCATGATTCATGATTCAATTCATGATTCATGATTCAATTCATGATTCATGATTCGATTCATGATTCATGATTCATGATTCAATTCATGATTCATGATTCAAGTCATGATTCATGATTCATTTTATGATTCATGATTCATGATTAAATTCATGATTCATGTTTCAATGCATGATTCGATTCATGATTCATGATTCAATTCATGATTCATGACTAATGATTCAATTCATGATTCATGATTTATTTCATGATTCAATTCATGGTTCATGAATCTTGATTCAATTCATGATTTATTTCATGATTCATGATTCGATTCATGATTCATGATTCAATTCATGATTCATGATTTGATTCATGATTCATGATTCAATTCTTGATTCATGATTCATGATTCGAATTATGATTCATGATTAAATTCATGATTCATGATTTATGATTCAATTCATGATTCATGATTTATTTCATGATTCAATTCAAGGTTCATGAATCTTGATTCAATTCACGATTTATTTCATGATTCATGATTCATGATTCATTTCATGATTCAATTCATGATTTATGATTCAATTCATGATTCATTTCATGATTCATGATTCCTGATTCAATTCATGATTCATGATTCAATTCATGATTCATGATTCAATTCATGATTCATGATTGATTTCATGATTCATGATTCAATTCATGATTCAATTTATGATTCATAATTCATAATTCAATTCATGATTCAATTCATGAGTCATGATTCAATTCATGATTCATGATTCATGATTCGATTCATGATTCATGATTCAATTCATGATTCATGATTCAATTCATGATTCGTGATTCATGATTCATGATTCAATTCATGATTTATGATTCGATTCATGATTCATGATTCATGATTCAATTCATGATTCATGATTCAATTCATGATTCATGATTCATGATTCATGATTCAATTTATGATTCATGATTCAATTTATGATTCATGATTCATT
Source organism: Mixophyes australis (assembly GCA_036250195.1). Taxonomy (NCBI): domain Eukaryota; kingdom Metazoa; phylum Chordata; class Amphibia; order Anura; family Limnodynastidae; genus Mixophyes; species Mixophyes australis. The sequence goes on along the minus strand of JAVHZZ010000004.1, from coordinate 211,998,948 downwards.
TCATGTTTCATTTCATGATTCATGATTCAATTCAAGATTCATGATTCAATTCAAGATTCATGATTCAATTCATGATTTATTTGATGATTCATTTCATGATTCATGATTCAATTCATGATTTATGATTCAATTCGATTAAATGAATTAATTCATGATTCATGATTCATCATCAATTCATGATTCATGATTCATGATTCAATGCATGATTCAATTCTTGATTCAATTCATAATTCAATTCATGATTCATGTTTGAATTCATGATTCAATTCATGATTCATTACATGATTCATGATTCAATTCATGATTCATGATTCAATTCATGATTCATGATTCGATTCATGATTCATGATTCATGATTCAATTCATGATTCATGATTCAAGTCATGATTCATGATTCATTTTATGATTCATGATTCATGATTCAATTCATGATTCATGATTCAATGCATGATTCGATTCATGATTCATGATTCAATTCATGATTCATGACTAATGATTCAATTCATGATTCATGATTTATTTCATGATTCAATTCATGGTTCATGAATCTTGATTCAATTCATGATTTATTTCATGATTCATGATTCGATTCATGATTCATGATTCATGATTCAATTCATGATTCATGATTCGATTCATGATTCATGATTCAATTCTTGATTCATGATTCTTGATTCGAATTATGATTCATGATTAAATTCATGATTCATGATTTATGATTCAATTCATGATTCATGATTTATTTCATGATTCAATTCAAGGTTCATGAATCTTGATTCAATTCATGATTTATTTCATGATTCATGATTCGATTCATGATTCATGATTCATGATTCATTTCATGATTCAATTCATGATTTATGATTCAATTCATGATTCATTTCATGATTCATGATTCCTGATTCAATTCATGATTCATGATTCAATTCATGATTCATGATTCAATTCATGATTCATGATTCATGATTCATGATTCAATTCATGATTCATGATTCGATTCATGATTCATGATTCATGATTCATGATTCATGATTCAATTTATGATTCATGATTCAATTTATGATTCATGATTCATTTCATGTTTCATTTCATGATTCATGATTCAATTCAAGATTCATGATTCAATTCAAGATTCATGATTCAATTCATGATTTATTTGATGATTCATTTCATGATTCATGATTCAATTCATGATTTATGATTCAATTCGATTAAATGAATTAATTCATGATTCATGATTCATCATCAATTCATGATTCATGATTCATGATTCAATGCATGATTCAATTCTTGATTCAATTCATAATTCAATTCATGATTCATGTTTGAATTCATGATTCAATTCATGATTCATTACATGATTCATGATTCAATTCATGATTCATGATTTAATTCTTGATTTATGATTCATGATTCATGATTCAATTCATGATTCATGATTCAATTCATGATTTATGACTCGATTCATGATTCATGATTCATGATTCAATTCATGATTCATGATTCGATTCATGATTCATGATTCAATTCATGATTCATGATTCATGATTCAATTCATGATTCATGATTCAATTTATGATTCATGATTCATTTCATGTTTTATTTCATGATTCATGATTCAATTCAAGATTCATGATTCAATTCAAGATTCATGATTCAATTCATGATTCATTTGATGATTCATTTCATGATTCATGATTCAATTCATGATTCATGATTCAATTCTTGATTTATGATTCATGATTCATGATTCAATTCATGATTCATGATTCAATTCATGATTCATGATTCGATTCATGATTCATGATTCATGATTCAATTCATGATTCATGATTCAAGTCATGATTCATGATTCATTTTATGATTCATGATTCATGATTCATGATTAAATTCATGATTCATGATTCAATGCATGATTCGATTCATGATTCATGATTCAATTCATGATTCATGACTAATGATTCAATTCATGATTCATGATTTATTTCATGATTCAATTCATGGTTCATGAATCTTGATTCAATTCATGATTTATTTCATGATTCATGATTCGATTCATGATTCATGATTCATGATTCAATTCATGATTCATGATTCGATTCATGATTCATGATTCAATTCTTGATTCATGATTCATGATTCGAATTATGATTCATGATTAAATTCATGATTCATGATTTATGATTCAATTCATGATTCATGATTTATTTCATGATTCAATTCAAGGTTCATGAATCTTGATTCAATTCATGATTTATTTCATGATTCATGATTCGATTCATGATTCATGATTCATGATTCATTTCATGATTCAATTCATGATTTATGATTCAATTCATGATTCATTTCATGATTCATGATTCCTGATTCAATTCATGATTCATGATTCAATTCATGATTCATGATTCAATTCATGATTCATGATTGATTTCATGATTCATGATTCAATTCATGATTCAATTTATGATTCATAATTCATAATTCAATTCATGATTCAATTCATGAGTCATGATTCAATTCATGATTCATGATTCATGATTCGATTCATGATTCATGATTCAATTCATGATTCAATTCATGATTCGTGATTCATGATTCATGATTCAATTCATGATTCATGATTCAATTCATGATTCATGATTCATGATTCATGATTCAATTTATGATTCATGATTCAATTTATGATTCATGATTCATTTCATGTTTCATTTCATGATTCATGATTCAATTCAAGATTCATGATTCAATTCAAGATTCATGATTCAATTCATGATTTATTTGATGATTCATTTCATGATTCATGATTCAATTCATGATTTATGATTCAATTCGATTAAATGAATTAATTCATGATTCATGATTCATCATCAATTCATGATTCATGATTCATGATTCAATGCATGATTCAATTCTTGATTCAATTCATAATTCAATTCATGATTCATGTTTTAATTCATGATTCAATTCATGATTCATTACATGATTCATGATTCAATTCATGATTCATGATTCAATTCTTGATTCATGATTCAATTCTTGATTTATGATTCATGATTCATGATTCAATTCATGATTCATGATTCAATTCATGATTCATGATTCAAGTCATGATTCATGATTCATTTTATGATTCATGATTCATGATTCAATTCATGATTCATGATTCAATGCATGATTCGATTCATGATTCATGATTCAATTCATGATTCATGACTAATGATTCAATTCATGATTCATGATTTATTTCATGATTCAATTCATGGTTCATGAATCTTGATTCAATTCATGATTTATTTCATGATTCATGATTCGATTCATGATTCATGATTCATGATTCAATTCATGATTCATGATTCGATTCATGATTCATGATTCAATTCTTGATTCATGATTCTTGATTCGAATTATGATTCATGATTAAATTCATGATTCATGATTTATGATTCAATTCATGATTCATGATTTATTTCATGATTCAATTCAAGGTTCATGAATCTTGATTCAATTCATGATTTATTTCATGATTCATGAGTCGATTCATGATTCATGATTCATGATTCATTTCATGATTCAATTCATGATTTATGATTCAATTCATGATTCATTTCATGATTCATGATTCCTGATTCAATTCATGATTCATGATTCAATTCATGATTCATGATTCAATTCATGATTCATGATTGATTTCATGATTCATGATTCAATTCATGATTCAATTTATGATTCATAATTCATAATTCAATTCATGATTCAATTCATGAGTCATGATTCAATTCATGATTCATGATTCATGATTCGATTCATGATTCATGATTCAATTCATGATTCATGATTCAATTCATGATTCGTGATTCATGATTCATGATTCAATTCATGATTTATGATTCGATTCATGATTCATGATTCATGATTCAATTCATGATTCATGATTCGATTCATGATTCATGATTCATGATTCATGATTCATGATTCAATTTATGATTCATGATTCAATTTATGATTCATGATTCATTTCATGTTTCATTTCATGATTCATGATTCAATTCAAGATTCATGATTCAATTCAAGATTCATGATTCAATTCATGATTTATTTGATGATTCATTTCATGATTCATGATTCAATTCATGATTTATGATTCAATTCGATTAAATGAATTAATTCATGATTCATGATTCATCATCAATTCATGATTCATGATTCATGATTCAATGCATGATTCAATTCTTGATTCAATTCATAATTCAATTCATGATTCATGTTTGAATTCATGATTCAATTCATGATTCATTACATGATTCATGATTCAATTCATGATTCATGATTTAATTCTTGATTTATGATTCATGATTCATGATTCAATTCATGATTCATGATTCAATTCATGATTCATGATTCGATTCATGATTCATGATTCATGATTCAATTCATGATTCATGATTCGATTCATGATTCATGATTCAATTCATGATTCATGATTCATGATTCAATTTATGATTCATGATTCATTTCATGTTTTATTTCATGATTCATGATTCAATTCAAGATTCATGATTCAATTCAAGATTCATGATTCAATTCATGATTCATTTCATGATTCATGATTCAATTCATGATTTATGATTCAATTTGATTAAATGAATTAATTCATGATTCATGATTCATCATCAATTCATGATTCATGATTCATGATTCAATGCATGATTCAATTCTTGATTCAATTCATAATTCAATTCATGATTCATGTTTGAATTCATGATTCAATTCATGATTCATGATTCATTTCATGATTCATGATTTAATTTAGGATTCATGATTCATAATTCAATTCATGATTAATGATTCAATTCATGATTCATGATTCATTTTATGATTCATGATTCATAATTCAATTCATGATTAATGATTCAATTCATGATTCATGATTCATTTTATGATTCATGATTCATGATTCAATTCATGTTTCATGATTCAATTCATGATTTGAATCATGATTCAATTCTTAATTCGATTCATGATTCATGATTCAATTCATGATTCATGATTCAATTCATGATTCATGACTCATGATTCCATTCATGATTCATGATTTAATTCATGATTTATGATTCATGATTCAATTCATGATTCATGATTCATGATTAGATTCATGATTCATAATTCAATTCATGATTCAATTCATGATTCATGATTCAATTCATGATTCATGATTCAACTCATGATTCGATTCATGATTCATGATTCATGATTCGATATATGATTCATGATTAAATTCATGATTCATGATTTATGATTCAATTCATGATTCATGATTCAATTCATGATTTGATTCATGATTCATGATTCAATTCATGATTCATGATTCGATTCATGATTCATGATTAAATTCATGATTCATGATTTATGATTCAATTCATGATTCATGATTCAATTCATGATTTGATTCATGATTCATGATTCATGATTAAATTTATGATTCATGATTTATGATTCAATTTATGATTCCTGATTTATTTCATGATTCAATTCATGATTCCTGATTTATTTCATGATTCAATTCATGGTTCATGAATCTTGATTCAATTCATGATTTATTTCATGATTCATGATTCGATTCATGTTTCATGATTCATGATTCAATTCATGATTCAATTCATGATTTATTTCATGATTCATGATTTATTTCATGATTCATGATTTAATTCATGATTCAATTCAGGATTTATGATTCAATTCATGATTCATGATTCATGATTCAATTCAGTATTCATGATTCAATTCATGATTCAATTCATGATTCATGATTCAATTCATGATTCATTTCATGATTCTTGATTTCTGATTCAATTCATGATTCATGATTCAATTCATGATTCATGATTCATTTCATGATTCAATTTATGATTCGTGATTCATGATTCATGATTCATGATTCATGATTCATGATTCATGATTCGATTCATGATTCATGATTCATGATTCAATTCATGATTCATGATTCATGATTCGATTCATGATTCATGATTCAATTCATGATTCATGATCCATGATTCAATGCATGATTCATGATTCATGATTCAATGCATGATTCAATTCTTGATTCAATTCATAATTCAATTCATGATTCATGATTCGATTCATGATTCATGTTTGAATTCATGATTCAATTCATGATTCATTTCATGATTCATGATTCAATTCATGATTCATGATACAATTCTTGATTTATGATTCATGATTCATGATTCAATTCATGATTCATGATTCAATTCATGATTCATGATTCGATTCATGATTCATGATTCATGATTCAATTCATGATTCATGATTCAAGTCATGATTCATGATTCATTTTATGATTCATGATTCATGATTAAATTCATGATTCATGTTTCAATGCATGATTCGATTCATGATTCATGATTCAATTCATGATTCATGACTAATGATTCAATTCATGATTCATGATTTATTTCATGATTCAATTCATGGTTCATGAATCTTGATTCAATTCATGATTTATTTCATGATTCATGATTCGATTCATGATTCATGATTCAATTCATGATTCATGATTCGATTCATGATTCATGATTCAATTCTTGATTCATGATTCATGATTCGAATTATGATTCATGATTAAATTCATGATTCATGATTTATGATTCAATTCATGATTCATGATTTATTTCATGATTCAATTCAAGGTTCATGAATCTTGATTCAATTCACGATTTATTTCATGATTCATGATTCATGATTCATTTCATGATTCAATTCATGATTTATGATTCAATTCATGATTCATTTCATGATTCATGATTCCTGATTCAATTCATGATCCATGATTCAATTCATGATTCATGATTCAATTCATGATTCATGATTGATTTCATGATTCATGATTCAATTCATGATTCAATTTATGATTCATAATTCATAATTCAATTCATGATTCAATTCATGAGTCATGATTCAATTCATGATTCATGATTCATGATTCGATTCATGATTCATGATTCAATTCATGATTCATGATTCAATTCATGATTCGTGATTCATGATTCATGATTCAATTCATGATTTATGATTCGATTCATGATTCATGATTCATGATTCAATTCATGATTCATGATTCAATTCATGATTCATGATTCATGATTCATGATTCAATTTATGATTCATGATTCAATTTATGATTCATGATTCATTTCATGTTTCATTTCATGATTCATGATTCAATTCAAGATTCATGATTCAATTCAAGATTCATGATTCAATTCATGATTTATTTGATGATTCATTTCATGATTCATGATTCAATTCATGATTTATGATTCAATTCGATTAAATGAATTAATTCATGATTCATGATTCATCATCAATTCATGATTCATGATTCATGATTCAATGCATGATTCAATTCTTGATTCAATTCATAATTCAATTCATGATTCATGTTTGAATTCATGATTCAATTCATGATTCATTACATGATTCATGATTCAATTCATGATTCATGATTCAATTCTTAATTTATGATTCATGATTCAATTCATGATTCATGATTCAATTCATGATTCATGATTCGATTCATGATTCATGATTCATGATTCATTTCATGATTCAATTCATGATTTATGATTCAATTCATGATTCATTTTTTATGATTCATGATTCCTGATTCAATTCATGATTCATGATTCAATTCATGATTCATGATTCAATTCATGATTCATGATTGATTTCATGATTCATGATTCAATTCATGATTCAATTTATGATTCATAATTCATAATTCAATTCATGATTCAATTCATGAGTCATGATTCAATTCATGATTCATGATTCGATTCATGATTCATGATTCAATTCATGATTCGTGATTCATGATTCATGATTCAATTCATGATTCATGATTCGATTCATGATTCATGATTCGATTCATGATTCATGATTCAATTCATGATTCATGATTCAATTCATGATTCATGATTCATGATTCATGATTCAATTCATGATTCATGATTCGATTCATGATTCATGATTCATGATTCATGATTCATGATTCAATTTATGATTCATGATTCAATTTATGATTCATGATTCATTTCATGTTTCATTTCATGATTCATGATTCAATTCAAGATTCATGATTCAATTCAAGATTCATGATTCAATTTATGATTTATTTGATGATTCATTTCATGATTCATGATTCAATTCATGATTTATGATTCAATTCGATTAAATGAATTAATTCATGATTCATGATTCATCATCAATTCATGATTCATGATTCATGATTCAATGCATGATTCAATTCTTGATTCAATTCATAATTCAATTCATGATTCATGTTTGAATTCATGATTCAATTCATGATTCATTACATGATTCATGATTCAATTCATGATTCATGATTTAATTCTTGATTTATGATTCATGATTCATGATTCAATTCATGATTCATGATTCAATTCATGATTCATGATTCGATTCATGATTCATGATTCATGATTCAATTCATGATTTATGACTCGATTCATGATTCATGATTCATGATTCAATTCATGATTCATGATTCGATTCATGATTCATGATTCAATTCATGATTTATGATTCATGATTCAATTCATGATTCATGATTCAATTTATGATTCATGATTCATTTCATGTTTTATTTCATGATTCATGATTCAATTCAAGATTCATGATTCAATTCATGATTCATTTGATGATTCATTTCATGATTCATGATTCAATTCATGATTTATGATTCAATTCGATTAAATGAATTAATTCATGATTCATGATTCATCATCAATTCATGATTCATGATTCATGATTCAATGCATGATTCAATTCTTGATTCAATTCATAATTCAATTCATGATTCATGTTTGAATTCATGATTCAATTCATGATTCATGATTCATTTCATGATTCATGATTTAATTTAGGATTCATGATTCATAATTCAATTCATGATTAATGATTCAATTCATGATTCATGATTCATTTTATGATTCATGATTCATGATTCAATTCATGTTTCATGATTCAATTCATGATTTGATTCATGATTCAATTCTTAATTCGATTCATGATTCATAATTCAATTTATGATTCATGATTCAATTCATGATTCATGACTCATGATTCCATTCATGATTCATGATTTAATTCATGATTTATGATTCATGATTCAATTCATGATTCATGATTAGATTCATGATTCATAATTTAATTCATGATTCAATTCATGAATCATGATTCAAGTCATGATTCATGATTCAATTGATTATTTGATTCATGATTCATGATTCAATTCATGATTCATGACTAATGATTCAATTCATGATTCATGATTCGGTTCATGATTCATGATTCATGATTCGATTCATGATTCATGATTCAATTCATGATTGATGATTCATGATTGAATTCATGATTCGATTCATGATTCATGATTCATGATTGGATATATGATTCATGATTAAATTCATGATTCATGATTTATGATTCAATTCATGATTCATGATTCATGATTCAATTCATGATTTGATTCATGATTCATGATTCATGCTTCAATTCATGATTCATGATTCGATTCATGATTTATGATTTAATTCTTGATTCATTATTCGATTCATGATTTATGATTTAATTCTTGATTCATTATTCGATTCATGATTCATGATTAAATTTATGATTCATGATTTATGATTCAATTCATGATTCCTGATTTATTTCATGATTCAATTCATGGTTCATGAATCTTGATTCAATTCATGATTTATTTCATGATTCATGATTCGATTCATGATTCATGATTCGATTCATGATTCATGATTCATGATTCAATTCATGATTCAATTCATGATTTATTTCATGATTCATGATTCAATTCATGATTCAATTCAGGATTTATGATTCAATTCATGATTCATGATTCATGATTCATGATTCGATTCATGATTCATGATTCTAGATTTGATTCATGATTCATGATTCAATTCATGATTCATGATTCATGATTCGATTCATGATTCGATTTATGATTCATGATTCATGATTCGATTCATGATTCATGATTAATTTTATGATTCATGATTTATGATTCAATTCATGATTCATGATTCATGATTCAATTCATGATTCGATTCATGGTTCATGATTCATGATTCAATTCATGATTCATGATTCGATTCATGATTCATGATTCAATTCTTGATTCATGATTCGATTCATGATTCATGATAAAATTTATGATTCATGATTTATGATTCAATTCATGATTCATGATTTATTTCATGATTCAATTCATGGTTCATGAATCTTGATTCAATTCATGATTTATTTCATGATTAATGATTCAATTCATGATTCAATTCAGGATTTATGATTCAATTCAGTATTCATGATTCAATTCATGATTCAATTCATGATTCATGATTCAATTCATGATTCATTTCATGATTCATTTCATGATTCATGATTTCTGATTCAATTTATGATTCATGATTCAATTCATGATTCATGATTCATTTCATGATTCATGATTCAATTTATGATTCGTGATTCATGATTCATGATTCAATTCATGATTCATGATTCATGATTCGATTCATGATTCATGATTCATGATTCAATTCATGATTCATGATTCATGATTCGATTTATGATTCATGATACAATTCATGATTCATGATTCATGATTCAATGCATGATTCATGATTCATGATTCAATGCATGATTCAATTCTTGATTCAATTCATAATTCAATTCATGATTCATGATTCGATTCATGATTCATGTTTGAATTCATGATTCAATTCATGATTCATTTCATGATTCATGATTCAATTCATGATTCATGATTCAATTCTTGATTTATGATTCATGATTCAATTCATGATTCATGATTCAATTCATGATTCATGATTCGATTTATGATTCATGATTCATGATTCAATTCATGATTCATGATTCAAGTCATGATTCATGATTCAATTCATTATTCGATTCATGATTCATGATTCAATTCATGATTCATGACTAATGATTCAATTCATGATTCATGATTCGGTTCATGAATCATGATTCATGATTCGATTCATGATTCATGATTCAATTCATGATTGATGATTCATGATTGAATTCATGATTCGATTCATGATTCATGATTCATGATTGGATATATGATTCATGATTAAATTCATGATTCATGATTTATGATTCAATTCATGATTTGATTCATGATTCATGATTCATGCTTCAATTCATGATTCATGATTCGATTCATGATTTATGATTCAATTCTTGATTCATTATTCGATTCATGATTCATGATTAAATTTATGATTCATGATTTATGATTCAATTCATGATTCCTGATTTATTTCATGATTCAATTCATGGTTCATGAATCTTGATTCAATTCATGATTTATTTCATGATTCATGATTCGATTCATGATTCATGATTCGATTCATGATTCATGATTCATGATTCAATTCATGATTCAATTCATGATTTATTTCATGATTCATGATTCAATTCATGATTCAATTCAGGATTTATGATTCAATTCATGATTCATGATTCATGATTCATGATTCGATTCATGATTCATGATTCTAGATTTGATTCATGATTCATGATTCAATTCATGATTCATGATTCATGATTCGATTCATGATTCGATTTATGATTCATGATTCATGATTCGATTCATGATTCATGATTAATTTCATGATTCATGATTTATGATTCAATTCATGATTCATGATTCAATTCATGATTCAATTCATGATTTATTTCATGATTCATGATTCAATTCATGATTCAATTCAGGATTTATGATTCAATTCATGATTCATGATTCATGATTCATGATTCGATTCATGATTCATGATTCTAGATTTGATTCATGATTCATGATTCAATTCATGATTCATGATTCATGATTCGATTCATGATTCGATTTATGATTCATGATTCATGATTCGATTCATGATTCATGATTAATTTCATGATTCATGATTTATGATTCAATTCATGATTCATGATTCAAGTCATGATTCATGATTCATTTTATGATTCATGATTCATGATTCAATTCATGATTCATGATTCAATGCATGATTCGATTCATGATTCATGATTCAATTCATGATTCATGACTAATGATTCAATTCATGATTCATGATTTATTTCATGATTCAATTCATGGTTCATGAATCTTGATTCAATTCATGATTTGTTTCATGATTCATGATTCGATTCATGATTCATGATTCATTTCATGATTCAATTCATGATTTATGATTCAATTCATGATTCATTTCATGATTCATGATTCATGATTCAATTCATGATTCATGATTCAATTCATGATTCATGATTCGATTCATGATTCATGATTCATGATTCAATTCATGATTCATGATTCAAGTCATGATTCATGATTCATTTTATGATTCATGATTCAATTCATGATTCATGATTCAATGCATGATTCGATTCATGATTCATGATTCAATTCATGATTCATGACTAATGATTCAATTCATGATTCATGATTTATTTCATGATTCAATTCATGGTTCATGAATCTTGATTCAATTCATGATTTATTTCATGATTCATGATTCGATTCATGATTCATGATTCATGATTCAATTCATAATTCATGATTCGATTCATGATTCATGATTCAATTCTTGATTCATGATTCTTGATTCGAATTATGATTCATGATTAAATTCATGATTCATGATTTATGATTCAATTCATGATTCATGATTTATTTCATGATTCAATTCAAGGTTCATGAATCTTGATTCAATTCATGATTTATTTCATAAATCATGATTCGATTCATGATTCATGATTCATGATTCATTTCATGATTCAATTCATGATTTATGATTCAATTCATGATTCATTTCATGATTCATGATTCCTGATTCAATTCATGATTCATGATTCAATTCATGATTCATGATTCAATTCATGATTCATGATTGATTTCATGATTCATGATTCAATTCATGATTCAATTTATGATTCATAATTCATAATTCAATTCATGATTCAATTCATGAGTCATGATTCAATTCATGATTCATGATTCATGATTCGATTCATGATTCATGATTCAATTCATGATTCATGATTCAATTCATGATTCGTGATTCATGATTCATGATTCAATTCATGATTCATGATTCGATTCATGATTCATGATTCGATTCATGATTCATGATTCAATTCATGATTCATGATTCAATTCATGATTCATGATTCATGATTCAATTCATGATTCATGATTCGATTCATGATTCATGATTCATGATTCATGATTCATGATTCAATTTATGATTCATGATTCAATTTATGATTCATGATTCATTTCATGTTTCATTTCATGATTCATGATTCAATTCAAGATTCATGATTCAATTCAAGATTCATGATTCAATTCATGATTTATTTGATGATTTATTTCATGATTCATGATTCAATTCATGATTTATGATTCAATTCGATTAAATGAATTAATTCATGATTCATGATTCATCATCAATTCATGATTCATGATTCATGATTCAATGCATGATTCAATTCTTGATTCAATTCATAATTCAATTCATGTTTCATGTTTGAATTCATGATTCAATTCATGATTCATTACATGATTCATGATTCAATTCATGATTTATGATTTAATTCTTGATTTATGATTCATGATTCATGATTCAATTCATGATTCATGATTCAATTCATGATTCATGATTCGAATCATGATTCATGATTCATGATTCAATTCATGATTTATGACTCGATTCATGATTCATGATTCATGATTCAATTCATGATTCATGATTCGATTCATGATTCATGATTCAATTCATGATTCATGATTCATGATTCAATTCATGATTCATGATTCAATTTATGATTCATGATTCATTTCATGTTTTATTTCATGATTCATGATTCAATTCAAGATTCATGATTCAATTCAAGATTCATGATTCAATTCATGATTCATTTGATGATTCATTTCATGATTCATGATTCAATTCATGATTTATGATTCAATTCGATTAAATGAATTAATTCATGATTCATGATTCATCATCAATTCATGATTCATGATTCATGATTCAATGCATGATTCAATTCTTGATTCAATTCATAATTCAATTCATGATTCATGTTTGAATTCATGATTCAATTCATGATTCATGATTCATTTCATGATTCATGATTTAATTTAGGATTCATGATTCATAATTCAATTCATGATTAATGATTCAATTCATGATTCATGATTCATTTTATGATTCATGATTCATGATTCAATTCATGTTTCATGATTCAATTCATGATTTGATTCATGATTCAATTCTTAATTCGATTCATGATTCATGATTCAATTCATGATTCATGATTCAATTCATGATTCATGACTCATGATTCCATTCATGATTCATGATTTAATTCATGATTTATGATTCATGATTCAATTCATGATTCATGATTCATGATTAGATTCATGATTCATAATTTAATTCATGATTCAATTCATGATTCATGATTCATGATTCAATTCATGATTCATGATTCAACTCATGATTCGATTCATGATTCATGATTCGATATATGATTCATGATTAAATTCATGATTCATGATTTATGATTCAATTCATGATTCATGATTCAATTCATGATTTGATTCATGATTCATGATTCAATTCATGATTCATGATTCGATTCATGATTCATGATTAAATTTATGATTCATGATTTATGATTCAATTCATGATTCCTGATTTATTTCATGATTAAATTCATGATTCCTGATTTATTTCATGATTCAATTTATGGTTCATGAATCTTGATTCAATTCATGATTTATTTCATGATTCATGATTCGATTCATGATTCATGATTCAATTCATGATTCAATTCATGATTTATTTCATGATTCATGATTCAATTCATGATTCAATTCAGGATTTATGATTCAATTCATGATTCATGATTCATGATTCAATTCAGTATTCATGATTCAATTCATGATTCAATTCATGATTCATGATTCAATTCATGATTCATTTCATGATTCATGATTTCTGATTCAATTTATGATTCATGATTCAATTCATGATTCATGATTCATTTCATGATTCATGATTCAATTTATGATTCGTGATTCATGATTCATGATTCAATTCATGATTCATGATTTATGATTCGATTCATGATTCATGATTCATGATTCAATTCATGATTCATGATTCATGATTCGATTCATGATTCATGATTCAATTCATGATTCATGATTCATGATTCAATGCATGATTCATGATTCATGATTCAATGCATGATTCAATTCTTGATTCAATTCATAATTCAATTCATGATTCATGATTCGATTCATGATTCATGTTTGAATTCATGATTCAATTCATGATTCATTTCATGCTTCATGATTCAATTCATGATTCATGATTCAATTCTTGATTTATGATTCATGATTCAATTCATGATTCATTTCATGATTCATGATTCAATTCATGATTCATGATTCGATTCATGATTCATGATTCATGATTCAATTCATGATTCATGATTCAAGTCATGATTCATGATTCAATTGATTATTTGATTCATGATTCATGATTCAATTCATGATTCATGACTAATGATTCAATTCATGATTCATGATTCGGTTCATGATTCATGATTCATGATTCGATTCATGATTCATGATTCAATTCATGATTGATGATTCATGATTGAATTCATGATTCGATTCATGATTCATGATTCATGATTGGATATATGATTCATGATTAAATTCATGATTCATGATTTATGATTCAATTCATGATTCATGATTCATGATTCAATTCATGATTTGATTCATGATTCATGATTCATGCTTCAATTCATGATTCATGATTCGATTCATGATTTATGATTCAATTCTTGATTCATTATTCGATTCATGATTCATGATTAAATTTATGATTCATGATTTATGATTCAATTCATGATTCCTGATTTATTTCATGATTCAATTCATGGTTCATGAATCTTGATTCAATTCATGATTTATTTCATGATTCATGATTCGATTCATGATTCATGATTCGATTCATGATTCATGATTCATGATTCAATTCATGATTCAATTCATGATTTATTTCATGATTCATGATTCAATTCATGATTCAATTCAGGATTTATGATTCAATTCATGATTCATGAATTATGATTCAATTCAGTATTCATGATTCAATTCATGATTCAATTCATGATTCATGATTCAATTCATGATTCATTTCATGATTCATTTCATGATTCATGATTTCTGATTCAATTTATGATTCATGATTCAATTCATGATTCATGATTCATTTCATGATTCATGATTCAATTTATGATTCGTGATTCATGATTCATGATTCAATTCATGATTCATGATTCATGATTCGATTCATGATTCATGATTCATGATTCAATTCATGATTCATGATTAATGATTCGATTCATGATTCATGATTCAATTCATGATTCATGATTCATGATTCAATGCATGATTCATGATTCATGATTCAATGCATGATTCAATTCTTGATTCAATTCATAATTCAATTCATGATTCATGATTCGATTCATGATTCATGTTTGAATTCATGATTCAATTCATGATTCATTTCATGATTCATGATTCAATTCATGATTCATGATTCAATTCTTGATTTATGATTCATGATTCAATTCATGATTCATGATTCAATTCATGATTCATGATTCGATTCATGATTCATGATTCATGATTCAATTCATGATTCATGATTCAAGTCATGATTCATGATTCAATTCATTATTCGATTCATGATTCATGATTCAATTCATGATTCATGACTAATGATTCAATTCATGATTCATGATTCGGTTCATGATTCATGATTCATGATTCGATTCATGATTCATGATTCAATTCATGATTGATGATTCATGATTGAATTCATGATTCGATTCATGATTCATGATTCATGATTGGATATATGATTCATGATTAAATTCATGATTCATGATTTATGATTCAATTCATGATTCATGATTCATGATTCAATTCATGATTTGATTCATGATTCATGATTCATGCTTCAATTCATGATTCATGATTCGATTCATGATTTATGATTCAATTCTTGATTCATTATTCGATTCATGATTCATGATTAAATTTATGATTCATGATTTATGATTCAATTCATGATTCCTGATTTATTTCATGATTCAATTCATGGTTCATGAATCTTGATTCAATTCATGATTTATTTCATGATTCATGATTCGATTCATGATTCATGATTCGATTCATGATTCATGATTCATGATTCAATTCATGATTCAATTCATGATTTATTTCATGATTCATGATTCAATTCATGATTCAATTCAGGATTTATGATTCAATTCTTGATTCATGATTCATGATTCATGATTCGATTCATGATTCATGATTCTAGATTTGATTCATGATTCATGATTCAATTCATGATTCATGATTCATGATTCGATTCATGATTCGATTTATGATTCATGATTCATGATTCGATTCATGATTCATGATTAATTTCATGATTCATGATTTATGATTCAATTCATGATTCATGATTCAATTCATGATTCAATGCAGGATTCATGATTCATGATTCAATTCAGTATTCATGATTCAATTCATGATTCAATTCATGATTCATGATTCAATTCATGATTCATTTCATGATTCATTTCATGATTCATGATTTCTGATTCAATTCATGATTCATGATTCAATTCATGATTCATGATTCAATTCATGATTCATGATTCATTTCATGATTCATGATTCAATTTATGATTCGTGATTCATGATTCATGATTCAATTCATGATTCATGATTCGATTCATGATTCATGATTCAATTCATGATTCATGATTCATGATTCGATTCATGATTCATGATTCAATTCATGATTCATGATTCATGATTCAATGCATGATTCATGATTCATGATTCAATGCATGATTCAATTCTTGATTCAATTCATAATTCAATTCATTATTCATGATTTGATTCATGATTCATGTTTGAATTCATGATTCAATTCATGATTCATTTCATGATTCATGATTCAATTCATGATTCATGATTCAATTCTTGATTTATGATTCATGATTCATGATTCAATTCATGATTCATGATTCAATTCATGATTCATGATTCGATTCATGATTCATAATTCAATTCATGATTCATGATTCAATTCATGATTCGATTCATGATTCAAGATTCAAATCATGATTCATGATTCATGATTCAATTCATGATTCAATCCATGATTCATGATTCATGATTCAATTCATGATTCATGATTCGATTCATGATTCATGATTCATAATTCGATTCATGATTCATGATTTATGATTCGATTCATGATTCATGATTCAATTCATGATTCATGATTCAATTCATGATTCGATTCATGATTCATGATTCATAATTCGATATATGATTCATGATTAAATTCATGATTCATGATTTATGATTCAATTCATGATTCATGATTCATGATTCAATTCATGATTTGATTCATGATTCATTATTCATGATTCAATTCATGATTCATGATTCGATTCATGATTTATGATTCAATTCTTGATTCATGATTCGATTCATGATTCATGATTCAATCCATGATTCATGATTCATGATTCAATTCATGATTCATGATTCGATTCATGATTCATGATTCATGATTCGATTCATGATTCATGATTCAATTCATGATTCATGATTCAATTCATGATTCGATTCATGATTCATGATTCATGATTCGATATATGATTCATGATTAAATTCATGATTCATGATTTATGATTCAATTCATGATTCATGATTCATGATTCAATTCATGATTTGATTCATGATTCATGATTCAATTCATGATTCATTAATTCGATTCATGATTTATGATTCAATTCTTGATTCATGATTCGATTCATGATTCATGATTAAATTTATGATTCATGATTTATGATTCAATTCATGATTCCTGATTTATTTCATGATTCAATTCATGGTTCATGAATCTTGATTCAATATATGATTTATTTCATGATTCGATTCAAGATTCATGATTCATGATTCAATTCATGATTCAATTCATGATTTATTTCATGATTCATAATTCAATTCATGATTTAATTCAGGATTTATGATTCAATTCATGATTCATGATTCATGATTCAATTCATGATTCATGATTCAATTCATGATTCATTTCATGATTCATTTCATGATTCATGATTCCTGATTCAATTCATGATTCCTGATTCAATTCATGATTCATGATTAATTTAATGATTCATGATTCAATTTATGATTCGTGATTCATGATTCATGATTCAATTCATGATTCATGATTCGATTCATGATTCATGATTCATGATTCAATTCATGATTCATGATTCGATTCATGATTCATGATTCAATTCATGATTCATGATTCATGATTTAATGCATGATTCATGATTCAATGCATGATTTAATTCTTGATTCAATTCATAATTCAATTCATGATTCATGATTCGATTCATGATTCATGTTTGAATTCATGATTCAATTCATGATTCATTTCATGATTCATGATTCAATTCATGATTCATGATTCAATTCTTGATTTATGATTCATGATTCATGATTCAATTCATGATTCATGATTCAATTCATGATTCATGATTCATGATTCAATTCATGATTCATGAATCAAGTCATGATTCATGATTCATTTAATGTTTCATGATTCGATTTATGATTCATGTTTGAATTCATGATTGAATTCATGATTCATTTCATGACTCATGATTCAATTCATGATTCATGATTCAATTCATGATTCATGTTTGAATTCCTGATTCATTTCATGATTCATGATTCAATTAATGATTCATGATTCAATTCTTGATTTATGATTCATGATTCATGATTCAATTCATGATTTGATTCATGATTCATGATTCATGCTTCAATTCATGATTCATGATTCGATTCATGATTTATGATTCAATTCTTGATTCATTATTCGATTCATGATTCATGATTAAATTTATGATTCATGATTTATGATTCAATTCATGATTCCTGATTTATTTCATGATTCAATTCATGGTTCATGAATCTTGATTCAATTCATGATTTATTTCATGATTCATGATTCGATTCATGATTCATGATTCGATTCATGATTCATGATTCATGATTCAATTCATGATTCAATTCATGATTTATTTCATGATTCATGATTCAATTCATGATTCAATTCAGGATTTATGATTCAATTCTTGATTCATGATTCATGATTCATGATTCGATTCATGATTCATGATTCTAGATTTGATTCATGATTCATGATTCAATTCATGATTCATGATTCATGATTCGATTCATGATTCGATTTATGATTCATGATTCATGATTCGATTCATGATTCATGATTAATTTCATGATTCATGATTTATGATTCAATTCATGATTCATGATTCAATTCATGATTCAATGCAGGATTCATGATTCATGATTCAATTCAGTATTCATGATTCAATTCATGATTCAATTCATGATTCATGATTCAATTCATGATTCATTTCATGATTCATTTCATGATTCATGATTTCTGATTCAATTCATGATTCATGATTCAATTCATGATTCATGATTCAATTCATGATTCATGATTCATTTCATGATTCATGATTCAATTTATGATTCGTGATTCATGATTCATGATTCAATTCATGATTCATGATTCGATTCATGATTCATGATTCAATTCATGATTCATGATTCATGATTCGATTCATGATTCATGATTCAATTCATGATTCATGATTCATGATTCAATGCATGATTCATGATTCATGATTCAATGCATGATTCAATTCTTGATTCAATTCATAATTCAATTCATTATTCATGATTTGATTCATGATTCATGTTTGAATTCATGATTCAATTCATGATTCATTTCATGATTCATGATTCAATTCATGATTCATGATTCAATTCTTGATTTATGATTCATGATTCATGATTCAATTCATGATTCATGATTCAATTCATGATTCATGATTCGATTCATGATTCATAATTCAATTCATGATTCATGATTCAATTCATGATTCGATTCATGATTCAAGATTCAAATCATGATTCATGATTCATGATTCAATTCATGATTCAATCCATGATTCATGATTCATGATTCAATTCATGATTCATGATTCGATTCATGATTCATGATTCATAATTCGATTCATGATTCATGATTTATGATTCGATTCATGATTCATGATTCAATTCATGATTCATGATTCAATTCATGATTCGATTCATGATTCATGATTCATAATTCGATATATGATTCATGATTAAATTCATGATTCATGATTTATGATTCAATTCATGATTCATGATTCATGATTCAATTCATGATTTGATTCATGATTCATTATTCATGATTCAATTCATGATTCATGATTCGATTCATGATTTATGATTCAATTCTTGATTCATGATTCGATTCATGATTCATGATTCAATCCATGATTCATGATTCATGATTCAATTCATGATTCATGATTCGATTCATGATTCATGATTCATGATTCGATTCATGATTCATGATTCAATTCATGATTCATGATTCAATTCATGATTCGATTCATGATTCATGATTCATGATTCGATATATGATTCATGATTAAATTCATGATTCATGATTTATGATTCAATTCATGATTCATGATTCATGATTCAATTCATGATTTGATTCATGATTCATGATTCAATTCATGATTCATTAATTCGATTCATGATTTATGATTCAATTCTTGATTCATGATTCGATTCATGATTCATGATTAAATTTATGATTCATGATTTATGATTCAATTCATGATTCCTGATTTATTTCATGATTCAATTCATGGTTCATGAATCTTGATTCAATATATGATTTATTTCATGATTCGATTCAAGATTCATGATTCATGATTCAATTCATGATTCAATTCATGATTTATTTCATGATTCATAATTCAATTCATGATTTAATTCAGGATTTATGATTCAATTCATGATTCATGATTCATGATTCAATTCATGATTCATGATTCAATTCATGATTCATTTCATGATTCATTTCATGATTCATGATTCCTGATTCAATTCATGATTCCTGATTCAATTCATGATTCATGATTAATTTAATGATTCATGATTCAATTTATGATTCGTGATTCATGATTCATGATTCAATTCATGATTCATGATTCGATTCATGATTCATGATTCATGATTCAATTCATGATTCATGATTCGATTCATGATTCATGATTCAATTCATGATTCATGATTCATGATTTAATGCATGATTCATGATTCAATGCATGATTTAATTCTTGATTCAATTCATAATTCAATTCATGATTCATGATTCGATTCATGATTCATGTTTGAATTCATGATTCAATTCATGATTCATTTCATGATTCATGATTCAATTCATGATTCATGATTCAATTCTTGATTTATGATTCATGATTCATGATTCAATTCATGATTCATGATTCAATTCATGATTCATGATTCATGATTCAATTCATGATTCATGAATCAAGTCATGATTCATGATTCATTTAATGTTTCATGATTCGATTTATGATTCATGTTTGAATTCATGATTGAATTCATGATTCATTTCATGACTCATGATTCAATTCATGATTCATGATTCAATTCATGATTCATGTTTGAATTCCTGATTCATTTCATGATTCATGATTCAATTAATGATTCATGATTCAATTCTTGATTTATGATTCATGATTCATGATTCAATTCATGATTCATGATTCAATTCATGATTCATGACTCATGATTCAATTCATGATTCATGATTCGATTCATGCTTCATGATTCATGATTCAATTCATGATTCATGATTCGATTCATGATTCATGATTCGAATTATGATTCATGATTAAATTCATGATTCATGATTTATGATTCAATTCATGATTCATGATTTATTTCATGATTCAATTCATGGTTCATGAATCTTGATTCAATTCATGATTTATTTCATGATTCATGATTCGATTCATGATTCATGATTCATGATTCATTTTATGATTCAATTCATGATTTATAATTCAATTCATGATTCATTTCATGATTCATGATTCCTGATTCAATTCATGATTCATGATTCAATTTATGATTCATGATTGATTTCATGATTCATGATTCAATTCATGATTCAATTTATGATTCATAATTCATAATTAAATTCATGATTCAATTCATGAGTCATGATTCAATTCATGATTCATGATTCATGATTCGATTCATGATTCATGATTCAATTCATGATTCATGATTCAATTCATGATTCGTGATTCATGATTCATGATTCAATTCATGATTTATGATTCGATTCATGATTCATGATTCAATTCATGATTCATGATTTGATTCATGATTCATGATTCAATTCATGATTCATGATTCATGATTCAATTCATAATTCATGATTCAATTTATGATTCATGATTCATTTCATGTTTCATTTCATGATTCATGATTCAATTCAAGATTCATGATTCAATTCAAGATTCATGATTCAATTCATGATTCATTTGATGATTCATTTCATGATTCATGATTCAATTCATGATTTATGATTCAATTCGATTAAATGAATTAATTCATGAATCATGATTCATCATCAATTCATGATTCATGATTCATGATTTCAAGCATGATTCAATTCTTGATTCAATTCATAATTCAATTCATGATTCATGTTTGAATTCATGATTCAATTCATGATTCATTACATGATTCATGATTCAATTCATGATTCATGATTCAATTCATGATTCATGATTCGATTCATGATTCATGATTCATTAATCAATTCATGATTCATGATTCAATTCATGATTCATGATTCATTTCATGATTCATGATTTAATTTAGGATTCATGATTCATAATTCAATTCATGATTAATGATTCAATTCATGATTCATGATTCATTTTATGATTCATGATTCATGATTCAATTCATGTTTCATGATTCAATTCATGATTTGATTCATGATTCAATTCTTAATTCGATTCATGATTCATGATTCAATTCATGATTCATGATTCAATTCATGATTCATGACTCATGATTCCATTCATGATTCATGATTTAATTCATGATTTATGATTCATGATTCAATTCATGATTCATGATTCATGATTAGATTCATGATTCATAATTCAATTCATGATTCAATTCATGATTCATGATTCATGATTCAATTCATGATTCATGATTCAATTCATGATTCATGATTCATGATTCAATTCATGATTCATGATTCAATTCATGATTCATGATTGATGATTCAATTCATGATTCATGATTCAATTCATGATTCGATTCATGATTCATGATTCGATATATGATTCATGATTAAATTCATGATTCATGATTTATGATTCAATTCATGATTCATGATTCAATTCATGATTTGATTCATGATTCATGATTCATGATTAAATTTATGATTCATGATTTATGATTCAATTCATGATTCCTGATTTATTTCATGATTCAATTCATGATTCCTGATTTATTTCATGATTCAATTCATGGTTCATGAATCTTGATTCAATTCATGATTTATTTCATGATTCATGATTCGATTCATGTTTCATGATTCATGATTCAATTCATGATTCAATTCATGATTTATTTCATGATTCATGATTTATTTCATGATTCATGATTTAATTCATGATTCAATTCAGGATTTATGATTCAATTCATGATTCATGATTCATGATTCAATTCAGTATTCATGATTCAATTCATGATTCAATTCATGATTCATGATTCAATTCATGATTCATTTCATGATTCATTTCATGATTCATGATTTCTGATTCAATTCATGATTCATGATTCAATTCATGATTCATGATTCATTTCATGATTCATGATTCAATTTATGATTCGTGATTCATGATTCATGATTCATGATGCGATTCATGATTCATGATTCATGATTCAATTCATGATTCATGATTCATGATTCGATTCATGATTCATGATTCAATTCATGATTCATGATTCAATGCATGATTCATGATTCATGATTCAATGCATGATTCAATTCTTGATTCAATTCATAATTCAATTAATGATTCATGATTCGATTCATGATTCATGTTTGAATTCATGATTCAATTCATGATTCATTTCATGATTCATGATTCAATTCATGATTCATGATTCAATTCTTGATTTATGATTCATGATTCATGATTCAATTCATGATTCATGATTCGATTCATGATTCATGATTCATGATTCAATTCATGATTCATGATTCGATTCATGATTCATGATTCAATTCTTGATTCATGATTCATGATTCGAATAATGATTCATGATTCGATTCATGATTCATGATTCATGATTCATTTCATGATTCAATTCATGATTTATGATTCAATTCATGATTCATTTCATGATTCATGATTCCTGATTCAATTCATGATTCATTATTCAATTCATGATTCATGATTCAATTCATGATTCAATTTATGATTCATAATTCATAATTCAATTCATGATTCAATTCATGAGTCATGATTCAATTCATGATTCATGATTCATGATTCGATTCATGATTCATGATTCAATTCATGATTCATGATTCAATTCATGATTCGTGATTCATGATTCATGATTCAATTCATGATTTATGATTCGATTCATGATTCATGATTCATGATTCAATTCATGATTCATGATTCAATTCATGATTCATGATTCATGATTCATGATTCAATTTATGATTCATGATTCAATTTATGATTCATGATTCATTTCATGTTTCATTTCATGATTCATGATTCAATTCAAGATTCATGATTCAATTCAAGATTCATGATTCAATTCATGATTTATTTGATGATTCATTTCATGATTCATGATTCAATTCATGATTTATGATTCAATTCGATTAAATGAATTAATTCATGATTCATGATTCATCATCAATTCATGATTCATGATTCAATGCATGATTCAATTCTTGATTCAATTCATAATTCAATTCATGATTCATGTTTGAATTCATGATTCAATTCATGATTCATTACATGATTCATGATTCAATTCATGATTCATGATTCAATTCTTGATTTATGATTCATGATTCATGATTCAATTCATGATTCATGATTCAATTCATGATTCATGATTCGATTCATGATTCATGATTCATGATTCAATTCATGATTCATGATTCAAGTCATGATTCATGATTCATTTTATGATTCATGATTCATGATTCAATTCATGATTCATGATTCAATGCATGATTCGATGCATGATTCATGATTCAATTCATGATTCATGACTAATGATTCAATTCATGATTCATGATTTATTTCATGATTCAATTCATGGTTCATGAATCTTGATTCAATTCATGATTTATTTCATGATTCATGATTCGATTCATGATTCATGATTCATGATTCAATTCATGATTCATGATTCGATTCATGATTCATGATTCAATTCTTGATTCATGATTCTTGATTCGAATTATGATTCATGATTAAATTCATGATTCATGATTTATGATTCAATTCATGATTCATGATTTATTTCATGATTCAATTCAAGGTTCATGAATCTTGATTCAATTCATGATTTATTTCATGATTCATGATTCGATTCATGATTCATGATTCATGATTCATTTCATGATTCAATTCATGATTTATGATTCAATTCATGATTCATTTCATGATTCATGATTCCTGATTCAATTCATGATTCATGATTCAATTCATGATTCATGATTCAATTCATGATTCATGATTGATTTCATGATTCATGATTCAATTCATGATTCAATTTATGATTCATAATTCATAATTCAATTCATGATTCAATTCATGAGTCATGATTCAATTCATGATTCATGATTCATGATTCGATTCATGATTCATGATTGAATTCATGATTCATGATTCAATTCATGATTCGTGATTCATGATTCATGATTCAATTCATGATTTGTGATTCGATTCATGATTCATGATTCATGATTCAATTCATGATTCATGATTCGATTCATGATTCATGATTCATGATTCATGATTCATGATTCAATTTATGATTCATGATTCAATTTATGATTCATGATTCATTTCATGTTTCATTTCATGATTCATGATTCAATTCAAGATTCATGATTCAATTCAAGATTCATGATTCAATTCATGATTTATTTGATGATTCATTTCATGATTCATGATTCAATTCATGATTTATGATTCAATTCGATTAAATGAATTAATTCATGATTCATGATTCATCATCAATTCATGATTCATGATTCATGATTTAATGCATGATTCAATTCTTGATTCAATTCATAATTCAATTCATGATTCATGTTTGAATTCATGATTCAATTCATGATTCATTACATGATTCATGATTCAATTCATGATTCATGATTTAATTCTTGATTTATGATTCATGATTCATGATTCAATTCATGATTCATGATTCAATTCATGATTCATGATTCGATTCATGATTCATGATTCATGATTCAATTCATGATTTATGACTCGATTCATGATTCATGATTCATGATTCAATTCATGATTCATGATTCGATTCATGATTCATGATTCAATTCATGATTCATGATTCATGATTCAATTCATGATTCATGATTCAATTTATGATTCATGATTCATTTCATGTTTTATTTCATGATTCATGATTCAATTCAAGATTCATGATTCAATTCAAGATTCATGATTCAATTCATGATTAATTTGATGATTCATTTCATGATTCATGATTCAATTCATGATTTATGATTCAATTCGATTAAATGAATTAATTCATGATTCATCATCAATTCATGATTCATGATTCATGATTCAATGCATGATTCAATTCTTGATTCAATTCATAATTCAATTCATGATTCATGATTCAATTCATGATTCATTTCATGATTCATGATTTCTGATTCAATTCATGATTCATGATTCAATTCATGATTCATGATTCATTTCATGATTCATGATTCAATTTATGATTCGTGATTCATGATTCATGATTCATGATTCGATTCATGATTCATGATTCATGATTCAATTCATGATTCATGATTCATGATTCGATTCATGATTCATGATTCAATTCATGATTCATGATTCATGATTCAATGCATGATTCATGATTCATGATTCAATGCATGATTCAATTCTTGATTCAATTCATAATTCAATTCATGATTCATGATTCGATTCATGATTCATGTTTGAATTCATGATTCAATTCATGATTCATTTCATGATTCATGATTCAATTCATGATTCATGATTCAATTCTTGATTTATGATTCATGATTCATGATTCAATTCATGATTCATGATTCGATTCATGATTCATGATTCATGATTCAAGTCATGATTCATGATTCAAGTCATGATTCATGATTCATTTTATGATTCATGATTCATGATTAAATTCATGATTCATGATTCAATACATGATTCGATTCATGATTCATGATTCAATTCATGATTCATGACTAATGATTCAATTCATGATTCATGATTTATTTCATGATTCAATTCATTGTTTATGAATCTTGATTCAATTCATGATTTATTTCATGATTCATGATTCGATTCATGATTCATGATTCATGATTCAATTCATGATTCATGATTCGATTCATGATTCATGATTCAATTCTTGATTCATGATTCATGATTCGAATAATGATTCATGATTCGATTCATGATTCATGATTCATGATTCATTTCATGATTCAATTCATGATTTATGATTCAATTCATGATTCATTTCATGATTCATGATTCCTGATTCAATTCATGATTCATTATTCAATTCATGATTCATGATTCAATTCATGATTCATGATTGATTTCATGATTCATGATTCAATTCATGATTCAATTTATGATTCATAATTCATAATTCAATTCATGATTCAATTCATGAGTCATGATTCAATTCATGATTCATGATTCATGATTCGATTCATGATTCATGATTCAATTCATGATTCATGATTCAATTCATGATTCGTGATTCATGATTCATGATTCAATTCATGATTTATGATTCGATTCATGATTCATGATTCATGATTCAATTCATGATTCATGATTCAATTCATGATTCATGATTCATGATTCAATTTATGATTCATGATTCAATTTATGATTCATGATTCATTTCATGTTTCATTTCATGATTCATGATTCAATTCAAGATTCATGATTCAATTCAAGATTCATGATTCAATTCATGATTTATTTGATGATTCATTTCATGATTCATGATTCAATTCATGATTTATGATTCAATTCGATTAAATGAATTAATTCATGATTCATGATTCATCATCAATTCATGATTCATGATTCAATGCATGATTCAATTCTTGATTCAATTCATAATTCAATTCATGATTCATGTTTGAATTCATGATTCAATTCATGATTCATTACATGATTCATGATTCAATTCATGATTCATGATTCAATTCTTGATTTATGATTCATGATTCATGATTCAATTCATGATTCATGATTCAATTCATGATTCATGATTCGATTCATGATTCATGATTCATGATTCAATTCATGATTCATGATTCAAGTCATGATTCATGATTCATTTTATGATTCATGATTCATGATTCAATTCATGATTCATGATTCAATGCATGATTCGATGCATGATTCATGATTCAATTCATGATTCATGACTAATGATTCAATTCATGATTCATGATTTATTTCATGATTCAATTCATGGTTCATGAATCTTGATTCAATTCATGATTTATTTCATGATTCATGATTTGATTCATGATTCATGATTCATGATTCAATTCATGATTCATGATTCGATTCATGATTCATGATTCAATTCTTGATTCATGATTCTTGATTCGAATTATGATTCATGATTAAATTCATGATTCATGATTTATGATTCAATTCATGATTCATGATTTATTTCATGATTCAATTCAAGGTTCATGAATCTTGATTCAATTCATGATTTATTTCATGATTCATGATTCGATTCATGATTCATGATTCATGATTCATTTCATGATTCAATTCATGATTTATGATTCAATTCATGATTCATTTCATGATTCATGATTCCTGATTCAATTCATGATTCATGATTCAATTCATGATTCATGATTCAATTCATGATTCATGATTGATTTCATGATTCATGATTCAATTCATGATTCAATTTATGATTCATAATTCATAATTCAATTCATGATTCAATTCATGAGTCATGATTCAATTCATGATTCATGATTCATGATTCGATTCATGATTCATGATTGAATTCATGATTCATGATTCAATTCATGATTCGTGATTCATGATTCATGATTCAATTCATGATTTGTGATTCGATTCATGATTCATGATTCATGATTCAATTCATGATTCATGATTCGATTCATGATTCATGATTCATGATTCATGATTCATGATTCATGATTCATGATTCAATTTATGATTCATGATTCAATTTATGATTCATGATTCATTTCATGTTTCATTTCATGATTCATGATTCAATTCAAGATTCATGATTCAATTCAAGATTCATGATTCAATTCATGATTTATTTTATGATTCATTTCATGATTCATGATTCAATTCATGATTTATGATTCAATTCGATTAAATGAATTAATTCATGATTCATGATTCATCATCAATTCATGATTCATGATTCATGATTTAATGCATGATTCAATTCTTGATTCAATTCATAATTCAATTCATGATTCATGTTTGAATTCATGATTCAATTCATGATTCATTACATGATTCATGATTCAATTCATGATTCATGATTTAATTCTTGATTTATGATTCATGATTCATGATTCAATTCATGATTCATGATTCAATTCATGATTCATGATTCGATTCATGATTCATGATTCATGATTCAATTCATGATTTATGACTCGATTCATGATTCATGATTCATGATTCAATTCATGATTCATGATTCGATTCATGATTCATGATTCAATTCATGATTCATGATTCATGATTCAATTCATGATTCATGATTCAATTTATGATTCATGATTCATTTCATGTTTTATTTCATGATTCATGATTCAATTCAAGACTCATGATTCAATTCAAGATTCATGATTCAATTCATGATTCATTTGATGATTCATTTCATGATTCATGATTCAATTCATGATTTATGATTCAATTCGATTAAATGAATTAATTCATGATTCATCATCAATTCATAATTCATGATTCATGATTCAATGCATGATTCAATTCTTGATTCAATTCATAATTCAATTCATGATTCATGTGTGAATTCATGATTCAATTCATGATTCATGATTCATTTCATGATTCATGATTTAATTTAGGATTCATGATTCATAATTCAATTCATGATTAATGATTCAATTCATGATTCATGATTCATTTTATGATTCATGATTCATGATTCAATTCATGATTCATGATTCAATTCATGATTCATGACTCATGATTCCATTCATGATTCATGATTTAATTCATGATTTATGATTCATGATTCAATTCATGATTCATGATTAGATTCATGATTCATAATTCAATTCATGATTCAATTCATGATTCATGATTCATGATTCAATTCATGATTCATGATTCAACTCATGATTCGATTCATGATTCATGATTCATGATTCGATATATGATTCATGATTAAATTCATGATTCATGATTTATGATTCAATTCATGATTCATGATTCAATTCATGATTCATGATTCATGATTCAATTCAGTATTCATGATTCAATTCATAATTCAATTCATGATTCATGATTCAATTCATGATTCATTTCATGATTCATTTCATGATTCATGATTTCTGATTCAATTCATGATTCATGATTCAATTCATGATTCATGATTCATTTCATGATTCATGATTCAATTTATGATTCGTGATTCATGATTCATGATTCGATTCATGATTCATGATTCATGATTCAATTCATGATTCATGATTCATGATTCGATTCATGATTCATGATTCAATTCATGATTCATGATTCATGATTCAATGCATGATTCATGATTCATGATTCAATGCATGATTCAATTCTTGATTCAATTCATAATTCAATTCATGATTCATGATTCGATATATGATTCATGTTTGAATTCATGATTCAATTCATGATTCATTTCATGATTCATGATTCAATTCATGATTCATGATTCAATTCTTGATTTATGATTCATGATTCATGATTCAATTCATGATTCATGATTCAATTCATGATTCATGATTCGATTCATGATTCATGATTCATGATTAAATTCATGATTCATGATTCAATGCATGATTCGATTCATGATTCATGATTCAATTCATGATTCATGACTAATGATTCAATTCATGATTCATGATTTATTTCATGATTCAATTCATGGTTCATGAATCTTGATTCAATTCATGATTTATTTCATGATTCATGATTCGATTCATGATTTATGATTCATGATTCAATTCATGATTCATGATTCGATTCATGATTCATGATTCAATTCTTGATTCATGATTCATGATTCGAATTATGATTCATGATTAAATTCATGATTCATGATTTATGATTCAATTCATGATTCATGATTTATTTCATGATTCAATTCAAGGTTCATGAATCTTGATTCAATTCACGATTTATTTCATGATTCATGATTCGATTCATGATTCATGATTCATGATTCATTTCATGATTCAATTCATGATTTATGATTCAATTCATGATTCATTTCATGATTCATGATTCCTGATTCAATTCATGATTCATGATTCAATTCATGATTCATGATTCAATTCATGATTCATGATTGATTTCATGATTCATGATTCAATTCATTATTCAATTTATGATTCATAATTCATAATTCAATTCATGATTCAATTCATGAGTCATGATTCAATTCATGATTCATGATTCATGATTCGATTCATGATTCATGATTCAATTCATGATTCATGATTCAATTCATGATTCGTGATTCATGATTCAATTCATGATTTATGATTCGATTCATGATTTATGATTCATGATTCAATTCATGATTCATGATTCAATTCATGATTCATGATTCATGATTCATGATTCAATTTATGATTCATGATTCAATTTATGATTCATGATTCATTTCATGTTTCATTTCATGATTCATGATTCAATTCAAGATTCATGATTCAATTCAAGATTCATGATTCAATTCATGATTTATTTGATCGTTCATTTCATGATTCATGATTCAATTCATGATTTATGATTCAATTCGATTAAATGAATTAATTCATGATTCATGATTCATCATCAATTCATGATTCATGATTCATGATTCAATGCATGATTCAATTCTTGATTCAATTCATAATTCAATTCATGATTCATGTTTGAATTCATGATTCAATTCATGATTCATTACATGATTCATGATTCAATTCATGATTCATGATTCAATTCTTGATTTATGATTCATGATTCATGATTCAATTCATGATTCATGATTCAATTCATGATTCATGATTCGATTCATGATTCATGATTCAATTCATGATTCATGATTCAAGTCATGATTCATGATTCATTTTATGATTCATGATTCATGATTCAATTCATGATTCATGATTCAATGCATGATTCGATTCATGATTCATGATTCAATTCATGATTCATGACTAATGATTCAATTCATGATTCATGATTTATTTCATGATTCAATTCATGGTTCATGAATCTTGATTCAATTCATGATTTATTTCATGATTCATGATTCGATTCATGATTCATGATTCATGATTCAATTCATGATTCATGATTCGATTCATGATTCATGATTCAATTCTTGATTCATGATTCTTGATTCGAATTATGATTCATGATTAAATTCATGATTCATGATTTATGATTCAATTCATGATTCATGATTTATTTCATGATTCAATTCAAGGTTCATGAATCTTGATTCAATTCATGATTTATTTCATGATTCATGATTCGATTCATGATTCATGATTCATGATTCATTTCATGATTCAATTCATGATTTATGATTCAATTCATGATTCATTTCATGATTCGTGATTCCTGATTCAATTCATGATTCATGATTCAATTCATGATTCATGATTCAATTCATGATTCATGATTGATTTCATGATTCATGATTCAATTCATGATTCAATTTATGATTCATAATTCATAATTCAATTCATGATTCAATTCATGAGTCATGATTCAATTCATGATTCATGATTCGATTCATGATTCATGATTCAATTCATGATTCATGATTCAATTCATGATTCGTGATTCATGATTCATGATTCAATTCATGATTTATGATTCGATTCATGATTCATGATTCATGATTCAATTCATGATTCATGATTCGATTCATGATTCATGATTCATGATTCATGATTCAATTTATGATTCATGATTCAATTTATGATTCATGATTCATTTCATGTTTCATTTCATGATTCATGATTCAATTCAAGATTCATGATTCAATTCAAGATTCATGATTCAATTCATGATTTATTTGATGATTCATTTCATGATTCATGATTCAATTCATGATTTATGATTCAATTCGATTAAATGAATTAATTCATGATTCATGATTCATCATCAATTCATGATTCATGATTCATGATTCAATGCATGATTCAATTCTTGATTCAATTCATAATTCAATTCATGATTCATGTTTGAATTCATGATTCAATTCATGATTCATTACATGATTCATGATTCAATTCATGATTCATGATTTAATTCTTGATTTATGATTCATGATTCATGATTCAATTCATGATTCATGATTCAATTCATGATTCATGATTCAATTCATGATTTATGACTCGATTCATGATTCATGATTCATGATTCAATTCATGATTCATGATTCGATTCATGATTCATGATTCAATTCATGATTCATGATTCATGATTCAATTCATGATTCATGATTCAATTTATGATTCATGATTCATTTCATGTTTTATTTCATGATTCATGATTCAATTCAAGATTCATGATTCAATTCAAGATTCATGATTCAATTCATGATTCATTTGATGATTCATTTCATGATTCATGATTCAATTCATGATTTATGATTCAATTCGATTAAATGAATTAATTCATGATTTATGATTCATCATCAATTCATGATTCATGATTCATGATTCAATGCATGATTCAATTCTTGATTCAATTCATAATTCAATTCATGATTCATGTTTGAATTCATGATTCAATTCATGATTCATGATTCATTTCATGATTCATGATTTAATTTAGGATTCATGATTCATAATTCAATTCATGATTAATGATTCAATTCATGATTCATGATTCATTTTATGATTCATGATTCATGATTCAATTCATGTTTCATGATTCAATTCATGATTTGATTCATGATTCAATTCTTAATTCGATTCATGATTCA
Source organism: Mixophyes australis (assembly GCA_036250195.1). Taxonomy (NCBI): domain Eukaryota; kingdom Metazoa; phylum Chordata; class Amphibia; order Anura; family Limnodynastidae; genus Mixophyes; species Mixophyes australis. Next base: position 211,963,169 of record JAVHZZ010000004.1, on the reverse strand, counting down.
TGATTCAATTCATGATTCATGATTCAATTCATGATTCATGACTCATGATTCCATTCATGATTCATGATTTAATTCATGATTTATGATTCATGATTCAATTCATGATTCATGATTCATGATTAGATTCATGATTCATAATTTAATTCATGATTCAATTCATGATTCATGATTCATGATTCAATTCATGATTCATGATTCAAATCATGATTCGATTCATGATTCATGATTCATGATTCGATATATGATTCATGATTAAATTCATGATTCATGATTTATGATTCAATTCATGATTCATGATTCAATTCATGATTTGATTCATGATTCATGATTCATGATTCAATTCATGATTCATGATTCGATTCATGATTCATGATTAAATTTATGATTCATGATTTATTATTCAATTCATGATTCCTGATTTATTTCATGATTAAATTCATGAATCCTGATTTATTTCATGATTCAATTCATGGTTCATGAATCTTGATTCAATTCATGATTTATTTCATGATTCATGATTCGATTCATGATTCATGATTCAATTCATGATTCAATTCATGATTTATTTCATGATTCATGATTCAATTCATGATTAAATTCAGGATTTATGATTCAATTCATGATTCATGATTCATGATTCAATTCAGTATTCATGATTCAATTCATGATTCAATTCATGATTCATGATTCAATTCATGATTCATTTCATGATTCATGATTTCTGATTCAATTTATGATTCATGATTCAATTCATGATTCATGATTCATTTCATGATTCATGATTCAATTTATGATTCGTGATTCATGATTCATGATTCAATTCATGATTCATGATTCAATTCTTGATTTATGATTCATGATTCAATTCATGATTCATGATTCAATTCATGATTCATGATTCGATTCATGATTCATGATTCATGATTCAATTCATGATTCATGATTCAAGTCATGATTCATGATTCAATTGATTATTTGATTCATGATTCATGATTCAATTCATGATTCATGACTAATGATTCAATTCATGATTCATGATTCGGTTCATGATTCATGATTCATGATTCGATTCATGATTCATGATTCAATTCATGATTGATGATTCATGATTGAATTCATGATTCGATTCATGATTCATGATTCATTTCATGATTCATGATTCAATTTATGATTCGTGATTCATGATTCATGATTCAATTCATGATTCATGATTCAATTCTTGATTTATGATTCATGATTCAATTCATGATTCATGATTCAATTCATGATTCATGATTCAATTCATGATTCATGATTCATGATTCAATTCATGATTCATGATTCAAGTCATGATTCATGATTCAATTGATTATTTGATTCATGATTCATGATTCAATTCATGATTCATGACTAATGATTCAATTCATGATTCATGATTCGGTTCATGATTCATGATTCATGATTCGATTCATGATTCATGATTCAATTCATGATTGATGATTCATGATTGAATTCATGATTCGATTCATGATTCATGATTCATGACTGGATATATGATTCATGATTAAATTCATGATTCATGATTTATGATTCAATTCATGATTCATGATTCATGATTCAATTCATGATTTGATTCATGATTCATGATTCATGCTTCAATTCATGATTCATGATTCGATTCATGATTTATGATTCAATTCTTGATTCATTATTCGATTCATGATTCATGATTAAATTTATGATTCATGATTTATGATTCAATTCATGATTCCTGATTTATTTCATGATTCAATTCATGGTTCATGAATCTTGATTCAATTCATGATTTATTTCATGATTCATGATTCGATTCATGATTCATGATTCGATTCATGATTCATGATTCATGATTCAATTCATGATTCAATTCATGATTTATTTCATGATTCATGATTCAATTCATGATTCAATTCAGGATTTATGATTCAATTCATGATTCATGATTCATGATTCATGATTCGATTCATGATTCATGATTCTAGATTTGATTCATGATTCTAGATTTGATTCATGATTCATGATTCAATTCATGATTCATGATTCATGATTCGATTCATGATTCGATTTATGATTCATGATTCATGATTCGATTCATGATTCATGATTAATTTCATGATTCATGATTTATGATTCAATTCATGATTCATGATTCATGATTCAATTCATGATTCGATTCATGGTTCATGATTCATGATTCAATTCATGATTCATGATTCGATTCATGATTCATGATTCAATTCTTGATTCATGATTCGATTCATGATTCATGATTAAATTTATGATTCATGATTTATGATTCAATTCATGATTCATGATTTATTTCATGATTCAATTCATGGTTCATGAATCTTGATTCAATTCATGATTTATTTCATGATTAATGATTCAATTCATGATTCAATTCAGGATTTATGATTCAATTCATGATTCATGATTCATGATTCAATTCAGTATTCATGATTCAATTCATGATTCAATTCATGATTCATGATTCAATTCATGATTCATTTCATGATTCATTTCATGATTCATGATTTCTGATTCAATTTATGATTCATGATTCAATTCATGATTCATGATTCATTTCATGATTCATGATTCAATTTATGATTCGTGATTCATGATTCATGATTCAATTCATGATTCATGATTCGATTCATGATTCATGATTCATGATTCAATTCATGATTCATGATTCATGATTCGATTCTTGATTCATGATTCAATTCATGATTCATTATTCATGATTCAATGCATGATTCATGATTCATGATTCAATGCATGATTCAATTCTTGATTCAATTCATAATTCAATTCATGATTCATGATTCGATTCATGATTCATGTTTGAATTCATGATTCAATTCATGATTCATTTCATGATTCATGATTCAATTCATGATTCATGATTCAATTCTTGATTTATGATTCATGATTCAATTCATGATTCATGATTCAATTCATGATTCATGATTCGATTCATGATTCATTATTCATGATTCAATTCATGATTCATGATTCAAGTCATGATTCATGATTCAATTCATTATTCGATTCATGATTCATGATTCAATTCATGATTCATGACTAATGATTCAATTCATGATTCATGATTCGGTTCATGATTCATGATTCATGATTCGATTCATGATTCATGATTCAATTCATGATTGATGATTCATGATTGAATTCATGATTCGATTCATGATTCATGATTGGATATATGATTCATGATTAAATTCATGATTCATGATTTATGATTCAATTCATGATTCATGATTCATGATTCAATTCATGATTTGATTCATGATTCATGATTCATGCTTCAATTCATGATTCATGATTCGATTCATGATTTATGATTCAATTCTTGATTCATTATTCGATTCATGATTCATGATTAAATTTATGATTCATGATTTATGATTCAATTCATGATTCCTGATTTATTTCATGATTCAATTCATGGTTCATGAATCTTGATTCAATTCATTATTTATTTCATGATTCATGATTCGATTCATGATTCATGATTCGATTCATGATTCATGATTCATGATTCAATTCATGATTCAATTCATGATTTATTTCATGATTCATGATTCAATTCATGATTCAATTCAGGATTTATGATTCAATTCATGATTCATGATTCATGATTCATGATTCGATTCATGATTCATGATTCTAGATTTGATTCATGATTCATGATTCAATTCATGATTCATGATTCATGATTCGATTCATGATTCGATTTATGATTCATGATTCATGATTCGATTCATGATTCATGATTAATTTCATGATTCATGATTTATGATTCAATTCATGATTCATGATTCATGATTCAATTCATGATTCGATTCATGGTTCATGATTCATGATTCAATTCATGATTCATGATTCATGATTCGATTCATGATTCGATTTATGATTCATGATTCATGATTCGATTCATGATTCATGATTAATTTCATGATTCATGATTTATGATTCAATTCATGATTCATGATTCATGATTCAATTCATGATTCGATTCATGGTTCATGATTCATGATTCAATTCATGATTCATGATTCGATTCATGATTCATGATTCAATTCTTGATTCATAATTCGATTCATGATTCATGATTAAATTTATGATTCATGATTTATGATTCAATTCATGATTCATGATTTATTTCATGATTCAATTCATGGTTCATGAATCTTGATTCAATTCATGATTTATTTCATGATTAATGATTCAATTCATGATTCAATTCAGGATTTATGATTCAATTCAGGATTCATGATTCATGATTCAATTCAGTATTCATGATTCAATTCATGATTCATGATTCAATTCATGATTCATTTCATGATTCATTTCATGATTCATGATTTCTGATTCAATTTATGATTCATGATTCAATTCATGATTCATGATTCATTTCATGATTCATGATTCAATTTATGATTCGTGATTCATGATTCAATTCATGATTCGATTCATGATTCATGATTCATGATTCAATTCATGATTCATGATTCGATTCATGATTCATGATTCAATTCATGATTCATGATTCATGATTCAATGCATGATTCAATTCTTGATTCAATTCATAATTTAATTCATGATTCATGATTCGATTCATGATTCATGTTTGAATTCATGATTCAATTCATGATTCATTTCATGATTCATGATTCAATTCATGATTCATGATTCAATTCTTGATTTATGATTCATGATTCAATTCATGATTCATGATTCAATTCATGATTCATGATTCGATTCATGATTCATGATTCATGATTCAATTCATGATTCATGATTCAAGTCATGATTCATGATTCAATTCATTATTCGATTCATGATTCATGATTCAATTCATGATTCATGACTAATGATTCAATTCATGATTCATGATTCGGTTCATGATTCATGATTCATGATTTGATTCATGATTCATGATTGAATTCATGATTGATGATTCATGATTGAATTCATGATTTGATTCATGATTCATGATTGGATATATGATTCATGATTAAATTCATGATTCATGATTTATGATTCAATTCATGATTCATGATTCATGATTCAATTCATGATTTCATTCATGATTCATGATTCATGATTCATGCTTCAATTCATGATTCATGATTCGATTCATGATTTATGATTCAATTCTTGATTCATTATTCGATTCATGATTCATGATTAAATTTATGATTCATGATTTATGATTCAATTCATGATTCCTGATTTATTTAATGATTCAATTCATGGTTTATGAATCTTGATTCAATTCATGATTTATTTCATGATTCATGATTCGATTCATGATTCATGATTCGATTCATGATTCATGATTCATGATTCAATTCATGATTCAATTCATGATTTATTTCATGATTCATGATTCAATTCATGATTCAATTCAGGATTTATGATTAAATTCATGATTCATGATTCATGATTCGATTCATGATTCATGATTCTAGATTTGATTCATGATTCATGATTCAATTCATGATTCAATATTCATGATTCAATTCATGATTCGATTCATGATTCATGATTCATGATTCGATTCATGATTCATGATTAATTTCATGATTCATGATTTATGATTCAATTCATGATTCATGATTCATGATTCAATTCATGATTCGATTCATGATTCATGATTCATGATTCATGATTCATGATTAGATTCATGATTCATAATTTAATTCATGATTCAATTCATGATTCATGATTCATGATTCAATTCATGATTCATGATTCAAATCATGATTCGATTCATGATTCATGATTCATGATTCGATATATGATTCATGATTAAATTCATGATTCATGATTTATGATTCAATTCATGATTCATGATTCAATTCATGATTTGATTCATGATTCATGATTCATGATTCAATTCATGATTCATGATTCGATTCATGATTCATGATTAAATTTATGATTCATGATTTATTATTCAATTCATGATTCCTGATTTATTTCATGATTAAATTCATGAATCCTGATTTATTTCATGATTCAATTCATGGTTCATGAATCTTGATTCAATTCATGATTTATTTCATGATTCATGATTCGATTCATGATTCATGATTCAATTCATGATTCAATTCATGATTTATTTCATGATTCATGATTCAATTCATGATTAAATTCAGGATTTATGATTCAATTCATGATTCATGATTCATGATTCAATTCAGTATTCATGATTCAATTCATGATTCAATTCATGATTCATGATTCAATTCATGATTCATTTCATGATTCATGATTTCTGATTCAATTTATGATTCATGATTCAATTCATGATTCATGATTCATTTCATGATTCATGATTCAATTTATGATTCGTGATTCATGATTCATGATTCAATTCATGATTCATGATTCAATTCTTGATTTATGATTCATGATTCAATTCATGATTCATGATTCAATTCATGATTCATGATTCGATTCATGATTCATGATTCATGATTCAATTCATGATTCATGATTCAAGTCATGATTCATGATTCAATTGATTATTTGATTCATGATTCATGATTCAATTCATGATTCATGACTAATGATTCAATTCATGATTCATGATTCGGTTCATGATTCATGATTCATGATTCGATTCATGATTCATGATTCAATTCATGATTGATGATTCATGATTGAATTCATGATTCGATTCATGATTCATGATTCATTTCATGATTCATGATTCAATTTATGATTCGTGATTCATGATTCATGATTCAATTCATGATTCATGATTCAATTCTTGATTTATGATTCATGATTCAATTCATGATTCATGATTCAATTCATGATTCATGATTCAATTCATGATTCATGATTCATGATTCAATTCATGATTCATGATTCAAGTCATGATTCATGATTCAATTGATTATTTGATTCATGATTCATGATTCAATTCATGATTCATGACTAATGATTCAATTCATGATTCATGATTCGGTTCATGATTCATGATTCATGATTCGATTCATGATTCATGATTCAATTCATGATTGATGATTCATGATTGAATTCATGATTCGATTCATGATTCATGATTCATGACTGGATATATGATTCATGATTAAATTCATGATTCATGATTTATGATTCAATTCATGATTCATGATTCATGATTCAATTCATGATTTGATTCATGATTCATGATTCATGCTTCAATTCATGATTCATGATTCGATTCATGATTTATGATTCAATTCTTGATTCATTATTCGATTCATGATTCATGATTAAATTTATGATTCATGATTTATGATTCAATTCATGATTCCTGATTTATTTCATGATTCAATTCATGGTTCATGAATCTTGATTCAATTCATGATTTATTTCATGATTCATGATTCGATTCATGATTCATGATTCGATTCATGATTCATGATTCATGATTCAATTCATGATTCAATTCATGATTTATTTCATGATTCATGATTCAATTCATGATTCAATTCAGGATTTATGATTCAATTCATGATTCATGATTCATGATTCATGATTCGATTCATGATTCATGATTCTAGATTTGATTCATGATTCTAGATTTGATTCATGATTCATGATTCAATTCATGATTCATGATTCATGATTCGATTCATGATTCGATTTATGATTCATGATTCATGATTCGATTCATGATTCATGATTAATTTCATGATTCATGATTTATGATTCAATTCATGATTCATGATTCATGATTCAATTCATGATTCGATTCATGGTTCATGATTCATGATTCAATTCATGATTCATGATTCGATTCATGATTCATGATTCAATTCTTGATTCATGATTCGATTCATGATTCATGATTAAATTTATGATTCATGATTTATGATTCAATTCATGATTCATGATTTATTTCATGATTCAATTCATGGTTCATGAATCTTGATTCAATTCATGATTTATTTCATGATTAATGATTCAATTCATGATTCAATTCAGGATTTATGATTCAATTCATGATTCATGATTCATGATTCAATTCAGTATTCATGATTCAATTCATGATTCAATTCATGATTCATGATTCAATTCATGATTCATTTCATGATTCATTTCATGATTCATGATTTCTGATTCAATTTATGATTCATGATTCAATTCATGATTCATGATTCATTTCATGATTCATGATTCAATTTATGATTCGTGATTCATGATTCATGATTCAATTCATGATTCATGATTCGATTCATGATTCATGATTCATGATTCAATTCATGATTCATGATTCATGATTCGATTCTTGATTCATGATTCAATTCATGATTCATTATTCATGATTCAATGCATGATTCATGATTCATGATTCAATGCATGATTCAATTCTTGATTCAATTCATAATTCAATTCATGATTCATGATTCGATTCATGATTCATGTTTGAATTCATGATTCAATTCATGATTCATTTCATGATTCATGATTCAATTCATGATTCATGATTCAATTCTTGATTTATGATTCATGATTCAATTCATGATTCATGATTCAATTCATGATTCATGATTCGATTCATGATTCATTATTCATGATTCAATTCATGATTCATGATTCAAGTCATGATTCATGATTCAATTCATTATTCGATTCATGATTCATGATTCAATTCATGATTCATGACTAATGATTCAATTCATGATTCATGATTCGGTTCATGATTCATGATTCATGATTCGATTCATGATTCATGATTCAATTCATGATTGATGATTCATGATTGAATTCATGATTCGATTCATGATTCATGATTCATGATTGGATATATGATTCATGATTAAATTCATGATTCATGATTTATGATTCAATTCATGATTCATGATTCATGATTCAATTCATGATTTGATTCATGATTCATGATTCATGCTTCAATTCATGATTCATGATTCGATTCATGATTTATGATTCAATTCTTGATTCATTATTCGATTCATGATTCATGATTAAATTTATGATTCATGATTTATGATTCAATTCATGATTCCTGATTTATTTCATGATTCAATTCATGGTTCATGAATCTTGATTCAATTCATTATTTATTTCATGATTCATGATTCGATTCATGATTCATGATTCGATTCATGATTCATGATTCATGATTCAATTCATGATTCAATTCATGATTTATTTCATGATTCATGATTCAATTCATGATTCAATTCAGGATTTATGATTCAATTCATGATTCATGATTCATGATTCATGATTCGATTCATGATTCATGATTCTAGATTTGATTCATGATTCATGATTCAATTCATGATTCATGATTCATGATTCGATTCATGATTCGATTTATGATTCATGATTCATGATTCGATTCATGATTCATGATTAATTTCATGATTCATGATTTATGATTCAATTCATGATTCATGATTCATGATTCAATTCATGATTCGATTCATGGTTCATGATTCATGATTCAATTCATGATTCATGATTCGATTCATGATTCATGATTCAATTCTTGATTCATAATTCGATTCATGATTCATGATTAAATTTATGATTCATGATTTATGATTCAATTCATGATTCATGATTTATTTCATGATTCAATTCATGGTTCATGAATCTTGATTCAATTCATGATTTATTTCATGATTAATGATTCAATTCATGATTCAATTCAGGATTTATGATTCAATTCAGGATTCATGATTCATGATTCAATTCAGTATTCATGATTCAATTCATGATTCATGATTCAATTCATGATTCATTTCATGATTCATTTCATGATTCATGATTTCTGATTCAATTTATGATTCATGATTCAATTCATGATTCATGATTCATTTCATGATTCATGATTCAATTTATGATTCGTGATTCATGATTCAATTCATGATTCGATTCATGATTCATGATTCATGATTCAATTCATGATTCATGATTCGATTCATGATTCATGATTCAATTCATGATTCATGATTCATGATTCAATGCATGATTCAATTCTTGATTCAATTCATAATTTAATTCATGATTCATGATTCGATTCATGATTCATGTTTGAATTCATGATTCAATTCATGATTCATTTCATGATTCATGATTCAATTCATGATTCATGATTCAATTCTTGATTTATGATTCATGATTCAATTCATGATTCATGATTCAATTCATGATTCATGATTCGATTCATGATTCATGATTCATGATTCAATTCATGATTCATGATTCAAGTCATGATTCATGATTCAATTCATTATTCGATTCATGATTCATGATTCAATTCATGATTCATGACTAATGATTCAATTCATGATTCATGATTCGGTTCATGATTCATGATTCATGATTTGATTCATGATTCATGATTGAATTCATGATTGATGATTCATGATTGAATTCATGATTTGATTCATGATTCATGATTGGATATATGATTCATGATTAAATTCATGATTCATGATTTATGATTCAATTCATGATTCATGATTCATGATTCAATTCATGATTTCATTCATGATTCATGATTCATGATTCATGCTTCAATTCATGATTCATGATTCGATTCATGATTTATGATTCAATTCTTGATTCATTATTCGATTCATGATTCATGATTAAATTTATGATTCATGATTTATGATTCAATTCATGATTCCTGATTTATTTAATGATTCAATTCATGGTTTATGAATCTTGATTCAATTCATGATTTATTTCATGATTCATGATTCGATTCATGATTCATGATTCGATTCATGATTCATGATTCATGATTCAATTCATGATTCAATTCATGATTTATTTCATGATTCATGATTCAATTCATGATTCAATTCAGGATTTATGATTAAATTCATGATTCATGATTCATGATTCGATTCATGATTCATGATTCTAGATTTGATTCATGATTCATGATTCAATTCATGATTCAATATTCATGATTCAATTCATGATTCGATTCATGATTCATGATTCATGATTCGATTCATGATTCATGATTAATTTCATGATTCATGATTTATGATTCAATTCATGATTCATGATTCATGATTCAATTCATGATTCGATTCATGATTCATGATTCATGATTCATGATTCGATTCATGATTCATGATTAATTTCATGATTCATGATTCAATTCTTGATTCATGATGCGATTCATGATTCATGATTAAATTTATGATTCATGATTTATGATTCAATTCATGATTCATGATTTATTTCATGATTCAATTCATGGTTCATGAATCTTGATTCAATTCATGATTTATTTCATGATTAATGATTCGATTCATGATTCATGATTCATGATTCAATTCATGATTCAATTCAGGATTTATAAATCAATTCATGATTCATGATTCATGATTCAATTCATGAATCATGATTCATGATTCAATTTATGATTCATGAATCAATTCATGATGCATGATTCAATTTGTGATTCATGATTCAATTCATGATTCATTTCATGATTCATGATTCCTGATTCAATTCATGATTCCTGATTCAATTCATGATTCATGATTCATTTCATGATTCATGATTCAATTCATGATTCGATTCATGATTCATGATTCATGATTCAATTCATGATTCATGATTCGATTCATGATTCATGATTCAATTTTTGATTCATGATTCGAATTATGATTCATGATAAAATTCATGATTCATGATTCATGATTCGATTCATGATTCATGATTCAATTCATGATTCATGATTCATGATTCATGATTCAATTCATGATTTATGATTCGATTCATGATTCATGATTCATGATTCAATTCATGATTCATGATTCAATTCATGATTCATGATTCATGATTCATGATTCATGATTCAATTTATGATTCATGATTCAATTTATGATTCATGATTCATTTCATGTTTCATTTCATGATTCATGATTCAATTCAAGATTCATGATTCAATTCAAGATTCATGATTCAATTCATGATTTATTTGATGATTCATTTCATGATTCATGATTCAATTCATGATTTATGATTCAATTCGATTAAATGAATTAATTCATGATTCATGATTCATCATCAATTCATGATTCATGATTCATGATTCAATGCATGATTCAATTCTTGATTCAATTCATAATTCAATTCATGATTCATGTTTGAATTCATGATTCAATTCATGATTCATTACATGATTCATGATTCAATTCATGATTCATGATTCAATTCTTGATTTATGATTCATGATTCATGATTCAATTCATGATTCATGATTCAATTCATGATTCATGATTCGATTCATGATTCATGATTCATGATTCAATTCATGATTCATGATTCAAGTCATGATTCATGATTCATTTTATGATTCATGATTCAATTCATGATTCATGATTCAATGCATGATTCGATTCATGATTCATGATTCAATTCATGATTCATGACTAATGATTCAATTCATGATTCATGATTTATTTCATGATTCAATTCATGGTTCATGAATCTTGATTCAATTCATGATTTATTTCATGATTTATGATTCATTTCATGATTCGTGATTCCTGATTCAATTCATGATTCATGATTCAATTCATGATTCATGATTCAATTCATGATTCATGATTGATTTCATGATTCATGATTCAATTCATGATTCAATTTATGATTCATAATTCATAATTCAATTCATGATTCAATTCATGAGTCATGATTCAATTCATGATTCATGATTCATGATTCGATTCATGATTCATGATTCAATTCATGATTCATGATTCAATTCATGATTCGTGATTCATGATTCATGATTCAATTCATGATTTATGATTCGATTCATGATTCATGATTCATGATTCAATTCATGATTCATGATTCGATTCATGATTCATGATTCATGATTCATGATTCAATTTATGATTCATGATTCAATTTATGATTCATGATTCATTTCATGTTTCATTTCATGATTCATGATTCAATTCAAGATTCATGATTCAATTCAAGATTCATGATTCAATTCATGATTTATTTGATGATTCATTTCATGATTCATGATTCAATTCATGATTTATGATTCAATTCGATTAAATGAATTAATTCATGATTCATGATTCATCATCAATTCATGATTCATGATTCATGATTCAATGCATGATTCAATTCTTGATTCAATTCATAATTCAATTCATGATTCATGTTTGAATTCATGATTCAATTCATGATTCATTACATGATTCATGATTCAATTCATGATTCATGATTTAATTCTTGATTTATGATTCATGATTCATGATTCAATTCATGATTCATGATTCAATTCATGATTCATGATTCGATTCATGATTCATGATTCATGATTCAATTCATGATTCATGATTCAAGTCATGATTCATGATTCATTTTATGATTCATGATTCAATTCATGATTCATGATTCAATGCATGATTCGATTCATGATTCATGATTCAATTCATGATTCATGACTAATGATTCAATTCATGATTCATGATTTATTTCATGATTCAATTCATGGTTCATGAATCTTGATTCAATTCATGATTTATTTCATGATTCATGATTCATTTCATGATTCGTGATTCCTGATTCAATTCATGATTCATGATTCAATTCATGATTCATGATTCAATTCATGATTCATGATTGATTTCATGATTCATGATTCAATTCATGATTCAATTTATGATTCATAATTCATAATTCAATTCATGATTCAATTCATGAGTCATGATTCAATTCATGATTCATGATTCATGATTCGATTCATGATTCATGATTCAATTCATGATTCATGATTCAATTCATGATTCGTGATTCATGATTCATGATTCAATTCATGATTTATGATTCGATTCATGATTCATGATTCATGATTCAATTCATGATTCATGATTCGATTCATGATTCATGATTCATGATTCATGATTCAATTTATGATTCATGATTCAATTTATGATTCATGATTCATTTCATGTTTCATTTCATGATTCATGATTCAATTCAAGATTCATGATTCAATTCAAGATTCATGATTCAATTCATGATTTATTTGATGATTCATTTCATGATTCATGATTCAATTCATGATTTATGATTCAATTCGATTAAATGAATTAATTCATGATTCATGATTCATCATCAATTCATGATTCATGATTCATGATTCAATGCATGATTCAATTCTTGATTCAATTCATAATTCAATTCATGATTTATGTTTGAATTCATGATTCAATTCATGATTCATTACATGATTCATGATTCAATTCATGATTCATGATTTAATTCTTGATTTATGATTCATGATTCATGATTCAATTCATGATTCATGATTCAATTCATGATTCATGATTCGATTCATGATTCATGATTCATGATTCAATTCATGATTTATGACTCGATTCATGATTCATGATTCATGATTCAATTCATGATTCATGATTCGATTGATGATTCATGATTCAATTCATGATTCATGATTCATGATTCAATTCATGATTCATGATTCAATTTATGATTCATGATTCATTTCATGTTTTATTTCATGATTCATGATTCAATTCAAGATTCATGATTCAATTCAAGATTCATGATTCAATTCATGATTCATTTGATGATTCATTTCATGATTTATGATTCAATTCATGATTTATGATTCAATTCGATTAAATGAATTAATTCATGATTCATGATTCATCATCAATTCATGATTCATGATTCATGATTCAATGCATGATTCAATTCTTGATTCAATTCATAATTCAATTCATGATTCATGTTTGAATTCATGATTCAATTCATGATTCATGATTCATTTCATGATTCATGATTTAATTTAGGATTCATGATTCATAATTCAATTCATGATTAATGATTCAATTCATGATTCATGATTCATTTTATGATTCATGATTCATGATTCAATTCATGTTTCATGATTCAATTCATGATTTGATTCATGATTCAATTCTTAAATCGATTCATGATTCATGATTCAATTCATGATTCATGATTCAATTCATGATTCATGACTCATGATTCCATTCATGATTCATGATTTAATTCATGATTTATGATTCATGATTCAATTCATGATTCATGATTAGATTCATGATTCATAATTTAATTCATGATTCAATTCATGATTCATGATTCATGATTCAATTCATGATTCATGATTCAAATCATGATTCGATTCATGATTCATGATTCATGATTCGATATATGATTCATGATTAAATTCATGATTCATGATTTATGATTCAATTCATGATTCATGATTCAATTCATGATTTGATTCATGATTCATGATTCATGATTCAATTCATGATTCATGATTCGATTCATGATTCATGATTAAATTTATGATTCATGATTTATGATTCAATTCATGATTCCTGATTTATTTCATGATTAAATTCATGATTCCTGATTTATTTCATGATTCAATTCATGGTTCATGAGTCTTGATTCAATTCATGATTTATTTCATGATTCATGATTCGATTCATGATTCATGATTCATGATTCAATTCATGATTCAATTCATGATTTATTTCATGATTCATGATTCAATTCATGATTCAATTCAGGATTTATGATTCAATTCATGATTCATGATTCATGATTCAATTCAGTATTCATGATTCAATTCATGATTCAATTCATGATTCATGATTCAATTCATGATTCATTTCATGATTCATGATTTCTGATTCAATTTATGATTCATGATTCAATTCATGATTCATGATTCATTTCATGATTCATGATTCAATTTATGATTCGTGATTCATGATTCATGATTCAATTCATGATTCATGATTCATGATTCGATTCATGATTCATGATTCATGATTCAATTCATGATTCATGATTCATGATTCGATTCAAGATTCATGATTCAATTCATGATTCATGATTCATGATTCAATGCATGATTCATGATTCAATGCATGATTCAATTCTTGATTCAATTCATAATTCAATTCATGATTCATGATTCGATTCATGATTCATGTTTGAATTCATGATTCAATTCATGATTCATTTCATGATTCATGATTCAATTCATGATTCATGATTCAATTCTTGATTTATGATTCATGATTCAATTCATGATTTATGATTCAATTCATGATTCATGATTCGATTCATGATTCATGATTCAATTCATGATTCATGATTCAAGTCATGATTCATGATTCAATTGATTATTTGATTCATGATTCATGATTCAATTCATGATTCATGACTAATGATTCAATTCATGATTCATGATTCGGTTCATGATTCATGATTCATGATTCGATTCATGATTCATGATTCAATTCATGATTCATGATTCATGATTGAATTCATGATTCGATTCATGATTCATGATTCATGACTGGATATATGATTCATGATTAAATTCATGATTCATGATTTATGATTCAATTCATGATTCATGATTTATGATTCAATTCATGATTTGATTCATGATTCATGATTCATGCTTCAATTCATGATTCATGATTCGATTCATGATTTATGATTCAATTCTTGATTCATTATTCGATTCATGATTCATGATTAAATTTATGATTCATGATTTATGATTCAATTAATGATTCCTGATTTATTTCATGATTCAATTCATGGTTCATGAATCTTGATTCAATTCATGATTTTTTTCATGATTCATGATTCGATTCATGATTCATGATTCGATTCATGATTCATGATTCATGATTCAATTCATGATTCAATTCATGATTTATTTCATGATTCATGATTCAATTCATGATTCAATTCAGGATTTATGATTCAATTCATGATTCATGATTCATGATTCGATTCATGATTCATGATTCTAGATTTGATTCATGATTCATGATTCAATTCATGATTCATGATTCATGATTCGATTCATGATTCGATTTATGATTCATGATTCATGATTCGATTCATGATTCATGATTAATTTCATGATTCATGATTTATGATTCAATTCATGATTCATGATTCATGATTCAATTCATGATTCGATTCATGGTTCATGATTCATGATTCAATTCATGATTCATGATTCGATTCATGATTCATGATTCAATTCTTGATTCATGATTCGATTCATGATTCATGATTAAATTTATGATTCATGATTTATGATTCAATTCATGATTCATGATTTATTTCATGATTCAATTCATGGTTCATGAATCTTGATTCAATTCATGATTTATTTCATGATTAATGATTCAATTCATGATTCAATTCAGGATTTATGATTCAATTCATGATTCATGATTCATGATTCAATTCAGTATTCATGATTCAATTCATGATTCAATTCATGATTCATGATTCAATTCATGATTCATTTCATGATTTATTTCATGATTCATGATTTCTGATTCAATTTATGATTCATGAATCAATTCATGATTCATGATTCATTTCATGATTCATGATTCAATTTATGATTCGTGATTCATGATTCATGATTCAATTCATGATTCATGATTCGATTCATGATTCATGATTCATGATTCAATTCATGATTCATGATTCGATTCATGATTCATGATTCAATTCATGATTCATGATTCATGATTCAATGCATGATTCATGATTCATGATTCAATGCATGATTCAATTCTTGATTCAATTCATAATTCAATTCATGATTCATGATTCGATTCATGATTCATGTTTGAATTCATGATTCAATTCATGATTCATTTCATGATTCATGATTCAATTCATGATTCATGATTCAATTCTTGATTTATGATTCATGATTCAATTCATGATTCATGATTCATGATTCAATTCATGATTCATGATTCAAGTCATGATTCATGATTCAATTCATTATTCGATTCATGATTCATGATTCAATTCATGATTCATGACTAATGATTCAATTCATGATTCATGATTCGGTTCATGATTCATGATTCATGATTCGATTCATGATTCATGATTCAATTCATGATTCATGATTCATGATTGAATTCATGATTCGATTCATGATTCATGATTCATGATTGGATATATGATTCATGATTAAATTCATGATTCATGATTTATGATTCAATTCATGATTCATGATTCATGATTCAATTCATGATTTGATTCATGATTCATGATTCATGCTTCAATTCATGATTCATGATTCGATTCATGATTTATGATTCAATTCTTGATTCATTATTCGATTCATGATTCATGATTAAATTTATGATTCATGATTTATGATTCAATTCATGATTCCTGATTTATTTCATGATTCAATTCATGGTTCATGAATCTTGATTCAATTCATGATTTATTTCATGATTCATGATTCGATTCATGATTCATCATTCGATTCATGATTCATGATTCATGATTCAATTCATGATTCAATTCATGATTTATTTCATGATTCATGATTCAATTCATGATTCAATTCAGGATTTATGATTCAATTCATGATTCATGATTCATGATTCATGATTCGATTCATGATTCATGATTCTAGATTTGATTCATGATTCATGATTCAATTCATGATTCATGATTCATGATTCGATTCATGATTCGATTTATGATTCATGATTCATGATTCGATTCATGATTCATGATTAATTTCATGATTCATGATTTATGATTCAATTCATGATTCATGATTCATGATTCAATTCATGATTCGATTCATGGTTCATGATTCATGATTCAATTCATGATTCATGATTCGATTCATGATTCATGATTCAATTCTTGATTCATGATTCGATTCATGATTCATGATTAAATTTATGATTCATGATTTATGATTCAATTCATGATTCATGATTTATTTTATGATTCAATTCATGGTTCATGAATCTTGATTCAATTCATGATTTATTTCATGATTAATGATTCAATTCATGATTCAATTCAGGATTTATGATTCAATTCATGATTCATGATTCATGATTCAATTCAGTATTCATGATTCAATTCATGATTCATTTCATGATTCATTTCATGATTCATGATTTCTGATTCAATTTATGATTCATGATTCAATTCATGATTCATGATTCATTTCATGATTCATGATTCAATTTATGATTCGTGATTCATGATTCAATTCATGATTCATGATTCATGATTCGATTCATGATTCATGATTCATGATTCAATTCATGATTCATGATTCATGATTCGATTCATGATTCATGATTCAATTCATGATTCATGATTCATGATTCAATGCATGATTCAATTCTTGATTCAATTCATAATTCAATTCATGATTCATGATTCGATTCATGATTCATGTTTGAATTCATGATTCAATTCATGATTCATTTCATGATTCATGATTCAATTCATGATTCATGATTCAATTCTTGATTTATGATTCATGATTCAATTCATGATTCATGATTCAATTCATGATTCATGATTCGATTCATGATTCATGATTCATGATTCAATTCATGATTCATGATTCAAGTCATGATTCATGATTCAATTCATTATTCGATTCATGATTCATGATTCAATTCATGATTCATGACTAATGATTCAATTCATGATTCATGATTCGGTTCATGATTCATGATTCATGATTCGATTCATGATTCATGATTCAATTCATGATTGATGATTCATGATTGAATTCATGATTCGATTCATGATTCATGATTGGATATATGATTCATGATTAAATTCATGATTCATGATTTATGATTCAATTCATGATTCATGATTCATGATTCAATTCATGATTTCATTCATGATTCATGATTCATGATTCATGCTTCAATTCATGATTCATGATTCGATTCATGATTTATGATTCAATTCTTGATTCATTATTCGATTCATGATTCATGATTAAATTTATGATTCATGATTTATGATTCAATTCATGATTCCTGATTTATTTAATGATTCAATTCATGGTTTATGAATCTTGATTCAATTCATGATTTATTTCATGATTCATGATTCGATTCATGATTCATGATTCGATTCATGATTCATGATTCATGATTCAATTCATGATTCAATTCATGATTTATTTCATGATTCATGATTCAATTCATGATTCAATTCAGGATTTATGATTCAATTCATGATTCATGATTCATGATTCGATTCATGATTCATGATTCTAGATTTGATTCATGATTCATGATTCAATTCATGATTCATGATTCATGATTCAATTCATGATTCGATTCATGATTCATGATTCATGATTCGATTCATGATTCATGATTAATTTCATGATTCATGATTTATGATTCAATTCATGATTCATGATTCATGATTCGATTCATGATTCATGATTAATTTCATGATTCATGATTCAATTCTTGATTCATGATTCGATTCATGATTCATGATTAAATTTATGATTCATGATTTATGATTCAATTCATGATTCATGATTTATTTCATGATTCAATTCATGGTTCATGAATCTTGATTCAATTCATGATTTATTTCATGATTAATGATTCGATTCATGATTCATGATTCATGATTCAATTCATGATTCAATTCAGGATTTATAAATCAATTCATGATTCATGATTCATGATTCAATTCATGAATCATGATTCATGATTCAATTTATGATTCATGAATCAATTCATGATGCATGATTCAATTTGTGATTCATGATTCAATTCATGATTCATTTCATGATTCATGATTCCTGATTCAATTCATGATTCCTGATTCAATTCATGATTCATGATTCATTTCATGATTCATGATTCAATTCATGATTCGATTCATGATTCATGATTCATGATTCAATTCATGATTCATGATTCGATTCATGATTCCTGATTCAATTTTTGATTCATGATTCGAATTATGATTCATGATAAAATTCATGATTCATGATTTATGATTCAATTCATGATTCATGATTTATTTCATGATTCATGATTCATGATTCAATTCATGATTCAATTCATGATTTATGATTCAATTCATGATTCATGATTCATGATTTAATTCATGATTCATGATTCATGATTCGATTTATAATTCATTATTCAATTCCTGATGCATTATTCAATTCGTGATTCATGATTCAATTCATGATACATGATTCATTTCATGATTCATTTCATGATTCATTATTCCTGATTAAATTCATGATTCAAGATTCAATTCATGATTCATGATTCATTTCATTATTCATGATTCAATTCTTGATTTAATTTATGATTCATAATTCATGATTCAATTCATAATTCAATTCATGATTCATGATTCAATTCATGATTCATGATTCATGATTTGATTCATGATTCATGATTCAATTCATGATTCAAGATTCGATTCATGATTCATAATTCATGATTCAATTCATGATTCATGATTTATGATTCGATTTATGATTCATGATTCATGATTTATGATTCATGATTCAATTCATGATTCATGATTCATTTCATGATTCATTTCATGATTCATGATTCAATTCATGATTCATGATTTATTTCATGATTCATGATTCATGATTCAATTCATGATTTAATTCATGATTCAACTTATGATTTATAACTCATGATTCAATTCATGATTTAATTCATGATTCATGATTCATGATTCAATTCATGATTCATGATTCATGATTCAATTCATGAATCATGATTCGATTCATGATTCATGTTTCAATTCATGACTCAATTCTTGATTCAATTCATATTTCAATTCATGATTCATGATTCAAAATTATGATTCATGATTCATGATTCAATGCATGATTCATGATTCATGAATCAATGCATGATTCAATTCTTGATTCAATTCATAATTCAAATCATGATTCATGATTCGATTCATGATTCATGTTTGAATTCATGATTCAATTCATGATTCATTTCATGATTCATGATTCAATTCATGATTCATGATTCAATTCTTGATTTATGATGCATGATTCATGATTCAATTTATGATTCATGATTCAATCCATTAATCATGATTCAATTCATGATTCATGATTCATGATTCAATTCATGATTCATGATTCAATTCATGATTCATGATTCATTTCATGATTCTTTTCATGATTCATGATTTAATTCATGATTCATGATTCATGATTCAATTCATGATTCATGATTCATTTTATGATTCATGATTCATTATTCAGTTCATGATTCATGATTCAATTCATGATTCAATTCATGATTCATGATTTATGATTCAATTAATGATTCATGATTCATTATTCAGTTCATGATTCATGATTCAATTCATGATTCAATTCATGATTCATGATTTATGATTCAATTAATGATTCATGATTTATAATTCAATTCATGATTTATGATTCAATTCATGATTCAATTCATGATTCGATTCATGATTCATGATTCATGATTCAATTCATGATTCATGATTAAATTTATGATTCATGATTTATGATTCAATTCATGATTCATGATTCATGATTCAATTCATGATTTGATTCATGATTCATGATTCATGATTCGATTCGTGATTCATGATTCAATTCTTGATTCATGATTCGATTCATGATTCATGATTAAATTTATGATTCATGATTTATGAATCAATTCATGATTCATGATTTATTTCATGATTGAATTCATGGTTCATGAATCTTGATTCAATTCATGATTTATTTCATGATTCATGATTCAATTCATGATTCATGATTCGATTTATGATTCATGATTCAATTCATGATGCATGATTCAATTCGTGATTCATGATTTATTTCATGATTCATGATTCATTTCATGCTTCATTTCATGATTCATGATTCCTGATTCAATTCATAATTCATGATTCATTTCATGATTCATGATTCAATTCATGATTCGATTTATGATTCATGATTCATGATTCAATTCATGATTTATTTCATGATTCATGATTCGATTCATGATTTATGATTTAATTCATGATTCATGATTCGATTTATAATTCATTATTCAATTCCTGATGCATTATTCAATTCGTTATTCATGATTCAATTCATGATTCATGATTCATTTCATGATTCATTTCATGATTCATTATTCCTGATTAAATTCATGATTCATTATTCAATTCATGATTCATGATTCATTTCATTATTCATGATTCAATTCATGATTTAATTTATGATTCATAATTCATGATTCAATTCATGATTCAATTCATGATTCATGATTCATGATTTGATTCATGATTCATGATTTGATTCATGATTCATGATTCAATTCATGATTCATAATTCAATTCATGATTCGTGATTCATGATTCAATTCATGATTCATGATTCAATTTATGATTCATGATTCATTTCATGATTCTTTTCATGATTCATGATTTAATTCATGATTAATGATTGAATTCATGATTCATGATTCATTTTATGATTCATGATTCATTATTCAGTTCATGATTTATGATTCAATTCATGATTCAATTAATGATTTGATTCATGATTCATGATTCATGATTCGATTCATGATTCATGATTAAATTTATGATTCATGATTTATGATTCAATTCATGATTCATGATTCATTATTCAATTCATGATTTGATTCATGATTCATGATTCATGATTCAATTCATGATTCATGATTCGATTCTTGATTCATGATTCGATTCATGATTCATGATTAAATTTATGATTCATGATTCATGATTCAATTCATGATTCATGATTCATGATTCAATTCATGATTCGATTCATGATTCATGATTCATGATTCAATTCATGATTCATGATTAATTTCATGATTCATGATTTATGATTCAATTCATGATTCATGATTCATGATTCGATTCATGATTCATGATTAATTTCATGATTCATGATTCAATTCTTGATTCATGATTCGATTCATGATTCATGATTAAATTTATGATTCATGATTTATGATTCAATTCATGATTCATGATTTATTTCATGATTCAATTCCTGGTTCATGAATCTTGATTCAATTCATGATTTATTTCATGATTAATGATTCGATTCATGATTCATGATTCATGATTCAATTCATGATTCAATTCAGGATTTATAAATCAATTCATGATTCATGATTCATGATTCAATTCATGAATCATGATTCATGATTCAATTTATGATTCATGAATCAATTCATGATGCATGATTCAATTTGTGATTCATGATTCAATTCATGATTCATTTCATGATTCATGATTCCTGATTCAATTCATGATTCCTGATTCAATTCATGATTCATGATTCATTTCATGATTCATGATTCAAATCATGATTCGATTCATGATTCATGATTCATGATTCAATTCATGATTCATGATTCGATTCATGATTCATGATTCAATTTTTGATTCATGATTCGAATTATGATTCATGATAAAATTCATGATTCATGATTTATGATTCAATTCATGATTCATGATTTATTTCATGATTCATGATTCATGATTCAATTCATTATTCAATTCATGATTTATGATTCAATTCATGATTCATGATTCATGATTTAATTCATGATTCATAATTCAATTCATGATTCGTGATTCATGATTCATGATTCAATTCATGATTCAAGATTCGATTCATGATTCATAATTCATTTCATGATTCATTTCATGATTCATTATTCCTGATTAAATTCATGATTCAAGATTCAATTCATGATTCATGATTCATTTCATTATTCATGATTCAATTCTTGATTTAATTTATGATTCATAATTCATGATTCAATTCATAATTCAATTCATGATTCATGATTCAATTCATGATTCATGATTCATGATTTGATTCATGATTCATGATTCAATTCATGATTCATAATTCAATTCATGATTCGTGATTCATGATTCATGATTCAATTCATGATTCAAGATTCGATTCATGATTCATAATTCATGATTCAATTCATGATTCATGATTTATGATTCGATTTATGATTCATGATTCATGATTTATGATTCATGATTCAATTCATGATTCATGATTCATTTCATGATTCATGATTCAATTCATGATTCATGATTCATTTCATGATTCATGATTCATGATTCAATTCATGATTTAATTCATGATTCAACTTATGATTTATAACTCATGATTCAATTCATGATTTAATTCATGATTCATGATTCATGATTCAATTCATGATTCATGATTCATGATTCAATTCATGAATCATGATTCGATTCATGATTCATGTTTCAATTCATGACTCAATTCTTGATTCAATTCATATTTCAATTCATGATTCATGATTCAAAATTATGATTCATGATTCATGATTCAATGCATGATTCATGATTCATGAATCAATGCATGATTCAATTCTTGATTCAATTCATAATTCAAATCATGATTCATGATTCGATTCATGATTCATGTTTGAATTCATGATTCAATTCATGATTCATTTCATGATTCATGATTCAATTCATGATTCATGATTCAATTCTTGATTTATGATGCATGATTCATGATTCAATTTATGATTCATGATTCAATCCATTAATCATGATTCAATTCATGATTCATGATTCATGATTCAATTCATGATTCATGATTCAATTCATGATTCATGATTCATTTCATGATTCTTTTCATGATTCATGATTTAATTCATGATTCATGATTCATGATTCAATTCATGATTCATGATTCATTTTATGATTCATGATTCATTATTCAGTTCATGATTCATGATTCAATTCATGATTCAATTCATGATTCATGAT
Source organism: Mixophyes australis (assembly GCA_036250195.1). Taxonomy (NCBI): domain Eukaryota; kingdom Metazoa; phylum Chordata; class Amphibia; order Anura; family Limnodynastidae; genus Mixophyes; species Mixophyes australis. The sequence goes on along the minus strand of JAVHZZ010000004.1, from coordinate 211,937,408 downwards.
TTATGATTCAATTAATGATTCATGATTCATTATTCAGTTCATGATTCATGATTCAATTCATGATTCAATTCATGATTCATGATTTATGATTCAATTAATGATTCATGATTTATAATTCAATTCATGATTTATGATTCAATTCATGATTCAATTCATGATTCGATTCATGATTCATGATTCATGATTCGATTCATGATTCATGATTAAATTTATGATTCATGATTTATGATTCAATTCATGATTCATGATTCATGATTCAATTCATGATTTGATTCATGACTCATGATTCATGATTCGATTCATGATTCATGATTCAATTCTTGATTCATGATTCGATTCATGATTCATGATTAAATTTATGATTCATGATTTATGAATCAATTCATGATTCATGATTTATTTCATGATTGAATTCATGGTTCATGAATCTTGATTCAATTCATGATTTATTTCATGATTCATGATTCAATTCATGATTCATGATTCGATTTATGATTCATGATTCAATTCATGATGCATGATTCAATTCGTGATTCATGATTCATTTCATGATTCATGATTCATTTCATGCTTCATTTCATGATTCATGATTCCTGATTCAATTCATGATTCATGATTCAATTCATAATTCATGATTCATTTCATGATTCATGATTCAATTCATGATTCGATTTATGATTCATGATTCATGATTCAATTCATGATTTATTTCATGATTCATGATTCGATTCATGATTTATGATTTAATTCATGATTCATGATTCGATTTATAATTCATTATTCAATTCCTGATGCATTATTCAATTCGTTATTCATGATTCAATTCATGATTCATGATTCATTTCATGATTCATTTCATGATTCATTATTCCTGATTAAATTCATGATTCATTATTCAATTCATGATTCATGATTCATTTCATTATTCATGATTCAATTCATGATTTAATTTATGATTCATAATTCATGATTCAATTCATGTATCAATTCATGATTCATGATTCATGATTTGATTCATGATTCATGATTTGATTCATGATTCATGATTCAATTCATGATTCATAATTCAATTCATGATTCGTGATTCATGATTCAATTCATGATTCATGATTCAATTTATGATTCATGATTCATTTCATGATTCTTTTCATGATTCATGATTTAATTCATGATTAATGATTGAATTCATGATTCATGATTCATTTTATGATTCATGATTCATTATTCAGTTCATGATTTATGATTCAATTCATGATTCAATTAATGATTTGATTCATGATTCATGATTCATGATTCGATTCATGATTCATGATTAAATTTATGATTCATGATTTATGATTCAATTCATGATTCATGATTCATGATTCAATTCATGATTTGATTCATGATTCATGATTCATGATTCAATTCATGATTCATGATTCGATTCTTGATTCATGATTCGATTCATGATTCATGATTAAATTTATGATTCATGATTTATGAATCAATTCATGATTCATGATTCCTGATTCAATTCATGATTCATGATTCAATTCATAATTCATGATTCATTTCATGATTCATGATTCAATTCATGATTCAATTCATGATTTATTTCATGATTCATGATTCGATTCATGATTTATGATTTAATTCATGATTCATGATTCGATTTATAATTCATTATTCAATTCCTGATGCATTATTCAATTCGTGATTCATGATTCAATTCATGATTCATGATTCATTTCATGATTCATTTCATGATTCATTATTCCTGATTAAATTCATGATTCATGATTCAATTCATAATTCATGATTCATTTCATGATTCATGATTCAATTCATGATTCGATTTATGATTCATGATTCATGATTCAATTCATGATTCAATTCATGATTTATTTCATGATTCATGATTCGATTCATGATTTATGATTTCATTCATGATTCATGATTCATGATTCGATTTATAATTCATTATTCAATTCCTGATGCATTATTGAATTAGTGAATTATGATTCAATTCATGATTCATGATTTATTTCATGATTCATTTCATGATTCATTATTCCTGATTAAATTCATGATTCATGATTCAATTCATGATTCATGATTCATTTCATTATTCATGATTCAATTCATAATTTAATTTATGATTCATAATTCATGATTCAATTCATGATTCAATTCATGATTCATGATTCAATTCATAATTCATGATTCATGATTTGATTCATGATTCATGATTCAATTCATGATTCATAATTCAATTCATGATTCGTGATTCATGATTCATGATTCGATTCATGATTCAAGATTCGATTCATGATTCATAATTCATGATTCAATTCATGATTCATGATTCATGATTCAATTCATGATTCATGATTCATGATTCATGATTCATGATTCAATTCATGATTCATGATACAATTCATGATTTATGATTCATTTTATGATTCATGATTCAATTCATAATTCATGATTCATTTCATGATTCATGATTCATGATTTAATTCATGATTCAACTTATGATTTATAATTCATGATTCAATTCATGATTTAATTCATGATTCATGATTCATGATTCAATTCATGATTCATGATTCAATTCATGAATCATGATTCGATTCATGATTCATGTTTCAATTCATGACTCAATTCTTGATTCAATTCATATTTCAATTCATGATTCATGATTCAATTCATGATTCATGATTCATGATTCAATGCATGATTCATGATTCATGAATCAATGCATGATTCAATTCTTGATTCAATTCATAATTCAATTCATGATTCATGATTCGATTCATGATTCATGTTTGAATTCATGATTCAATTCATGATTCATTTCATGATTTATGATTGAATTCATGATTCATGATTCAATTCTTGATTTATGATGCATGATTCATGTTTCAATTCATGATTCATGATTCAATTCATGATTCATGATTCATTTTATGATTCATGATTCATTATTCATTTCATGATTCATGATTCAATTCATGTTTCAATTCATGATTCATGATTTATGATTCAATTAATGATTCATGATTCATTATTCAGTTCATGATTTATGATTCAATTCATGATTCAATTAATGATTCGGTTCATGATTCATGATTCATGATTCGATTCATGATTCATGATTAAATTTATGATTCATGATTCATGATTAAATTTATGATTCATGATTTATGAATCAATTCATGATTCATGATTTATGAATCAATTCATGATTCATGATTTATTTCATGATTCAATTCATGGTTCATGAATCTTGATTCAATTCATGATTTATTTCATAATTCATGATTTGATTCATGATTCATGATTCATGATTCAATTCATGATTCAATTCATGATTTATGATTCAATTCATGATTCATGATTCATGATTCAATTCATGATTCATGATTCATGATTCAATTCATGATTCATGATTCATGATTCATGATTCGATTTATGATTCATGATTCAATTCATGATGCATGATTCAATTCGTTATTCATGATTCAATTCATGATTCATGATTCATTTCATGCTTCATTTCATGATTCATGATTCCTGATTCAATTCATGATTCATGATTCAATTCATAATTCATGATTCATTTCATGATTCATGATTCAATTCATGATTCGATTTATGATTCATGATTCATGATTCAATTCATGATTCAATTCATGATTTATTTCATGATTCATGATTCATGATTCAATTCATGATTCATGATTCATGATTTAATTCATGATTCATGATTCGATTCATGATTCAATTCATGAATCATGATTCGATTCATGATTCATGTTTCAATTCATGACTCAATTCTTGATTCAATTCATATTTCAATTCATGATTCATGATTCAATTCATGATTCATGATTCATGATTCAATGCATGATTCATGATTCATGAATCAATGCATGATTCAATTCTTGTTTCAATTCATAATTCAATTCATGATTCATGATTCGATTCATGATTCATGTTTGAATTCATGATTCAATTCATGATTCATTTCATGATTCATGATTGAATTCATGATTCATGATTCAATTCTTGATTTATGATGCATGATTCATGATTCAATTTATGATTCATGATTCAATCCATTAATCATGATTCAATTCATGATTCATGATTCATGATTCAATTCATGATCCATGATTCGATTCATGATTCATGTTTGAATTCATGATTCATTTCATGATTCATGATTGAATTCATGATTCATGATTCAATTCTTGATTTATGATGCATGATTCATGATTCAATTCATGATTCATGATTCAATCTATTAATCATGATTCAATTCATGATTCATGTTTCAATTCATGATTCATGATTCAATTCATGATTCATGATTCATTTCATGATTCTTTTCATGATTCATGATTTAATTCATGATTCATGATTCGATTCATGATTCATGATTCATGATTCAATTCATGATTCATGATTCAAGTCATGATTCATGATTCATTTTATGATTCATGATTCAATTCATGATTCAGGATTCAATTCATTATTCGATTCATGATTCATGATTCAATTCATGATTCATGATTCGATTCATGATTCATGATTCATGATTCGAATTATGATTCATGATTCAATTCATGATTGATGATTCATGATTGAATTCATGATTCGATTCATGATTCATGATTCATGATTGGATATATGATTCATGATTAAATTCATGATTCATGATTTATGATTCAATTCATGATTCATGATTCATGATTCAATTCATGATTTGATTCATGTTTCATGATTCATGATTCAATTCATGATTCATGATTCGATTTATGATTTATGATTCAATTCTTGATTCATGATTCGATTCATGATTCATGATTAAATTTATGATTCATGATTTATGATTCAATTCATGATTCCTGATTTATTTCATGATTCAATTCATAGTTCATGAATCTTGATTCAATTCATGATTTATTTCATGATTCATGATTCGATTCATGATTCATGATTCGATTCATGATTCATGATTCATGATTCAATTCATGATTCAATTCATGATTTATTTCATGATTCATGATTCAATTCATGATTCAATTCAGGATTTATGATTCAATTCATGATTCATGATTCATGATTCAATTCATGATTCATGATTCTAGATTTGATTCATGATTCATGATTCAATTCATGATTCATGATTCATGATTCAATTTATGATTCGATTCATGATTGATGATTCATGATTCGATTCATGATTCATGATTAATTTCATGATTCATGATTTATGATTCAATTCATGATTCATGATTCATGATTCAATTCATGATTCGATTCATGATTCATGATTCATGATTCAATTCATGATTCATGATTCGATTCATGATTCATGATTCAATTCTTGATTCATGATTCGATTCATGATTCATGATTAAATTTATGATTCATGATTTATGATTCAATTCATGATTCATGATTCATTTCATGATTCAATTCATGGTTCATGAATCTTGATTCAATTCATGATTTATTTCATGATTAATGATTCGATTCATGATTCATGATTCATGATATAATTCATGATTCAATTCAGGATTTATAAATCAATTCATGATTCATGATTCATGATTCAATTCATGAATCATGATTCATGATTCAATTTATGATTCATGATTCAATTCATGATGCATGATTTAATTTGTGATTCATGATTCAATTCATGATTCATTTCATGATTCATTTCATGATTCATGATTCCTGATTCAATTCATGATTCCTGATTCAATTCATGATTCCTGATTCATTTCATGATTCATGATTCAATTCATGATTCGATTCATGATTCATGATTCATGATTCAATTCATGATTCATGATTCGATTCATGATTCATGATTCAATTTTTGATTCATGATTCATGATTCGAATTATGATTCATGATAAAATTCATGATTCATGATTTATGATTCAATTCATGATTCATGATTTATTTCATGATTCATGATTCTTGATTCAATTCATGATTCAATTCATGATTTATGATTCAATTCATGATTCATGATTCATGATTTAATTCATGATTCATGATTCATGATTCGATTTATAATTCATTATTCAATTCCTGATGCATTATTCAATTCGTGATTCATGATTCAATTCATGATTCATGATTCATTTCATGATTCATTTCATGATTCATTATTCCTGATTAAATTCATGATTCATGATTCAATTCATGATTCATGATTCATTTCATTATTCATGATTCAATTCATGATTTAATTTATGATTCATAATTCATGATTCAATTCATAATTCAATTCATGATTCATGATTCAATTCATGATTCATGATTCATGATTTGATTCATGATTCATGAATCAATTCATGATTCATAATTCAATTCATGATTCGTGATTCATGATTCATGATTCAATTCATGATTCAAGATTCGATTCATGATTCATAATTCATGATTCAATTCATGATTCATGATTCATGATTCGATTTATGATTCATGATTCATGATTTATGATTCATGATTCAATTCATGATTCATGATTCATGATTCATTTCATGATTCAATTCATGATTCATGATTCATTTCATGATTCATGATTCATGATTCAATTCATGATTTAATTCATGATTCAACTTATGATTTATAACTCATGATTCAATTCATGATTTAATTCATGATTCATGATTCATGATTCAATTCATGATTCATGATTCATGATTCAATTCATGATTCATGATTCAATTCATGATTTAATTCATGATTCAACTTATGATTTATAACTCATGATTCAATTCATGATTTAATTCATGATTCATGATTCATGATTCAATTCATGATTCATGATTCATGATTCAATTCATGATTCATGATTCGATTCATGATTCAATTCATGAATCATGATTCGATTCATGATTCATGTTTCAATTCATGACTCAATTCTTGATTCAATTCATATTTCAATTCATGATTCATGATTCAATTCATGATTCATGATTCATGATTCAATGCATGATTCATGATTCATGAATCAATGCATGATTCAATTCTTGATTCAATTCATAATTCAATTCATGATTCATGATTCGATTCATGATTCATGTTTGAATTCATGATTCAATTCATGATTCATTTCATGATTCATGATTCAATTCATGATTCATGATTCAATTCTTGATTTATGATGCATGATTCATGATTCAATTTATGATTCATGATTCAATCCATTAATCATGATTCAATTCATGATTCATGATTCATGATTCAATTCATGATTCATGATTTAATTCATGATTCATGATTCATGATTCAATTCATGATTAATGATTCAATTCATGATTCATTTTATGATTCATGATTCATTATTCAGTTCATGATTCATGATTCAATTCATGATTCAATTCATGATTCATGATTTATGATTCAATTAATGATTCATGATTCATTATTCAGTTCATGATTCATGATTCAATTCATGATTCAATTCATGATTCATGATTTATGATTCAATTAATGATTCATGATTTATAATTCAATTCATGATTTATGATTCAATTCATGATTCAATTCATGATTCGATTCATGATTCATGATTAAATTTATGATTCATGATTTATGATTCAATTCATGATTCATGATTCATGATTTAATTCATGATTTGATTCATGATTCATGATTCATGATTCAATTCATGATTCATGATTCGATTCATGATTCATGATTCAATTCTTGATTCATGATTCGATTAATGATTCATGAATCAATTTATGATTCATGATTTATGAATCAATTCATGATTCATGATTTATGAATCAATTCATGATTCATGATTTATTTCATGATTGAATTCATGGTTCATGAATCTTGATTCAATTCATGATTTATTTCATGATTCATGATTCAATTCATGATTCATGATTCGATTTATGATTCATGATTCAATTCATGATGCATGATTCAATTCGTGATTCATGATTCATTTCATGATTCATGATTCATTTCATGCTTCATTTCATGATTCATGATTCCTGATTCAATTCATGATTCATGATTCAATTCATGATTCATGATTCAATTCATAATTCATGATTCATTTCATGATTCATGATTCAATTCATAATTCGATTTATGATTCATGATTCATGATTCAATTCATGATTCATGATTCGATTCATGATTCATGATTCAATTCTTGATTCATGATTCGATTCATGATTCATGATTAAATTTATGATTCATGATATATGATTCAATTCATGATTCATGATTTATTTCATGATTCAATTCATGGTTCATGAATCTTGATTCAATTCATGATTTATTTCATGATTAATGATTCGATTCATGATTCATGATTCATGATTCAATTCATGATTCAATTCAGGATTTATAAATCAATTCATGATTCATGATTCATGATTCAATTCATGAATCATGATTCATGATTCAATTTATGATTCATGATTCAATTCATGATGCATGATTCAATTTGTGATTCATGATTCAATTCATGATTCATTTCATGATTTATTTCATGATTCATGATTCCTGATTCAATTCATGATTCCTGATTCAATTCATGATTCATGATTCATTTCATGATTCATGATTCAATTCATGATTCGATTCATGATTCATGATTCATGATTCAATTCATGATTCATGATTCAATTCATGATTCATGATTTATTTCATGATTCATGATTCTTGATTCAATTCATGATTCAATTCATGATTTATGATTCAATTCATGATTCATGATTCATGATTTAATTCATGATTCATGATTCATGATTCGATTTATAATTCATTATTCAATTCGTGATTCATGATTCAATTCATGATTCATGATTCATTTCATGATTCATTTCATGATTCATTATTCCTGATTAAATTCATGATTCATGATTCAATTCATGATTCATGATTCATTTCATTATTCATGATTCAATTCATGATTCGTGATTCATGATTCATGATTCAATTCATGATTCAAGATTCGATTCATGATTCATAATTCATGATTCAATTCATGATTCATGATTCATGATTCGATTTATGATTCATGATTCATGATTTATGATTCATGATTCAATTCATGATTCATGATTCATTTCATGATTCATTTCATGATTCATGATTCAATTCATGATTCATGATTCATGATTCAATTCATGATTTAATTCATGATTCAACTTATGATTTATAACTCATGATTCAATTCATGATTTAATTCATGATTCATGATTCATGATTCAATTCATGATTCATGATTCATGATTCAATTCATGAATCATGATTCGATTCATGATTCATGTTTCAATTTATGACTCAATTCTTGATTCAATTCATATTTCAATTCATGATTCATGATTCAATTCATGATTCATGATTCATGATTCAATGCATGATTCATGATTCATGAATCAATGCATGATTCAATTCTTGATTCAATTCATAATTCAATTCATGATTCATGATTCGATTCATGATTCATGTTTGAATTCATGATTCAATTCATGATTCATTTCATGATTCATGATTGAATTCATGATTCATGATTCAATTCTTGATTTATGATGCATGATTCATGATTCAATTTATGATTCATGATTCAATCCATTAATCATGATTCAATTCATGATTCATGATTCATGATTCAATTCATGATTCATGATTCAATTCATGATTCATGATTCATTTCATGATTCTTTTCATGATTCATGATTTAATTCATGATTCATGATTCATGATTTGATTCATGATTCATGATTCAATTCATGATTCATAATTCAATTCATGATTCGTGATTCATGATTCATGATTCAATTCATGATTCAAGATTCGATTCATGATTCATAATTCATGATTCAATTCATGATTCATGATTCATGATTCGATTTATGATTCATGATTCATGATTTATGATTCATGATTCAATTCATGATTCATGATTCATTTCATGATTCATTTCATGATTCATGATTCAATTCATGATTCATGATTCATGATTCAATTCATGATTTAATTCATGATTCAACTTATGATTTATAACTCATGATTCAATTCATGATTTAATTCATGATTCATGATTCATGATTCAATTCATGATTCATGATTCAATTCATGAATCATGATTCGATTCATGATTCATGTTTCAATTCATGACTCAATTCTTGATTCAATTCATATTTCAATTCATGATTCATGATTCAATTCATGATTCATGATTCGATTCATGATTCATGTTTGAATTCATGATTCAATTCATGATTCATTTCATGATTCATGATTGAATTCATGATTCATGATTCAATTCTTGATTTATGATGCATGATTCATGATTCAATTTATGATTCATGATTCAATCCATTAATCATGATTCAATTCATGATTCATGATTCATGATTCAATTCATGATTCATGATTCAATTCATGATTCATGATTCATTTCATGATTCTTTTCATGATTCATGATTTAATTCATGATTCATGATTCAATTCATGATTAATGATTCAATTCAGGATTCATGATTCATTTTATGATTCATGATTCATTATTCAGTTCATGATTCATGATTCAATTCATGATTCAATTCATGATTCAATTCATGATTCATGATTTATGATTCAATTAATGATTCATGATTCATTATTTATTTCATGATTCAGTTCATGGTTCATGAATCTTGATTCAATTCATGATTTATTTTATGATTCATGATTCGATTCATGATTCATGATTCATGATTCATGATTCATGATTCAATTCATGATTCAATTCATGATTTATTTCATGATTCATGATTCGATTCATGATTCATGATTCATGATTCAATTCATGATTCAATTCAGGATTTATGATTCAATTCATGATTCATGATTCATGATTCAATTCATGATTCATGATTCGATTTATGATTCATGATTCAATTCATGATGCATGATTCAATTCGTGATTCATGATTCAATTCATGATTCATGATTCATTTCATGCTTCATTTCATGATTCATGATTCCTGATTCAATTCATGATTCATGATTCAATTCATAATTCATGATTCATTTCATGATTCATGATTCAATTCATGATTCGATTTATGATTCATGATTCATGATTCAATTCATGATTCAATTCATGATTTATTTCATGATTCATGATTCGATTCATGATTTATAATTTAATTCATGATTCATGATTCATGATTCGATTTATAATTCATTATTCAATTCCTGATGCATTATTCAATTCGTGATTCATGATTTAATTCATGATTCATGATTCATTTCATGATTCATTATTCCTGATTAAATTCATGATTCATGATTCAATTCATGATTCATGATTCATTTCATTATTCATGATTCAATTCATAATTTAATTTATGATTCATAATTCACGATTCAATTCATGATTCAATTCATGATTCATGATTCAATGCATGATTCATGATTCATGATTTGATTCATGATTCATGATTCAATTCATGATTCATAATTCAATTCATGATTCGTGATTCATGATTCATGATTCAATTCATGATTCAAGATTCGATTCATGATTCATAATTCATGATTCAATTCATGATTCATGATTCAATTCATGATTCATGATTCATGATTCATGATTCATGATTCAATTCATGATTCTTGATTCAATTCATGATTTATGATTCATTTCATGATTCATTTCATGATTCATGATTCAATTCATGATTCATTTCATGATTTAATTCATGATTTAATTCATGATTCAACTTATGATTTATAATTCATGATTCAAATCATGATTTAATTCATGATTCATGATTCATGATTCAATTCATGATTCATGATTCAATTCATGAATCATGATTCGATTCATGATTCATGCTTCAATTCATGACTCAATTCTTGATTCAATTCATATTTCAATTCATGATTCATGATTCAATTCATGATTCATGATTCAATGCATTATTCATGATTCATGAATCAATGCATGATTCAATTCTTGATTCAATTCATAATTCAATTCATGATTCATGATTCGATTCATGATTCATGTTTGAATTCATGATTCAATTCATGATTCATTTCATGATTCATGATTGAATTCATGATTCATGATTCAATTCTTGATTTATGATGCATGATTCATGATTCAATTCATGATTCATGTTTCAATCCATTAATCATGATTCAATTCATGATTCATGTTTCAATTCATGATTCATGATTCAATTCATGATTCATGATTCATTTTATGATTCATGATTCATTATTCAGTTCATGATTCATGATTCAATTCATGTTTCAATTCATGATTCATGATTTATGATTCAATTAATTATTCATGATTCATTATTCAGTTCATGATTTATGATTTAATTCATGATTCAATTAATGATTCGATTCATGATTCATGATTCATGATTCGATTCATGATTCATGATTAAATTTATGATTCATGATTTATGATTCAATTCATGATTCATGATTCATGATTCAATTCATGATTTGATTCATGATTCATGATTCATGATTCATGATTCATGATTCAATTCATGATTCATGATTCGATTCATGATTCATGATTTAATTCTTGATTCATGATTCGATTCATGATTCATGATTAAATTTATGATTCATGATTTATGAATCAATTCATGATTCATGATTTATGAATCAATTCATGATTCATGATTTATTTCATGATTCAATTCATGGTTCATGAATCTTGATTCAATTCATGATTTATTTCATAATTCATGATTCGATTCATGATTCATGATTCATGATTCAATTCATGATTCAATTCATGATTTATTTCATGATTCATGATTCGATTCATGATTCATGATTCATGATTCAATTCATGATTCAATTCAGGATTTATGATTCAATTCATGATTCATGATTCATGATTCAATTCATGATTCATGATTCGATTTATGATTCATGATTCAATTCATGATGCATGATTCAATTCGTGATTCATGATTCAATTCATGATTCATGATTCATTTCATGCTTCATTTCATGATTCATGATTACTGATTCAATTCATGATTCATGATTCAATTCATAATTCATGATTCATTTCATGATTCATGATTCAATTCATGATTCGATTTATGATTCATGATTCATGATTCAATTCATGATTCAATTCATGATTTATTTCATGATTCATGATTCGATTCATGATTTATGATTTAATTCATGATTCATGATTCATGATTCGATTTATAATTCATTATTCAATTCCTGATGCATTATTCAATTCGTGATTCATGATTCAATTCATGATTCATGATTCATTTCATGATTCATTTCATGATTCATTATTCCTGATTAAATTCATGATTCATGATTCAATTCATGATTCATGATTCATTTCATTATTCATGATTCAATTCATAATTTAATTTATGATTCATAATTCATGATTCAATTCATGATTCAATTCATGATTCATGATTCAATTCATGATTCATGATTCATGATTTGATTCATGATTCATGATTCAATTCATGATTCATAATTCAATTCATGATTCGTGATTCATGATTCATGATTAAATTCATGATTCAAGATTCGATTCATGATTCATAATTCATGATTCAATTCATGATTCATGATTCATGATTCGATTTATGATTCATTATTCATGATTCATGATTCATGATTCAATTCATGATTCATGATTCAATTCATGATTCATTATTCATTTCATGATTCATGATTCAATTCATGATTCATGATTCATTTCATGATTCATGATTCATGATTTAATTCATGCTTTAATTCATGATTCAACTTATGATTCATGATTCAATTCATGATTTATGATTCATGATTCAATTCATGAATCATAATTCGATTCATGATTCATGTTTCAATTCATGACTCAATTCTTGATTCAATTCATATTTCAATTCATGATTCATGATTCAATTCATGATTCATGATTCATGATTCAATGCATGATTCATGATTCATGAATCAATGCATGATTCAATTCTTGATTCAATTCATAATTCAATTCATGATTCATGATTCGATTCATGATTCATGTTTGAATTCATGATTCAATTCATGATTCATTTCATGATTCATGATTGAATTCATGATTCATGATTCAATTCTTGATTTATGATGCATGATTCATGATTCAATTCATGATTCATGATTCAATCCATTAATCATGATTCAATTCATGATTCATGTTTCAATTCATGATTCATAATTCATGATTCGATTTATAATTCATTATTCAATTCCTGATGCATTATTCAATTCGTGATTCATGATTCAATTCATGATTCATGATTCATTTCATGATTCATTTCATGATTCATTATTCCTGATTAAATTCATGATTCATGATTCAATTCATGATTCATGATTCATTTCATTATTCATGATTCAATTCATAATTTAATTTATGATTCATAATTCATGATTCAATTCATGATTCAATTCATGATTCATGATTCAATTCATGATTCATGATTCATGATTTGATTCATGATTCATGATTGAATTCATGATTCATAATTCAATTCATGATTCGTGATTCATGATTCATGATTAAATTCATGATTCAAGATTCGATTCATGATTCATAATTCATGATTCAATTCATGATTCATGATTCATGATTCGATTTATGATTCATTATTCATGATTCATGATTCATGATTCAATTCATGATTCATGATTCAATTCATGATTCATTATTCATTTCATGATTCATGATTCAATTCATGATTCATGATTCAATTCATGATTCATGATTCAATTCATGAATCATAATTCGATTCATGATTCATGTTTCAATTCATGACTCAATTCTTGATTCAATTCATATTTCAATTCATGATTCATGATTCAATTCATGATTCATGATTCATGATTCAATGCATGATTCATGATTCATGAATCAATGCATGATTCAATTCTTGATTCAATTCATAATTCAATTCATGATTCATGATTCGATTCATGATTCATGTTTGAATTCATGATTCAATTCATGATTCATTTCATGATTCATGATTGAATTCATGATTCATGATTCAATTCTTGATTTATGATGCATGATTCATGATTCAATTCATGATTCATGATTCAATCCATTAATCATGATTCAATTCATGATTCATGTTTCAATTCATGATTCATGATTCAATTCATGATTCATGATTCATTTCATGATTCTTTTCATGATTCATGATTTAATTCATGATTCATGATTCGATTCATGATTCATGATTCATGATTCAATTCATGATTCATGATTCATGATTCGATTTATAATTCATTATTCAATTCCTGATGCATTATTCAATTCGTGATTCATGATTCAATTCATGATTCATGATTCATTTCATGATTCATTTCATGATTCATTATTCCTGATTAAATTCATGATTCATGATTCAATTCATGATTCATAATTCATTTCATTATTCATGATTCAATTCATGATTTGATTCATGATTCATGATTCAATTCATGATTCATAATTCAATTCATGATTCGTGATTCATGATTCATGATTCAATTCATGATTCAAGATTCGATTCATGATTCATAATTCATGATTCAATTCATGATTCATGATTCATGATTCGATTTATGATTCATGATTCATGATTTATGATTCATGATTCAATTCATGATTCATGATTCATGATTCATTTCATGATTCAATTCATGATTCATGATTCATTTCATGATTCATGAATCATGATTCAATTCATGATTTAATTCATGATTCAACTTATGATTTATAACTCATGATTCAATTCATGATTTAATTCATGATTCATGATTCATGATTCAATTCATGATTCATGATTCATGATTCAATTCATGATTCATGATTCAATTCATGATTTAATTCATGATTCAACTTATGATTTATAACTCATGATTCAATTCATGATTTAATTCATGATTCATGATTCATGATTCAATTCATGATTCATGATTCATGATTCAATTCATGATTCATGATTCGATTCATGATACAATTCATGAATCATGATTCGATTCATGATTCATGTTTCAATTCATGACTCAATTCTTGATTCAATTCATATTTCAATTCATGATTCATGATTCAATTCATGATTCATGATTCATGATTCAATGCATGATTCATGATTCATGAATCAATGCATGATTCAATTCTTGATTCAATTCATAATTCAATTCATGATTCATGATTCGATTCATGATTCATGTTTGAATTCATGATTCAATTCATGATTGAATTCATGATTCATGATTGAATTCATGATTCATGATTCAATTCTTGATTTATGATGCATGATTCATGATTCAATTTATGATTCATGATTCAATCCATTAATCATGATTCAATTCATGATTCATGATTCATGATTCAATTCATGATTCATGATTCAATTCATGATTCATGATTCATTTCATGATTCTTTTCATGATTCATGATTTAATTCATGATTCATGATTCATGATTCAATTCATGATTAATGATTCAATTCATGATTCATGATTCATTTTATGATTCATGATTCATTATTCAGTTCATGATTCATGATTCAATTCATGATTCAATTCATGATTCATGATTTATGATTCAATTAATGATTCATGATTCATTATTCAGTTCATGATTCATGATTCAATTCATGATTCAATTCATGATTCATGATTTATGATTCAATTAATGATTCATGATTTATAATTCAATTCATGATTTATGATTCAATTCATGATTCAATTCATGATTCGATTCATGATTCATGCTTCATGATTCGATTCATGATTCATGATTAAATTTATGATTCATGATTTATGATTCAATTCATGATTCATGATTCATGATTTAATTCATGATTTGATTCATGATTCATGATTCATGATTCAATTCATGATTCATGATTCGATTCATGATTCATGATTCAATTCTTGATTCATGATTCGATTAATGATTCATGATTCAATTTATGATTCATGATTTATGAATCAATTCATGATTCATGATTTATGAATCAATTCATGATTCATGATTTATTTCATGATTGAATTCATGGTTCATGAATCTTGATTCAATTCATGATTTATTTCATGATTCATGATTCAATTCATGATTCATGATTCATGATTCGATTTATGATTCATGATTCAATTCATGATGCATGATTCAATTCGTGATTCATGATTCATTTCATGATTCATGATTCATTTCATGCTTCATTTCATGATTCATGATTCCTGATTCAATTCATGATTCATGATTCAATTCATGATTCATGATTCAAT
The DNA here is from genome assembly GCA_036250195.1 of Mixophyes australis. Taxonomy (NCBI): domain Eukaryota; kingdom Metazoa; phylum Chordata; class Amphibia; order Anura; family Limnodynastidae; genus Mixophyes; species Mixophyes australis. The sequence continues at coordinate 211,920,116 of JAVHZZ010000004.1, read as the reverse complement.
TCATAATTCATGATTCATTTCATGATTCATGATTCAATTCATAATTCGATTTATGATTCATGATTCATGATTCAATTCATGATTCATGATTCGATTCATGATTCATGATTCAATTCTTGATTCATGATTCGATTCATGATTCATGATTAAATTTATGATTCATGATATATGATTCAATTCATGATTCATGATTTATTTCATGATTCAATTCATGGTTCATGAATCTTGATTCAATTCATGATTTATTTCATGATTAATGATTCGATTCATGATTCATGATTCATGATTCAATTCATGATTCAATTCAGGATTTATAAATCAATTCATGATTCATGATTCATGATTCAATTCATGAATCATGATTCATGATTCAATTTATGATTCATGATTCAATTCATGATGCATGATTCAATTTGTGATTCATGATTCAATTCATGATTCATTTCATGATTTATTTCATGATTCATGATTCCTGATTCAATTCATGATTCCTGATTCAATTCATGATTCATGATTCATTTCATGATTCATGATTCAATTCATGATTCGATTCATGATTCATGATTCATGATTCAATTCATGATTCATGATTCGATTCATGATTCATGATTCAATTTTTGATTCATGATTCATGATTCGAATTATGATTCATGATACAATTCATGATTCATGATTTATGATTCAATTCATGATTCATGATTTATTTCATGATTCATGATTCTTGATTCAATTCATGATTCAATTCATGATTTATGATTCAATTCATGATTCATGATTTAATTCATGATTCATGATTCATGATTCGATTTATAATTCATTATTCAATTCGTGATTCATGATTCAATTCATGATTCATGATTCATTTCATGATTCATTTCATGATTCATTATTCCTGATTAAATTCATGATTCATGATTCAATTCATGATTCATGATTCATTTCATTATTCATGATTCAATTCATGATTCGTGATTCATGATTCATGATTCAATTCATGATTCAAGATTCGATTCATGATTCATAATTCATGATTCAATTCATGATTCATGATTCATGATTCGATTTATGATTCATGATTCATGATTTATGATTCATGATTCAATTCATGATTCATGATTCATTTCATGATTCATTTCATGATTCATGATTCAATTCATGATTCATGATTCATGATTCAATTCATGATTTAATTCATGATTCAACTTATGATTTATAACTCATGATTCAATTCATGATTTAATTCATGATTCATGATTCATGATTCAATTCATGATTCATGATTCATGATTCAATTCATGAATCATGATTCGATTCATGATTCATGTTTCAATTCATGACTCAATTCTTGATTCAATTCATATTTCAATTCATGATTCATGATTCAATTCATGATTCATGATTCAATGCATGATTCATGATTCATGAATCAATGCATGATTCAATTCTTGATTCAATTCATAATTCAATTCATGATTCATGATTCGATTCATGATTCATGTTTGAATTCATGATTCAATTCATGATTCATTTCATGATTCATGATTGAATTCATGATTCATGATTCAATTCTTGATTTATGATGCATGATTCATGATTCAATTTATGATTCATGATTCAATCCATTAATCATGATTCAATTCATGATTCATGATTCATGATTCAATTCATGATTCATGATTCAATTCATGATTCATGATTCATTTCATGATTCTTTTCATGATTCATGATTTAATTCATGATTCATGATTCATGATTTGATTCATGATTCATGATTCAATTCATGATTCATAATTCAATTCATGATTCGTGATTCATGATTCATGATTCAATTCATGATTCAAGATTCGATTCATGATTCATAATTCATGATTCAATTCATGATTCATGATTCATGATTCGATTTATGATTCATGATTCATGATTTATGATTCATGATTCAATTCATGATTCATGATTCATTTCATGATTCATTTCATGATTCATGATTCAATTCATGATTCATGATTCATGATTCAATTCATGATTTAATTCATGATTCAACTTATGATTTATAACTCATGATTCAATTCATGATTTAATTCATGATTCATGATTCATGATTCAATTCATGATTCATGATTCATGATTCAATTCATGAATCATGATTCGATTCATGATTCATGTTTCAATTCATGACTCAATTCTTGATTCAATTCATATTTCAATTCATGATTCATGATTCAATTCATGATTCATGATTCATGATTCAATGCATGATTCATGATTCATGAATCAATGCATGATTCAATTCTTGATTCAATTCATAATTCAATTCATGATTCATGATTCGATTCATGATTCATGTTTGAATTCATGATTCAATTCATGATTCATTTCATGATTCATGATTGAATTCATGATTCATGATTCAATTCTTGATTTATGATGCATGATTCATGATTCAATTTATGATTCATGATTCAATCCATTAATCATGATTCAATTCATGATTCATGATTCATGATTCAATTCATTAATCATGATTCAATTCATGATTCATGATTCATTTCATGATTCTTTTCATGATTCATGATTTAATTCATGATTCATGATTCATGATTCAATTCATGATTAATGATTCAATTCATGATTCATGATTCATTTTATGATTCATGATTCATTATTCAGTTCATGATTCATGATTCAATTCATGATTCAATTCATGATTCAATTCATGATTCATGATTTATGATTCAATTAATGATTCATGATTCATTATTTATTTCATGATTCAGTTCATGGTTCATGAATCTTGATTCAATTCATGATTTATTTTATGATTCATGATTCGATTCATGATTCATGATTCATGATTCAATTCATGATTCAATTCATGATTTATTTCATGATTCATGATTCGATTCATGATTCATGATTCATGATTCAATTCATGATTCAATTCAGGATTTATGATTCAATTCATGATTCATGATTCATGATTCAATTCATGATTCATGATTCATGATTCGATTTATGATTCATGATTTAATTCATGATGCATGATTCAATTCGTGATTCATGATTCAATTCATGATTCATGATTCATTTCATGCTTCATTTCATGATTCATGATTCCTGATTCAATTCATGATTCATGATTCAATTCATAATTCATGATTCATTTCATGATTCATGATTCAATTCATGATTCGATTTATGATTCATGATTCATGATTCAATTCATGATTCAATTCATGATTTATTTCATGATTCATGATTCGATTCATGATTTATGATTTAATTCATGATTCATGATTCATGATTCAATTTATAATTCATTATTCAATTCCTGATGCATTATTCAATTCGTGATTCATGATTTAATTCATGATTCATGATTCATTTCATGATTCATTTCATGATTCATTATTCCTGATTAAATTCATGATTTATGATTCAATTCATGAATTATGATTCATTTCATTATTCATGATTCAATTCATAATTTAATTTATGATTCATAATTCACGATTCAATTCATGATTCAATTCATGATTCATGATTCAATGCATGATTCATGATTCATGATTTGATTCATGATTCATGATTCAATTCATGATTCATAATTCAATTCATGATTCGTGATTCATGATTCATGATTCAATTCATGATTCAAGATTCGATTCATGATTCATAATTCATGATTCAATTCATGATTCATGATTCAATTCATGATTCATGATTCAATTCATGATTCATGATTCATGATTCATGATTCATGATTCAATTCATGATTCATGATTCAATTCATGATTTATGATTCATTTCATGATTCATTTCATGATTCATGATTCAATTCATGATTCATGATTCATTTCATGATTCATGATTCATGATTTAATTCATGATTTAATTCATGATTCAACTTATGATTTATAATTCATGATTCAAATCATGATTTAATTCATGATTCATGATTCAAGATTCAATTCATGATTCATGATTCAATTCATGAATCATGATTCGATTCATGATTCATGCTTCAATTCATGACTCAATTCTTGATTCAATTCATATTTCAATTCATGATTCATGATTCAATTCATGATTCATGATTCATGATTCAATGCATTATTCATGATTCATGAATCAATGCATGATTCAATTCTTGATTCAATTCATAATTCAATTCATGATTCATGATTCGATTCATGATTCATGTTTGAATTCATGATTCAATTCATGATTCATTTCATGATTCATGATTGAATTCATGATTCATGATTCAATTCTTGATTTATGGTGCATGATTCATGATTCAATTCATGATTCATGTTTCAATCCATTAATCATGATTCAATTCATGATTCATGTTTCAATTCATGATTCATGATTCAATTCATGATTCATGATTCATTTTATGATTCATGATTCATTATTCAGTTCATGATTCATGATTCAATTCATGTTTCAATTCATGATTCATGATTTATGATTCAATTAATTATTCATGATTCATTATTCAGTTCATGATTTATGATTCAATTCATGATTCAATTAATGATTCGATTCATGATTCATGATTCATGATTCGATTCATGATTCATGATTAAATTTATGATTCATGATTTATGATTCAATTCATGATTCATGATTCATGATTCAATTCATGATTTGATTCATGATTCATGATTCATGATTCATGATTCATGATTCAATTCATGATTCATGATTCGATTCATGATTCATGATTCAATTCTTGATTCATGATTCGATTCATGATTCATGATTAAATTTATGATTCATGATTTATGAATCAATTCATGATTCATGATTTATGAATCAATTCATGATTCATGATTTATTTCATGATTCAATTCATGGTTCATGAATCTTGATTCAATTCATGATTTATTTCATAATTCATGATTCGATTCATGATTCATGATTCATGATTCAATTCATGATTCAATTCATGATTTATTTCATGATTCATGATTCGATTCATGATTCATGATTCATGATTCAATTCATGATTCAATTCAGGATTTATGATTCAATTCATGATTCATGATTCATGATTCAATTCATGATTCATGATTCGATTTATGATTCATGATTCAATTCATGATGCATGATTCAATTCGTGATTCATGATTCAATTCATGATTCATGATTCATTTCATGCTTCATTTCATGATTCATGATTCCTGATTCAATTCATGATTCATGATTCAATTCATAATTCATGATTCATTTCATGATTCATGATTCAATTCATGATTCGATTTATGATTCATGATTCATGATTCAATTCATGATTCAATTCATGATTTATTTCATGATTCATGATTCGATTCATGATTTATGATTTAATTCATGATTCATGATTCATGATTCGATTTATAATTCATTATTCAATTCCTGATGCATTATTCAATTCGTGATTCATGATTCAATTCATGATTCATGATTCATTTCATGATTCATTTCATGATTCATTATTCCTGATTAAATTCATGATTCATGATTCAATTCATGATTCATGATTCATTTCATTATTCATGATTCAATTCATAATTTAATTTATGATTCATAATTCATGATTCAATTCATGATTCATGATTCAATTCATGATTCATGATTCATGATTTGATTCATGATTCATGATTCAATTCATGATTCATAATTCAATTCATGATTCGTGATTCATGATTCATGAATAAATTCATGATTCAAGATTCGATTCATGATTCATAATTCATGATTCAATTCATGATTCATGATTCGATTTATGATTCATTATTCATGATTCATGATTCATGATTCAATTCATGATTCATGATTCAATTCATGATTCATTATTCATTTCATGATTCATGATTCAATTCATGATTCATGATTCATTTCATGATTCATGATTCATGATTTAATTCATGCTTTAATTCATGATTCAACTTATGATTCATGATTCATGATTCAATTCATGATTCATGATTCATGATTCAATTCATGAATCATAATTCGATTCATGATTCATGTTTCAATTCATGACTCAATTCTTGATTCAATTCATATTTCAATTCATGATTCATGATTCAATTCATGATTCATGATTCATGATTCAATGCATGATTCATGATTCATGAATCAAATGCATGATTCAATTCTTGATTCAATTCATAATTCAATTCATGATTCATGATTCGATTCATGATTCATGTTTGAATTCATGATTCAATTCATGATTCATTTCATGATTCATGATTGAATTCATGATTCATGATTCAATTCTTGATTTATGATGCATGATTCATGATTCAATTCATGATTCATGATTCAATCCATTAATCATGATTCAATTCATGATTCATGTTTCAATTCATGATTCATGATTCAATTCATGATTCATGATTCATTTCATGATTCTTTTCATGATTCATGATTTAATTCATGATTCATGATTCGATTCATGAATCATAATTCGATTCATGATTCATGATTCAATTCATGATTCATGATTCAAGTCATGATTCATGATTCATTTTATGATTCATGATTCAATTCATGATTCATGATTCAATTCATTATTCGATTCATGATTCATGATTCAATTCATGATTCATGATTCAATGCATGATTCATGATTCATGATTTGATTCATGATTCATGATTCAATTCATGATTCATAATTCAATTCATGATTCGTGATTCATGATTCATGATTCAATTCATGATTCAAGATTCGATTCATGATTCATAATTCATGATTCAATTCATGATTCATGATTCAATTCATGATTCATGATTCATGATTCATGATTCAATTCATGATTCATGATTCAATTCATGATTTATGATTAATTTCATGATTCATTTCATGATTCATGATTCAATTCATGATTCATGATTCATTTCATGATTCATGATTCATGATTTAATTCATGATTTAATTCATGATTCAACTTATGATTTATAATTCATGATTCAAATCATGATTTAATTCATGATTCATGATTCAAGATTCAATTCATGATTCATGATTCAATTCATGAATCATGATTCGATTCATGATTCATGCTTCAATTCATGACTCAATTCTTGATTCAATTCATATTTCAATTCATGATTCATGATTCAATTCATGATTCATGATTCATGATTCAATGCATTATTCATGATTCATGAATCAATGCATGATTCAATTCTTGATTCAATTCATAATTCAATTCATGATTCATGATTCGATTCATGATTCATGTTTGAATTCATGATTCAATTCATGATTCATTTCATGATTCATGATTGAATTCATGATTCATGATTCAATTCTTGATTTATGGTGCATGATTCATGATTCAATTCATGATTCATGTTTCAATCCATTAATCATGATTCAATTCATGATTCATGTTTCAATTCATGATTCATGATTCAATTCATGATTCATGATTCATTTTATGATTCATGATTCATTATTCAGTTCATGATTCATGATTCAATTCATGTTTCAATTCATGATTCATGATTTATGATTCAATTAATTATTCATGATTCATTATTCAGTTCATGATTTATGATTCAATTCATGATTCAATTAATGATTCGATTCATGATTCATGATTCATGATTCGATTCATGATTCATGATTAAATTTATGATTCATGATTTATGATTCAATTCATGATTCATGATTCATGATTCAATTCATGATTTGATTCATGATTCATGATTCATGATTCATGATTCATGATTCAATTCATGATTCATGATTCGATTCATGATTCATGATTCAATTCTTGATTCATGATTCGATTCATGATTCATGATTAAATTTATGATTCATGATTTATGAATCAATTCATTATTCATGATTTATGAATCAATTCATGATTCATGATTTATTTCATGATTCAATTCATGGTTCATGAATCTTGATTCAATTCATGATTTATTTCATAATTCATGATTCGATTCATGATTCATGATTCATGATTCAATTCATGATTCAATTCATGATTTATTTCATGATTCATGATTCGATTCATGATTCATGATTCATGATTCAATTCATGATTCAATTCAGGATTTATGATTCAATTCATGATTCATGATTCATGATTCAATTCATGATTCATGATTCGATTTATGATTCATGATTCAATTCATGATGCATGATTCAATTCGTGATTCATGATTCAATTCATGATTCATGATTCATTTCATGCTTCATTTCATGATTCATGATTCCTGATTCAATTCATGATTCATGATTCAATTCATAATTCATGATTCATTTCATGATTCATGATTCAATTCATGATTCGATTTATGATTCATGATTCATGATTCAATTCATGATTCAATTCATGATTTATTTCATGATTCATGATTCGATTCATGATTTATGATTTAATTCATGATTCATGATTCATGATTCGATTTATAATTCATTATTCAATTCCTGATGCATTATTCAATTCGTGATTCATGATTCAATTCATGATTCATGATTCATTTCATGATTCATTTCATGATTCATTATTCCTGATTAAATTCATGATTCATGATTCAATTCATGATTCATGATTCATTTCATTATTCATGATTCAATTCATAATTTAATTTATGATTCATAATTCATGATTCAATTCATGATTCATGATTCAATTCATGATTCATGATTCATGATTTGATTCATGATTCATGATTCAATTCATGATTCATAATTCAATTCATGATTCGTGATTCATGATTCATGATTAAATTCATGATTCAAGATTCGATTCATGATTCATAATTCATGATTCAATTCATGATTCATGATTCATGATTCGATTTATGATTCATTATTCATGATTCATGATTCATGATTCAATTCATGATTCATGATTCAATTCATGATTCATTATTCATTTCATGATTCATGATTCAATTCATGATTCATTTCATGATTCATGATTCATGATTTAATTCATGCTTTAATTCATGATTCAACTTATGATTCATGATTCATGATTCAATTCATGATTCATGATTCATGATTCAATTCATGAATCATAATTCGATTCATGATTCATGTTTCAATTCATGACTCAATTCTTGATTCAATTCATATTTCAATTCATGATTCATGATTCAATTCATGATTCATGATTCATGATTCAATGCATGATTCATGATTCATGAATCAATGCATGATTCAATTCTTGATTCAATTCATAATTCAATTCATGATTCATGATTCGATTCATGATTCATGTTTGAATTCATGATTCAATTCATGATTCATTTCATGATTCATGATTGAATTCATGATTCATGATTCAATTCTTGATTTATGATGCATGATTCATGATTCAATTCATGATTCATGATTCAATCCATTAATCATGATTCAATTCATGATTCATGTTTCAATTCATGATTCATGATTCAATTCATGATTCATGATTCATTTCATGATTCTTTTCATGATTCATGATTTAATTCATGATTCATGATTCGATTCATGATTCATGATTCATGATTCAAATCATGATTCATGATTCAAGTCATGATTCATGATTCATTTTATGATTCATGATTCAATTCATGATTCATGATTCAATTCATTATTCGATTCATGATTCATGATTCAATTCATGATTCATGATTCGATTCATGATTCATGATTCATGATTCGATTCATGATTCATGATTCAATTCATGATTGATGATTCATGATTGAATTCATGATTCGATTCATGATTCATGATTCATGATTGGATATATGATTTAATGATTAAATTCATGATTCATGATTTATGATTCAATTCATGATTCATGATTCATGATTTAATTCATGATTTGATTCATGTTTCATGATTCATGATTCAAATCATGATTCATGATTCGATTCATGATTTATGATTCAATTCTTGATTCATGATTCGATTCATGATTCATGATTAAATTTATGATTCATGATTTATGATTCAATTCATGATTCCTGATTTATTTCATGATTCAATTCATAGTTCATGAATCTTGATTCAATTCATGATTTATTTCATGATTCATGATTCGATTCATGATTCATGATTCGATTCATGATTCATGATTCATGATTCAATTCATGATTCAATTCATGATTTATTTCATGATTGATGATTCAATTCATGATTCAATTCAGGATTTATGATTCAATTCATGATTCATGATTCATGATTCAATTCATGATTCATGATTCTAGATTTGATTCATGATTCATGATTCAATTCATGATTCATGATTCATGATTCAATTTATGATTCGATTCATGATTCATGATTCATGATTCGATTCATGATTCATGATTAATTTCATGATTCATGATTTATGATTCAATTCATGATTCATGATTCATGATTCAATTCATGATTCGATTCATGATTCATGATTCATGATTCAATTCATGATTCATGATTCGATTCATGATTCATGATTCAATTCTTGATTCATGATTCGATTCATGATTCATGATTAAATTTATGATTCATGATTTATGATTCAATTCATGATTCATGATTCATTTCATGATTCAATTCATGGTTCATGAATCTTGATTCAATTCATGATTTATTTCATGATTAATGATTCGATTCATGATTCATGATTCATGATTCAATTCATGATTCAATTCAGGATTTATAAATCAATTCATGATTCATGATTCATGATTCATTTCATGATTCATGATTCAATTCATGATTCGATTCATGATTCATGATTCAATTCATGATTCATGATTCGATTCATGATTCATGATTCAATTTTTGATTCATGATTCATGATTCGAATTATGATTCATGATAAAATTCATGATTAATGATTTATGATTCAATTCATGATTCATGATTTATTTCATGATTCATGATTTTTTATTCAATTCATGATTCAATTCATGATTTATGATTCAATTCATGATTCATGATTCATGATTTAATTCATGATTCATGATTCATGATTCGATTTATAATTCATTATTCAATTCCTGATGCATTATTCAATTCGTGATTCATGATTCAATTCATGATTCATGATTCATTTCATGATTCATTTCATGATTCATTATTCCTGATTAAATTCATGATTCATGATTCAATTCATGATTCATGATTCAATTCATGATTCATGATTCATTTCATTATTCATGATTCAATTCATGATTTAATTTATGATTCAAAATTCATGATTCAATTCATAATTCAATTCATGATTCATGATTCAATTCATGATTCATGATTCATGATTTGATTCATGATTCATGATTCAATTCATGATTCATAATTCAATTCATGATTCGTGATTCATGATTCATGATTCAATTCATGATTCAAGATTCCATTCATGATTCATAATTCATGATTCAATTCATGATTCATGATTCGATTTATGATTCATGATTCATGATTTATGATTCATGATTCAATTCATGATTCATGATTCATTTCATGATTCAATTCATGATTCATGATTCATTTCATGATTCATGATTCATGATTCAATTCATGATTTAATTCATGATTCAACTTATGATTTATAACTCATGATTCAATTCATGATTTAATTCATGATTCATGATTCATGATTCAATTCATGATTCATGATTCATGATTCAATTCATGATTCATGATTCGATTCATGATTCAATTCATGAATCATGATTCGATTCATGATTCATGTTTCAATTCATGACTCAATTCTTGATTCAATTCATATTTCAATTCATGATTCATGATTCAATTCATGATTCATGATTCATGATTCAATGCATGATTCATGATTCATGAATCAATGCATGATTCAATTCTTGATTCAATTCATAATTCAATTCATGATTCATGATTCGATTCATGATTCATGTTTGAATTCATGATTCAATTCATGATTCATTTCATGATTCATGATTGAATTCATGATTCATGATTCAATTCTTGATTTATGATGCATGATTCATGATTCAATTTATGATTCATGATTCAATCCAATAATCATGATTCAATTCATGATTCATGATTCATGATTCAATTCATGATTCAATTCATGATTCATGATTCATTTCATGATTCTTTTCATGATTCATGATTTAATTCATGATTCATGATTCATGATTCAATTCATGATTAATGATTCAATTCATGATTCATGATTCATTTTATGATTCATGATTCATTATTCAGTTCATGATTCATGATTCAATTCATGATTAAATTCATGATTCATGATTTATGATTCAATTAATGTTTCATGATTCATTATTCAGTTCATGATTCATGATTCAATTCATGATTCAATTCATGATTCATGATTTATGATTCAATTAATGATTCATGATTTATAATTCAATTCATGATTGATGATTCAATTCATGATTCAATTCATGATTCGATTCATGATTCATGATTCATGATTCGATTCATGATTCATGATTAAATTTATGATTCATGATTTATGATTCAATTCATGATTCATGATTCATGATTTAATTCATGATTTGATTCATGATTCATGATTCATGATTCAATTCATGATTCATGATTCGATTCATGATTCAATTCTTGATTCATGATTCGATTCATGATTCATGATTAAATTTATGATTCATGATTTATGAATCAATTCATGATTCATGATTTATTTCATGATTGAATTCATGGTTCATGAATCTTGATTGAATTCATGATTTATTTCATGATTCATGATTCAATTCATGATTCATGATTCATGATTCGATTTATGATTCATGATTCAATTCATGATTCATAATTCAATTCGTGATTCATGATTCATTTCATGATTCATGATTCATTTCATGCTTCATTTCATGATTCATGATTCCTGATTCAATTCATGATTCATGATTCAATTCATGATTCATGATTCAATTCATAATTCATGATTCATTTCATGATTCATGATTCAATTCATGATTCGATTTATGATTCATGATTCATGATTCAATTCATGATTTATTTCATGATTCATGATTCGATTCATGATTTATGATTTAATTCATGATTCATGATTCGATTTATAATTCATTATCCAATTCCTGATGCATTATTCAATTCGTTATTCATGATTCAATTCATGATTCATGATTCATTTCATGATTCATTATTCCTGATTAAATTCATGATTCATGATTCAATTCATGATTCATGATTCATTTCATTATTCATGATTCAATTCATGATTTAATTTATGATTCATAATTCATGATTCAATTCATGATTCAATTCATGATTCATGATTCATGATTTGATTCATGATTCATGATTTGATTCATGATTCATGATTCAATTCATGATTCATAATTCAATTCATGATTCGTGATTCATGCTTCAATTCATGATTCATGATTCAATTCATGATTCATGATTCATTTCATGATTCTTTTCATGATTCATGATTTAATTCATGATTCATGATTCATGATTCAATTCATGATTAATGATTCAATTCATGATTGATGATTCATTTTATGATTCATGATTCATTATTCAGTTCATGATTTATGATTCAATTCATGATTCAATTAATGATTCAATTCATGATTCGATTCATAATTCATGATTCATGATTCAATTCATGATTCATGATTCGATTCATGATTCATGATTCGATTCATGATTCATGATTCAATTCATGATTCATGATTCGATTCGTGATTCATGATTAAATTTATGATTCATGATTTATGATTCAATTCATGATTCATGATTCATTTCATGATTCAATTCATGGTTCATGAATCTTGATTCAATTCATGATTTATTTCATGATTAATGATTCGATTCATGATTCATGATTCAATTCATGATTCAATTCAGGATTTATAAATCAATTCATGATTCATGATTCAATTCATGAATCATGATTCATGATTCAATTTATGATTCATGATTCAATTCATGATGCATGATTCAATTTGTGATTCATGATTCAATTCATGATTCATTTCATGATTCATTTCATGATTCATGATTCCTGATTCAATTCATGATTCCTGATTCAATTCATGATTCATGATTCATTTCATGATTCATGATTCAATTCATGATTCGATTCATGATTCATGATTCAATTCATGATTCATGATTCGATTCATGATTCATGATTCAATTTTTGATTCATGATTCATGATTCGAATTATGATTCATGATAAAATTCATGATTCATGATTTATGATTCAATTCATGATTCATGATTTATTTCATGATTCATGATTCTTTATTCAATTCATGATTCAATTCATGATTTATGATTCAATTCATGATTCATGATTCATGATTTAATTCATGATTCATGATTCGATTTATAATTCATTATTCAATTCCTGATGCATTATTCAATTCGTGATTCATGATTCAATTCATGATTCATGATTCATTTCATGATTCATTTCATGATTCATTATTCCTGATTAAATTCATGATTCATGATTCAATTCATGATTCATGATTCATTTTATTATTCATGATTCAATTCATGATTTAATTTATGATTCATAATTCATGATTCAATTCATAATTCAATTCATGATTCATGATTCAATTCATGATTCATGATTCATGATTTGATTCATGATTCATGATTCAATTCATGATTCATAATTCAATTCATGATTCGTAATTCATGATTCATGATTCAATTCATGATTCAAGATTCCATTCATGATTCATAATTCATGATTCAATTCATGATTAATGTTTCGATTTATGATTCATGATTCATGATTTATGATTCATGATTCAATTAATGATTCATGATTCATTTCATGATTCAATTCATGATTCATGATTCATTTCATGATTCATGATTCATGATTCAATTCATGATTTAATTCATGATTCAACTTATGATTTATAACTCATGATTCAATTCATGATTTAATTCATGATTCATGATTCATGATTCAATTCATGATTCATGATTCATGATTCAATTCATGATTCATCATTCGATTCATGATTCAATTCATGAATCATGATTCGATTCATGATTCATGTTTCAATTCATGACTCAATTCTTGATTCAATTCATATTTCAATTCATGATTCATGATTCAATTCATGATTCATGATTCATGATTCAATGCATGATTCATGATTCATGAATCAATGCATGATTCAATTCTTGATTCAATTCATAATTCAATTCATGATTCATGATTCGATTCATGATTCATGTTTGAATTCATGATTCAATTCATGATTCATTTCATGATTCATGATTCAATTCATGATTCATGATTCAATTCTTGATTTATGATGCATGATTCATGATTCAATTTATGATTCATGATTCAATCCATTAATCATGATTCAATTCATGATTCATGATTCATGATTCAATTCATGATTCAATTCATGATTCATGATTCATTTCATGATTCTTTTCATGATTCATGATTTAATTCATGATTCATGATTCATGATTCAATTCATGATTAATGATTCAATTCATGATTCATGATTCATTTTATGATTCATGATTCATTATTCAGTTCATGATTCATGATTCAATTCATGATTCAATTCATGATTCATGATTTATGATTCAATTAATGATTCATGATTCATTATTCAGTTCATGATTCATGATTCAATTCATGATTCAATTCATGATTCATGATTTATGATTCAATTAATGATTCATGATTTATAATTCAATTCATGATTGATGATTCAATTCATGATTCAATTCATGATTCGATTCATGATTCATGATTCATGATTCGATTCATGATTCATGATTAAATTTATGAATCATGATTTATGATTCAATTCATGATTCATGATTCATGATTTAATTCATGATTTGATTCATGATTCATGATTCATGATTCAATTCATAATTCATGATTCGATTCATGATTCAATTCTTGATTCATGATTCGATTCATGATTCATGATTAAATTTATGATTCATGATTTATGAATCAATTCATGATTCATGATTTATTTCATGATTGAATTCATGGTTCATGAATCTTGATTCAATTCATGATTTATTTCATGATTCATGATTCAATTCATGATTCATGATTCATGATTCGATTTATGATTCATAATTCAATTCATGATTCATAATTCAATTCGTGATTCATGATTCATTTCATGATTCATGATTCATTTCATGCTTCATTTCATGATTCATGATTCCTGATTCAATTCATGATTCATGATTCAATTCATGATTCATGATTCAATTCATAATTCATGATTCATTTCATGATTCATGATTCAATTCATGATTCGATTTATGATTCATGATTCATGATTCAATTCATGATTTATTTCATGATTCATGATTCGATTCATGATTTATGATTTAATTCATGATTCATGATTCGATTTATAATTCATTATTCAATTCCTGATGCATTATTCAATTCGTTATTCATGATTCAATTCATAATTCAATTCATGATTCATGATTCATGATTTGATTCATGATTCATGATTTGATTCATGATTCATGATTCAATTCATGATTCATAATTCAATTCATGATTCGTGATTCATGCTTCAATTCATGATTCTTTTCATGATTCATGATTTAATTCATGATTCATGATTCAATTCATGATTAATGATTCAATTCATGATTGATGATTCATTTTATGATTCATGATTCATTATTCAGTTCATGATTTATGATTCAATTCATTATTCAATTAATGATTCGATTCATGATTCATGATTCATGATTCGATTCATGATTCATGATTAAATTTATGATTCATGATTTATGATTCAATTCATGATTCATGATTCAATTCATGATTTGATTCATGATTCATGATTCATGATTCAATTCATGATTCGATTCATGATTCATGATTCAATTCTTGATTCATGATTCGATTCATGATTCATGATTAAATTTATGATTCATGATTTATGAATCAATTCATGATTCATGATTTATGAATCAATTCATGATTCATGATTTATTTCATGATTCAATTCATGGTTCATGAATCTTGATTCAATTCATGATTTATTTCATGATTCATGATTCGATTCATGATTCATGATTCATGATTCAATTCATGATTCAATTCATGATTTATTTCATGATTCATGATTCGATTCATGATTCATGATTCATGATTCAATTCATGATTCAATTCAGGATTTATGATTCAATTCATGATTCATGATTCAATTCATGATTCATGATTCATGATTCGATTTATGATTCATGATTCAATTCATGATGCATGATTCAATTCGTGATTCATGATTCAATTCATGATTCATGATTTATTTCATGCTTCATTTCATGATTCATGATTCCTGATTCAATTCATGATTCATGATTCAATTCATAATTCATGATTCATTTCATGATTCATGATTCAATTCATGATTCGATTTATGATTCATGATTCATGATTCAATTCATGATTCAATTCATGATTTATTTCATGATTCATGATTCGATTCATGATTTATGATTTAATTCATGATTCATGATTCGATTTATAATTCATTATTCAATTCCTGATGCATTATTCAATTCGTGATTCATAATTCAATTCATGATTCATGATTCATTTCATGATTCATTATTCCTGATTAAATTCATGATTCATGATTCAATTCATGATTCATGATTCATTTCATTATTCATGATTCAATTCATAATTTAATTTATGATTCATAATTCATGATTCAATTCATGATTCAATTCATGATTCATGATTCAATTCATGATTCATGATTCATGATTCATGATTCAATTCATGATTCATAATTCAATTCATGATTCGTGATTCATGATTCATGATTCAATTCATGATTCAAGATTCGATTCATGATTTATAATTCATGATTCAATTCATGATTCATGATTCATGATTCGATTTATGATTCATGATTCATGATTCATGATTCATGATTCAATTCATGATTCATGATTCAATTCATGATTTATGATTCATTTCATGATTCATTTCATGATTCATGATTCAATTCATGATTCATGATTCATTTCATGATTCATGATTCATGATTTAATTCATGATTTAATTCATGATTCAACTTATGATTTATAATTCATGATTCAATTCATGATTTAATTCATGATTCATGATTCATGATTCAATTCATGATTCATGATTCAATTCATGAATCATGATTCGATTCATGATTCATGTTTCAATTCATGACTCAATTCTTGATTCAATTCATATTTCAATTCATGATTCATGATTCAATTCATGATTCATGATTCATGATTCAATGCATGATTCATGATTCATGAATCAATGCATGATTCAATTCTTGATTCAATTCATAATTCAATTCATGATTCATGATTCGATTCATGATTCATGTTTGAATTCATGATTCAATTCATGATTCATTTCATGATTCATGATTGAATTCATGATTCATGATTCAATTCTTGATTTATGATGCATGATTCATGATTCAATTCATGATTCATGATTCAATACATTAATCATGATTCAATTCATGATTCATGTTTCAATTCATGATTCATGATTCAATTCATGTTTTAATTCATGATTCATGATTTATGATTCAATTAATGATTCATGATTCATTATTCAGTTCATGATTTATGATTCAATTCATGATTCAATTAATGATTCGATTCATGATTCATGATTCATGATTCGATTCATGATTCATGATTAAATTTATGATTCATGATTTATGATTCAATTCATGATTCATGATTCATGATTCAATTCATGATTCATGATTCATTTCATGATTCATGATTCATGATTCAATTCATGATTTAATTCATGATTCAACTTATGATTTATAACTCATGATTCAATTCATGATTTAATTCATGATTCATGATTCATGATTCAATTCATGATTCATGATTCATGATTCAATTCATGATTCATGATTCGATTCATGATTCAATTCATGAATCATGATTCGATTCATGATTCATGTTTCAATTCATGACTCAATTCTTGATTCAATTCATATTTCAATTCATGATTCATGATTCAATTCATGATTCATGATTCATGATTCATGATTCACTGCATGATTCATGATTCATGAATCAATGCATGATTCAATTCTTGATTCAATTCATAATTCAATTCATGATTCATGATTCGATTCATGATTCATGTTTGAATTCATGATTCAATTCATGATTCATTTCATGATTCATGATTGAATTCATGATTCATGATTCAATTCTTGATTTATGATGCATGATTCATGATTCAATTTATGATTCATGATTCAATCCATTAATCATGATTCAATTCATGATTCATGATTTATGATTCAATTCATGATTCAATTCATGATTCATGATTCATTTCATGATTCTTTTCATGATTCATGATTTAATTCATGATTCATGATTCATGATTCAATTCATGATTAATGATTCAATTCATGATTCATGATTCATTTTATGATTCATGATTCATTATTCAGTTCATGATTCATGATTCAATTCATGATTCAATTCATGATTCATGATTTATGATTCAATTAATGATTCATGATTCATTATTCATTTCATGATTCATGATTCAATTCATGATTCAATTCATGATTCATGATTTATGATTCAATTAATGATTCATGATTTATAATTCAATTCATGATTGATGATTCAATTCATGATTCAATTCATGATTCGATTCATGATTCATGATTCATGATTCGATTCATGATTCATGATTAAATTTATGATTCATGATTTATGATTCAATTCATGATTCATGATTCATGATTTAATTCATGATTTGATTCATGATTCATGATTCATGATTCAATTCATGATTCATGATTCGATTCATGATTCAATTCTTGATTCATGATTCGATTCATGATTCATGATTAAATTTATGATTCATGATTTATGAATCAATTCATGATTCATGATTTATTTCATGATTGAATTCATGGTTCATGAATCTTGATTCAATTCATGATTTATTTCATGATTCATGATTCAATTCATGATTCATAATTCAATTCGTGATTCATGATTCATTTCATGATTCATGATTCATTTCATGCTTCATTTCATGATTCATGATTCCTGATTCAATTCATGATTCATGATTCAATTCATGATTCATGATTCAATTCATAATTCATGATTCATTTCATGATTCATGATTCAATTCATGATTCGATTTATGATTCATGATTCATGATTCAATTCATGATTTATTTCATGATTCATGATTCGATTCATGATTTATGATTTAATTCATGATTCATGATTCGATTTATAATTCATTATTCAATTCCTGATGCATTATTCAATTCGTTATTCATGATTCAATTCATGATTCATGATTCATTTCATGATTCATTATTCCTGATTAAATTCATGATTCATGATTCAATTCATGATTCATGATTCATTTCATTATTCATGATTCAATTCATGATTTAATTTATGATTCATAATTCATGATTTAATTCATGATTCAATTCATGATTCATGATTCATGATTTGATTCATGATTCATGATTTGATTCATGATTCATGATTCAATTCATGATTCATAATTCAATTCATGATTCGTGATTCATGCTTCAATTCATGATTCATGATTCAATTCATGATTCATGATTCATTTCATGATTCTTTTCATGATTCATGATTTAATTCATGATTCATAATTCATGATTCAATTCATGATTAATGATTCAAGTCATGATTGATGATTCATTTTATGATTCATGATTCATTATTCAGTTCATGATTTATGATTCAATTCATGATTCAATTAATGATTCGATTCATGATTCATGATTCATGATTCGATTCATGATTCATGATTAAATTTATGATTCATGATTTATGATTCAATTCATGATTCATGATTCATGATTCAATTCATGATTTGATTCATGATTCATGATTCAATTCATGATTCATGATTCGATTCATGATTCATGATTCAATTCTTGATTCATGATTCGATTCATGATTCATGATTAAATTTATGATTCATGATTTATGAATCAATTCATGATTCATGATTTATGAATCAATTCATGATTCATGATTTATGAATCAATTCATGATTCATGATTTATTTCATGATTCAATTCATGGTTCATGAATCTTGATTCAATTCATGATTTATTTCATGATTCATGATTCGATTCATGATTCATGATTCATGATTCAATTCATGATTCAATTCATGATTTATTTCATGATTCATGATTCGATTCATGATTCATGATTCATGATTCAATTCATGATTCAATTTAGGATTTATGATTCAATTCATGATTCATGATTCAATTCATGATTCATGATTCATGATTCGATTTATGATTCATGATTCAATTCATGATGCATGATTCAATTCGTGATTCATGATTCAATTCATGATTCATGATTCATTTCATGCTTCATTTCATGATTCATGATTCCTGATTCAATTCATGATTCATGATTCAATTCATAATTCATTTCATGATTCATGATTCAATTCATGATTCGATTTATGATTCATGATTCATGATTCAATTCATGATTCAATTCATGATTTATTTCATGATTCATGATTCGATTCATGATTTATGATTTAATTCATGATTCATGATTCATGATTCGATTTATAATTCATTATTCAATTCCTGATGCATTATTCAATTCGTGATTTATGATTCAATTCATGATTCATGATTCATTTCATGATTCATTATTCCTGATTAAATTCATGATTCATGATTCAATTCATGATTCATGATTCAATTCATAATTTAATTTATGATTCATAATTCATGATTCAATTCATGATTCAATTCATGATTCATGATTCAATTCATGATTCATGATTCATGATTTGATTCATGATTCATGATTCAATTCATGATTCATAATTCAATTCATGATTCGTGATTCATGATTAATGATTCAATTCATGATTCAAGATTCGATTCATGATTCATAATTCATGATTCAATTCATGATTCATGATTCATGATTCGATTTATGATTCATGATTCATGATTCATGATTCATGATTCAATTCATGATTCATGATTCAATTCATGATTTATGATTCATTTCATGATTCATTTCATGATTCATGATTCAATTCATGATTCATGATTCATTTCATGATTCATGATTCATGATTTAATTCATGATTTAATTCATGATTCAACTTATGATTTATAATTCATGATTCAATTCATGATTTAATTCATGATTCATGATTCATGATTCAATTCATGATTCATGATTCAATTCATGAATCATGATTCGATTCATGATTCATGTTTCAATTCATGACTCAATTCATATTTCAATTCATATTTCAATTCATGATTCATGATTCAATTCATGATTCATGATTCATGATTCAATGATTCATGATTCATGAATCAATGCATGATTCAATTCTTGATTCAATTCATAATTCAATTCATGATTCATGATTCGATTCATGATTCATGTTTGAATTCATGATTCAATTCATGATTCATTTCATGATTCATGATTGAATTCATGATTCATGATTCAATTCTTGATTTATGATGCATGATTCATGATTCAATTCATGATTCATGATTCAATCCATTAATCATGATTCAATTCATGATTCATGTTTCAATTCATGATTCATGATTCAATTCATGTTTCAATTCATGATTCATGATTTATGATTCAATTAATGATTCATGATTCATTATTCAGTTCATGATTTATGATTCAATTCATGATTCAATTAATGATTCGATTCATGATTCATGATTCATGATTCGATTCATGATTCATGATTAAATTTATGATTCATGATTTATGATTCAATTCATGATTCATGATTCATGATTCAATTCATGATTCATGATTCGATTCATGATTCATGATTCAATTCTTGATTCATGATTCGATTAATGATTCATGATTAAATTTATGATTCATGATTTATGAATCAATTCATGATTCATGATTTATGAATCAATTCATGATTCATGATTTATTTCATGATTCAATTCATGGTTCATGAATCTTGATTGAATTCATGATTTATTTCATAATTCATGATTCGATTCATGATTCATGATTCAATTCATGATTCAATTCATGATTTATTTCATGATTCATGATTCGATTCATGATTCATGATACATGATTCAATTCATGATTCAATTCAGGATTTATGATTCAATTCATGATTCATGATTCATGATTCAATTCATGATTCATGATTCGATTTATGATTCATGATTCAATTCATGATGCATGATTCAATTCGTGATTCATGATTCAATTCATGATTCATGATTCATTTCATGCTTCATTTCATGATTCATAATTCCTGATTCAATCCATGATTCATGATTCAATTCATAATTCATGATTCATTTCATGATTCATGATTCAATTCATGATTCGATTTATGATTCATGATTCATGATTCAATTCATGATTCAATTCATGATTTATTTCATGATTCATGATTCGATTTATGATTTATGATTTAATTCATAATTCATGATTCGATTTATAATTCATTATTCAATTCCTGATGCATTATTCAATTCGTGATTCATGATTCAATTCATGATTCATGATTCATTTCATGATTCATTTCATGATTCATTATTCCTGATTAAATTCATGATTCATGATTCAATTCATGATTCATGATTTATTTCATTATTCATGATTCAATTCATAATTTAATTTATGATTCATAATTCATGATTCAATTCATTATTCAATTCATGATTCATGATTCAATTCATGATTCATGATTTGATTCATGATTCATGATTCAATTCATGAGTCATAATTCAATTCATGATTCGTGATTCATGATTCATGATTAAATTCATGATTCAAGATGCGATTCATGATTCATAATTCATGATTCAATTCATGATTCATGATTCATGATTCGATTTATGATTCATGATTCATGATTCATGATTCAATTCATGATTCATGATTCAATTCATGATTCATGATTCAATTCATGATTCATGATTCATTTCATGATTCATGATTCAATTCATGATTCATGATTCATTTCATGATTCATGATTCATGATTTAATTCATGATTCATGATTCATGATTCGATTTATGATTCATGATTCATGATTCATGATTCATGATTCAATTCATGATTCATGATTCAATTCATGATTCATTATTCATTTCATGATTCATGATTCAATTCATGGTTCATGATTCATGATTTAATTCATGATTTAATTCATGATTCAACTTATGATTTATAATTCATGATTCAATTCATGATTTAATTCATGATTCATGATTCATGATTCAATTCATGATTCATGATTCATGATTCAATTCATGAATCATGATTCGATTCATGATTCATGTTTCAATTCATGACTCAATTCTTGATTCAATTCATATTTCAATTCATGATTCATGATTCAATTCATGATTCATGATTCATGATTCAATGCATGATTCATGATTCATGAATCAATGCATGATTCAATTCTTGATTCAATTCATAATTCAATTCATGATTCATGATTCGATTCATGATTCATGTTTGAATTCATGATTCAATTCATGATTAATTTCATGATTCATGATTGAATTCATGATTCATGATTCAATTCTTGATTTATGATGCATGATTCATGATTCAATTCATGATTCATGATTCAATCCATTAATCATGATTCAATTCATGATTCATGTTTCAATTCATGATTCATGATTCATGATTCGATTCATGATTCATGATTAAATTTATGATTCATGATTTATGATTCAATTCATGATTCATGATTCATGATTTAATTCATGATTTGATTCATGATTCATGATTCATGATTCAATTCATGATTCATGATTCGATTCATGATTCATGATTCAATTCTTGATTCATGATTCGATTCATGATTCATGATTAAATTTATGATTCATGATTTATGAATCAATTCATGATTCATGATTTATTTCATGATTGAATTCATGGTTCATGAATCTTGATTCAATTCATGATTTATTTCATGATTCATGATTCAATTCATGATTCATGATTCATGATTCGATTTATGATTCATGATTCAATTCATGATGCATGATTCAATTCGTGATTCATGATTCATTTCATGATTCATGATTCATTTCATGCTTCATTTCATGATTCATGATTCCTGATTCAATTCATGATTCATGATTCAAATCATGATTCATGATTCAATTCATAATTCATGATTCATGATTCAATTCATGATTTATTTCATGATTCATGATTCGATTCATGATTTATGATTTAATTCATGATTCATGATTCAATTTATAATTCATTATTCAATTCCTGATGCATTATTCAATTCGTTATTCATGATTCAATTCATGATTCATGATTCATTTCATGATTCATTATTCCTGATTAAATTCATGATTCATGATTCAATTCATGATTCATGATTCATTTCATTATTCATGATTCAATTCATGATTTAATTTATGATTCATAATTCATGATTCAATTCATGATTCAATTCATGATTCATGATTCATGATTTGATTCATGATTCATGATTTGATTCACGATTCATGATTCAATTCATGATTCATAATTCAATTCATGATTCGTGATTCATGCTTCAATTCATGATTCATGATTCAATTAATGATTCATGATTCATTTCATGATTCTTTTCATGATTCATGATTTAATTCATGATTCATGATTCATGATTCAATTCATGATTAATGATTCAATTCATGATTGATGATTCATTTTATGATTCATGATTCATTATTCAGTTCATGATTTATGATTCAATTCATGATTCAATTAATGATTCGATTCATGATTCATGATTCATGATTCGATTCATGATTCATGATTAAATTTATGATTCATGATTTATGATTCAATTCATGATTCATGATTCATGATTCAATTCATGATTTGATTCATGATTCATGATTCATGATTCAATTTATGATTCATGATTCGATTCATGATTCATGATTCAATTCTTGATTCATGATTCGATTCATGATTCATGATTAAATTTATGATTCATTATTTATGAATCAATTCATGATTCATGATTTATGAATCAATTCATGATTCATGATTTATTTCATGATTCAATTCATGGTTCATGAATCTTGATTCAATTCATGATTTATTTCATGATTCATGATTCGGTTCATGATTCATGATTCATGATTCAATTCATGATTCAATTCATGATTTATTTCATGATTCATGATTCGATTCATGATTCATGATTCATGATTCAATTCATGATTCAATTCAGGATTTATGATTCAATTCATGATTCATGATTCAATTCATGATTCATGATTCATGATTCGATTTATGATTCATGATTCAATTCATGATGCATGATTCAATTCGTGATTCATGATTCAATTCATGATTCATGATTCATTTCATGCTTCATTTCATGATTCATGATTCCTGATTCAATTCATGATTCATGATTCAATTCATAATTCATGATTCATTTCATGATTCATGATTCAATTCATGATTCGATTTATGATTCATGATTCATGATTCAATTCATGATTTAATTCATGATTTATTTCATGATTCATAATTCGATTCATGATTTATGATTTAATTCATGATTCAATTCATGATTCATGATTCATGATTCGATTTATGATTCATGATTCATGATTCATGATTCAATTCATGATTCATGATTCAATTCATGATTCATGATTCAATTCATGATTCATGATTCATTTCATGATTCATGATTCAATTCATGATTCATGATTCATTTCATGATTCATGATTCATGATTTAATTCATGATTCATGATTCATGATTCGATTTATGATTCATGATTCATGATTCATGATTCATGATTCAATTCATGATTCATGATTCAATTCATGATTCATTATTCATTTCATGATTCATGATTCAATTCATGGTTCATGATTCATGATTTAATTCATGATTTAATTCATGATTCAACTTATGATTTATAATTCATGATTCAATTCATGATTTAATTCATGATTCATGATTCATGATTCAATTCATGATTCATGATTCATGATTCAATTCATGAATCATGATTCGATTCATGATTCATGTTTCAATTCATGACTCAATTCTTGATTCAATTCATATTTCAATTCATGATTCATGATTCAATTCATGATTCATGATTCATGATTCAATGCATGATTCATGATTCATGAATCAATGCATGATTCAATTCTTGATTCAATTCATAATTCAATTCATGATTCATGATTCGATTCATGATTCATGTTTGAATTCATGATTCAATTCATGATTAATTTCATGATTCATGATTGAATTCATGATTCATGATTCAATTCTTGATTTATGATGCATGATTCATGATTCAATTCATGATTCATGATTCAATCCATTAATCATGATTCAATTCATGATTCATGTTTCAATTCATGATTCATGATTCATGATTCGATTCATGATTCATGATTAAATTTATGATTCATGATTTATGATTCAATTCATGATTCATGATTCATGATTTAATTCATGATTTGATTCATGATTCATGATTCATGATTCAATTCATGATTCATGATTCGATTCATGATTCATGATTCAATTCTTGATTCATGATTCGATTCATGATTCATGATTAAATTTATGATTCATGATTTATGAATCAATTCATGATTCATGATTTATTTCATGATTGAATTCATGGTTCATGAATCTTGATTCAATTCATGATTTATTTCATGATTCATGATTCAATTCATGATTCATGATTCATGATTCGATTTATGATTCATGATTCAATTCATGATGCATGATTCAATTCGTGATTCATGATTCATTTCATGATTCATGATTCATTTCATGCTTCATTTCATGATTCATGATTCCTGATTCAATTCATGATTCATGATTCAAATCATGATTCATGATTCAATTCATAATTCATGATTCATTTCATGATTCATGATTCAATTCATGATTCGATTTATGATTCATGATTCATGATTCAATTCATGATTTATTTCATGATTCATGATTCGATTCATGATTTATGATTTAATTCATGATTCATGATTCAATTTATAATTCATTATTCAATTCCTGATGCATTATTCAATTCGTTATTCATGATTCAATTCATGATTCATGATTCATTTCATGATTCATTATTCCTGATTAAATTCATGATTCATGATTCAATTCATGATTCATGATTCATTTCATTATTCATGATTCAATTCATGATTTAATTTATGATTCATAATTCATGATTCAATTCATGATTCAATTCATGATTCATGATTCATGATTTGATTCATGATTCATGATTTGATTCATGATTCATGATTCAATTCATGATTCATAATTCAATTCATGATTCGTGATTCATGCTTCAATTCATGATTCATGATTCAATTAATGATTCATGATTCATTTCATGATTCTTTTCATGATTCATGATTTAATTCATGATTCATGATTCATGATTCAATTCATGATTAATGATTCAATTCATGATTGATGATTCATTTTATGATTCATGATTCATTATTCAGTTCATGATTTATGATTCAATTCATGATTCAATTAATGATTCGATTCATGATTCATGATTCATGATTCGATTCATGATTCATGATTAAATTTATGATTCATGATTTATGATTCAATTCATGATTCATGATTCATGATTCAATTCATGATTTGATTCATGATTCATGATTCATGATTCAATTCATGATTCATGATTCGATTCATGATTCATGATTCAATTCTTGATTCATGATTCGATTCATGATTCATGATTAAATTTATGATTCATTATTTATGAATCAATTCATGATTCATGATTTATGAATCAATTCATGATTCATGATTTATTTCATGATTCAATTCATGGTTCATGAATCTTGATTCAATTCATGATTTATTTCATGATTCATGATTCGATTCATGATTCATGATTCATGATTCAATTCATGATTCAATTCATGATTTATTTCATGATTCATGATTCGATTCATGATTCATGATTCATGATTCAATTCATGATTCAATTCAGGATTTATGATTCAATTCATGATTCATGATTCAATTCATGATTCATGATTCATGATTCGATTTATGATTCATGATTCAATTCATGATGCATGATTCAATTCGTGATTCATGATTCAATTCATGATTCATGATTCATTTCATGCTTCATTTCATGATTCATGATTCCTGATTCAATTCATGATTCATGATTCAATTCATAATTCATGATTCATTTCATGATTCATGATTCAATTCATGATTCGATTTATGATTCATGATTCATGATTCAATTCATGATTTAATTCATGATTTATTTCATGATTCATAATTCGATTCATGATTTATGATTTAATTCATGATTCATGATTCATGATTCGATTTATAATTCATTATTCAATTCCTGATGCATTATTCAATTCGTGATTCATGATTCAATTCATGATTCATGATTCATTTCATGATTCATTATTCCTGATTAAATTCATGATTCATGATTCAATTCATGATTCATGATTCATTTCATTATTCATGATTCAATTCATAATTTAATTTATGATTCATAATTCATGATTCAATTCATGATTCAATTCATGATTCATGATTCAATTCATGATTCATGATTT
This sequence comes from Mixophyes australis, assembly GCA_036250195.1. Taxonomy (NCBI): domain Eukaryota; kingdom Metazoa; phylum Chordata; class Amphibia; order Anura; family Limnodynastidae; genus Mixophyes; species Mixophyes australis. Next base: position 211,890,444 of record JAVHZZ010000004.1, on the reverse strand, counting down.
GATTCATGATTCATGATTCAATTCATGATTCATAATTCAATTCATGATTCGTGATTCATGATTCATGATTCAATTCATGATTCAAGATTCGATTCATCATCATCATCATCATTTATTTATATAGCGCCAACATATTCCGTAGCGCTTTACAATTGGGGACAAACGTAATAAACTAATAAACAAACTGGGTAAAACAGACAAAGAGGTGAGAAGGCCCTGCTCGCAAGCTTACAATCTATGGGACAATGGGAGATTGACACATGAGGTTAAGTATACATTTTGCATCTTGGCCCAGCCAGACTGCAAAGGTAGGGTGACTCATAAGCTAAATGATCCTGTCACACAACAATGTTGGTCCGGGGGTAGTTGTCTTGTGTGAAATTGTGTAACAGGCTAACGGTAGTGAGGTTAAGATGGTGGTTGAGGAATATTATAAGCTTGTCTGAATAGGTAGGTTTTCAGAGAACGCTTGAAAGTTTGTAGACCAGAGGAGAGTCTTATTGTGCGAGGGAGAGAGTTCCATAGAGTGGGTGCAGCCCGAAAAAAGTCCTGTAACCGGGAATGGGAGGATGTAATGAGGGTGGATGAGAGACGCAGATCTTTTGCAGAACGGAGTTGCCGAGTTGGGAGATATTTTGAGACAAGAGAGGAGATGTATGTTGGTGCAGCTTTGTTGATGGCCTTGTAGGTTAGTAAAAGTATTTTATATTGGATTCGGTGGAAGACAGGCAGCCAGTGTAGAGACATACAGAGTGATTCAACAGAGGAATAGCTATTTGCAAGGAAAATCAGTCTTGCCGAAGCATGCAAAATAGATTTTAGGGGTTTGAGTCTGTTTTTGGGAAGACCAGTAAGGAGGGAATTGCAATAGTCAATGCGGGAGATGATTAGTGCATGAATTAAGGTTTTAGCAGTGTCTTGTGTGAGATATGTGCGGATTCTGGAAATGTTCTTTAGATGTATGTAACATGATTTAGATATAGAGTCAATGTGGGGAACAAAGGATAGGCGTGAATCAAGGATTACACCTAGGCAGCGAGCTTGTGGGGTGGGATTTATGGTCATGTTATCAACAGAGATAGAAATGTCAGGTATGCTCTTGTTGGCGGGTGGGAATATTATTAACTCTGTTTTAGAAAGATTAAGTTTGAGTTGACGAGAGGACATCCAAGATGAAATGGCAGAAAGACAGTCAGTTACACGGGACAACACAGATGTCGAGATATCAGGAGAGGATAGATAGATTTGGGTATCATCCGCATAGAGATGATACTGAAAGCCAAAGGAACTTATTAGATTTCCAAGAGAAGCGGTATAGATAGAGAACAGCAGAGGACCTAGCACCGAGCCTTGTGGTACTCCAACTGATAGGGGAAGCGGAGCAGAGGTGGCTCCAGAGAAATTAACAGTGAAAGAGCGATTAGAGAGGTAAGATTAGAACCAGGATAGAACTGTGTCTTGAAGACCTAGGGATTGCAGCGTTTGTATGAGAAGAGAGTGGTCAACGGTGTCAAATGCAGCCGAGAGATCAAGGAGAATTAGGAGAGAGTAATGGCGTTCAGTCTTAGCAGTAATCAGATCATTAACAACCTTGGTCAGCGCAGTCTCTGTGGAGTGTTGAGAACGAAAGCCAGACTGAAGAGGATCCAACAGGTTGTTTGCGGAAAGAAAGCGTGCGAGGCGAGTGTAGGCAAGTCTCTCTAGAAGCTTGGAGGGGCAAGGGAGCTGAGAGATGGGACGGTAATTTGAGAGAGAGTTTGGGTCAGAGTTTTGTTTTTTTAGAATAGGAGTAATCACTGCATGCTTGTATAGTGATGGAAAGATGCCAGTAGAGAGTGAGAGATTACAGATTTGAGTTAGAGGTGAAATGAGCACAGAAGACAGGGATCTACCAATTTGCGAGGGAATAGGATCAAGAGGACAGGAGGTAGAGTAGGAAGATAAGAAGAGCGTAGAAATTTCCTCTTCATTTGTGGGGTCAAATGAAGAAAGGGTGTCAGAGGGTAGAGGGAAGGAAATGAGCTGATGGCTTGTTGAGGAAGAGGATACCATTTCTAGTCTGATCTTGTCAATCTTGTCCTTGAAGTAGGAAGCAAGATCCTGAGCACTGATAGTAGATGGAGGGTTCGGGGTGGGATGATTGAGAAGATGATTAAATGTATTGAAAAGGCGTTTGGGGTTAGAAGCCTGAGCATAGATAAGAGATTGAAAGTATGTTTGTTTTGCAGTGTCCAGAGCATTTCGATAGGAGTGGTAGACAGAAGTATATGTGAAGAAGTCATTAGAGCTTCGAGATTTACGCCAGTGATGTTCTGCTTTACGGGACAGTTTTTGAAGATTTCGTGTTGCTTTGGTGTGCCACGGTTGACATCGAAGTCGACGTGTAGTATGAAGTGTCGCTGGAGCCACTTGATCAAGGGCCGTTGCTAAGGTTAGGTGAAAATGAGGTACTGCCATCTCAGGGGATGAGAATGTAGAGATAGGGGAGAGAAGGTGTTGGAGAGAGGTGGAAAATTGTTGAAGATTAATAGAATTAAGATTTCTACGAGTATGAGGAGGCTTGGTTGAGTTAGACAGTAGAGAGGTTAGAGCAGTGGGGGTGAGAGTGTAGCTGATAAGGTGATGATCCGAGAGGGGGAAGGGTGTATTAATAAAATTAGAAACTGAGCATAGTCTAGAGAAAACAAGATCAAGGCAGTGGCCATCCTTATGAGTAGATGATTCAATCCACTGGGAGAGGTCAAGTGAGGATGTTAGAGAGAGTAGTTTGGAAGCAGCTTTGGAAGGTGGGTTATCAATGGGGATGTTGGGGATGTCTGAAGATAAGAAGTGAGGGAGCCATGCAGAGAAATCCTCAATAAATTGTTGGTGTGCTCCAGGGGGACGATAGATCACCGCAACACGTAGGGAGAATGGATTAAAAATGCGAATAGCATGTACTTCAAAAGATGTGAACGTGAGTGATGGGACATTTGGTAGAACTGTGTATGTGCACTGTGGGGAGAGAAGTAGTCCAACCCCACCTCCTTGTCTGCCTTCAGGTCTGGAGGTGTGGGTGAGATGGAGGCCACCATGTGAAAGTGCTGCAGGTGAGGCAGTGTCTGATTGCATGAGCCATGTTTCTGTTATTGCCAGAAGGTTGAGGTTTTTTGAGAGGAAGAGATCATGAACGGAGGTAAGTTTGTTACAAACAGAGCGTGCATTCCAAAGGGCACATTTAAAGGACTTGGGAAGAGAGGGGAGACAGGTGATGTGTTTGAGGTTTGCTATAGAACGGTAGTGTTCTGATGTATGTGTGTGTGAGGAGTGTGGGGGACCTGGATTAGGTGATATATCACCAGCTAATAGAAGCAGAGTGAGCGAAAGATAGGCAAGGGGATTGTAAGATGTGTGGCCTTTTATTTTCTGGCGACAGGTGGAGGCTGTACTTGTTAGAGATAATAAATAGGACAACAGTTCATGGGTGTTAAATAGAGGTGAGTGGAGTAATGCAGGTGCAATATGAACAAATTTGTGTGTTGGTGGAGGGGTGAAAGATGACACAGTCCTAAAGATCATGCCATGAAATGAGACTAAGAAAAGCAATTTGTGAAACATTGTGATAAAAGGGGTAAAAGCAAGAAGCAAGGGTATTTTAAGAATTACCTCTTAGCAGTATTCCATATAAATAGACAAGTAGTGCAGAAATAGGCTGTGGCAGATGTTGCTTATTGCTGGGAGTAAAAGCAAGTCAAATGTAGTCCAATGTTTGGCCAACTGTGTTGTCTAACTGTGCATTTTCGTCCACTTTGTGAGAAAATCCCACTTAGTGTAGAAATCACACACGTCTAACCCCACATACGTCTCCCCATAGAATGAAGCTAAGATGTAGTCAGTCTAATTTAGGAATACACTACAGATGTGCTAATTGGTCAGCTAATCAAAGGAAAAGAAAACATTTGTGGGAAAGGATAGAGGAGGCCAGATACCTATCATAAATTAGGCAGCAATAAAAGACTGTGCCAACCTAAGTTTAAACAGATAACAGTTTCCTATAACATACTTAAACACAGATTGCAGGGATGAAATTCATGAGATTCATGATTCATAATTCATGATTCAATTCATGATTCATGATTCATGATTTGATTTATGATTCATGATTCATGATTCATGATTCATGATTCAATTCATGATTCATGATTCAATTCATGATTTATGATTCATTTCATGATTCATTTCATGATTCATGATTTAATTCATGATTCATGATTCATTTCATGATTCATGATTCATGATTTAATTCATGATTTAATTCATGATTCAACTTATGATTTATAATTCATGATTCAATTCATGATTTAATTCATGATTCATGATTCATGATTCAATTCATGATTCATGATTCAATTCATGAATCATGATTCGATTCATGATTCATGTTTCAATTCATGACTCAATTCTTGATTCAATTCATATTTCAATTCATGATTCATGATTCAATTCATGATTCATGATTCATGATTCAATGCATGATTCATGATTCATGAATCAATGCATGATTTAATTCTTGATTCAATTCATAATTCAATTCATGATTCATGATTCGATTCATGATTCATGTTTGAATTCATGATTCAATTCATGATTCATTTCATGATTCATGATTGAATTCATGATTCATGATTCAATTCTTGATTTATGATGCATGATTCATGATTCAATTCATGATTCATGATTCAATCCATTAATCATGATTCAATTCATGATTCATGTTTCAATTCATGATTCATGATTCAATTCATGTTTCAATTCATGATTCATGATTTATGATTCAATTAATGATTCATGATTCATTATTCAGTTCATGATTTATGATTCAATTCATGATTCAATTAATGATTCGATTCATGATTCATGATTCATGATTCGATTCATGATTCATGATTAAATTTATGATTCATGATTTATGATTCAATTCATGATTCATGATTCATGATTCAATTCATGATTCATGATTCGATTCATGATTCATGATTCAATTTTTGATTCATGATTCGATTCATGATTCATGATTAAATTTATGATTCATGATTTATTAATCAATTCATGATTCATGATTTATGAATCAATTCATGATTCATGATTTATTTCATGATTCAATTCATGGTTCATGAATCTTGATTCAATTCATGATTTATTTCATAATTCATGATTCGATTCATGATTCATGATTCATGATTCAATTCATGATTCAATTCATGATTTATTTCATGATTCATGATTTATTTCATGATTCATGATTCGATTCATGATTCATGATTCATGATTCAATTCATGATTCAATTCAGGATTTATGATTCAATTCATGATTCATGATTCATGATTCAATTCATGATTCATGATTCATGATTCGATTTATGATTCATGATTCAATTCATGATGCATGATTCAATTCATGATTCATGATTCATTTCATGCTTCATTTCATGATTCATGATTCCTGATTCAATTCATGATTCATGATTCAATTCATAATTCATAATTCATTTCATGATTCATGATTCAATTCATGATTCGATTTATGATTCATGATTCATGATTCAATTCATGATTCAATTCATGATTTATTTCATGATTCATGATTCGATTAATGATTTATGATTTAATTCATGATTCATGATTCATGATTCGATTTATAATTCATTATTCAATTCCTGATGCATTATTCAATTCCTGATTCATGATTCAATTCATGATTCATGATTCATTTCATGATTCATTTCATGATTCATTATTCCTGATTAAATTCATGATTCATGATTCAATTCATGATTCATGATTTATTTCATTATTCATGATTCAATTCATAATTTAATTTATGATTCATAATTCATGATTCAATTCATTATTCAATTCATGATTCATGATTCAATTCATGATTCATGATTTGATTCATGATTCATGATTCAATTCATGATTCATAATTTAATTCATGATTCATGATTCAATTCATGATTCATGATTCATTTCATGATTCATGATTCAATGCATGATTCATGATTCATTTCATGATTCATGATTCATGATTTAATTCATGATTCATGATTTATGATTCAATTCATGATTCATGATTCAATTCATGATTCATGATTCATTTCATGATTCATGATTCAATTCATGATTCATGATTCATTTCATGATTCATGATTCATGATTTAATTCATGATTCATGATTCATGATTCGATTTATGATTCATGATTCATGATTCATGATTCATGATTCAATTCATGATTCATGATTCAATTCATGATTAATTATTCATTTCATGATTCATGATTCAATTCATGATTCATGATTCATTTCATGATTCATGATTTAATTCATGATTTAATTCATGATTCAACTTATGATTTATAATTCATGATTCAATTCATGATTTAATTCATGATTCATGATTCATGATTCAATTCATGATTCATGATTCATGATTCAATTCATGAATCATGATTCAATTCATGATTCATGTTTCAATTCATGACTCAATTCTTGATTCAATTCATATTTCAATTCATGATTCATGATTCAATTCATGATTCATGATTCATGATTCAATGCATGATTCATGATTCATGAATCAATGCATGATTCAATTCTTGATTCAATTCATAATTCAATTCATGATTCATGATTCGATTCATGATTCATGTTTGAATTCATGATTCAATTCATGATTCATTTCATGATTCATGATTGAATTCATGATTCATGATTCAATTCTTGATTTATGATGCATGATTCATGATTCAATTCATGATTCATGATTCAATCCATTAATCATGATTCAATTCATGATTCATGTTTCAATTCATGATTCATGATTCAATTCATGATTCATGATTCATTTCATGATTCTTTTCATGATTCATGATTTAATTCATGATTCATGATTCGATTCATGATTCATGATTCATGATTCAATTCATGATTCATGATTCAAGTCATGATTCATGATTCATTTTATGATTCATGATTCAATTCATGATTCATGATTCAATTCATTATTCGATTCATGATTCATGATTCAATTCATGATTCATGATTCGATTCATGATTCATGATTCATGATTCGATTCATGATTCATGATTCAATTCATGATTGATGATTCATGATTGAATTCATGATTCGATTCATGATTCATGATTCATGATTGGATATATGATTCATGATTAAATTCATGATTCATGATTTATGATTCAATTCATGATTCATGATTAATGATTCAATTCATGATTTGATTCATGTTTCATGATTCATGATTCAATTCATGATTCATTATTCGATTCATGATTTATGATTCAATTCTTGATTCATGATTCGATTCATGATTCATGATTAAATTTATGATTCATGATTTATGATTCAATTCATGATTCCTGATTTATTTCATGATTCAATTCATAGTTCATGAATCTTCATTCAATTCATGATTTATTTCATGATTCATGATTCGATTCATGATTCATGATTCGATTCATGATTCATGATTCATGATTCAATTCATGATTCAATTCATGATTTATTTCATGATTCATGATTCAATTCATGATTCAATTCAGGATTTATGATTCAATTCATGATTCATGATTCATGATTCAATTCATGATTCATGATTCTAGATTTGATTCATGATTCATGATTCAATTCATGATTCATGATTCATGATTCAATTTATGATTCGATTCATGATTCATGATTCATGATTCGATTCATGATTCATGATTAATTTAATGATTCATGATTTATGATTCAATTCATGATTCATGATTCAATTCATGATTCGATTCATGATTCATGATTCATGATTCAATTCATGATTCATGATTCGATTCATGATTCATGATTCAATTCTTGATTCATGATTCGATTCATGATTCATGATTAAATTTATGATTCATGATTTATGATTCAATTCATGATTCATGATTCATTTCATGATTCAATTCATGGTTCATGAATCTTGATTCAATTCATGATTTATTTCATGATTAATGATTCGATTCATGATTCATGATTCATGATTCAATTCATGATTCAATTCAGGATTTATAAATTAATTCATGATTCATGATTCATGATTCAATTCATGAATCATGATTCATGATTCAATTTATGATTCATGATTCAATTCATGATGCATGATTCAATTTGTGATTCATGATTCAATTCATGATTCATTTCATGATTCATGATTCCTGATTCAATTCATGATTCCTGATTCAATTCATGATTCATGATTCATTTCATGATTCATGATTCAATTCATGATTCATGATTCATTTCATGATTCATGATTCAATTCATGATTCGATTCATGATTCATGATTCATGATTCAATTCATGATTCATGATTCGATTCATGATTCATGATTTAATTTTTGATTCATGATTCATGATTCGAATTATGATTCATGATAAAATTCATGATTTATGATTTATGATTCAATTCATGATTCATGATTTATTTCATGATTCATGATTCTTGATTCAATTCATGATTCAATTCATGATTTATGATTCAATTCATGATTCATGATTTATGATTTAATTCATGATTCATGATTCGATTTATAATTCATTATTCAATTCCTGATGCATTATTCAATTCGTGATTCATGATTCAATTCATGATTCATGATTCATTTCATGATTCATTTCATGATTTATTATTCCTGATTAAATTCATGATTCATGATTCAATTCATGATTCATGATTCATTTCATTATTCATGATTCAATTCATGATTTAATTTATGATTCATAATTCATAATTCAATTCATAATTCAATTCATGATTCATGATTCAATTCATGATTCATGATTCATGATTTGATTCATGATTCATGATTCAATTCATGATTCATAATTCAATTCATGATTCGTGATTCATGATTCATGATTCAATTCATGATTCAAGATTCGATTCATGATTCATAATTCATGATTCAATTCATGATTCATGATTCATGATTCGATTTATGATTCATGATTCATGATTTATGATTCATGATTCAATTCATGATTCATGATTCATTTCATGATTCAATTCATGATTCATGATTCATTTCATGATTCATGATTCATGATTCAATTCATGATTTAATTCATGATTCAACTTATGATTTATAACTCATGATTCAATTCATGATTTAATTCATGATTCATGATTCATGATTCAATTCATGATTCATGATTCAATTCATGAATCATGATTCGATTCATGATTCATGTTTCATGATTCGATTCATGATTCATGATTAATTTAATGATTCATGATTTATGATTCAATTCATGATTCATGATTCAATTCATGATTCGATTCATGATTCATGATTCATGATTCAATTCATGATTCATGATTCGATTCATGATTCATGATTCAATTCTTGATTCATGATTCGATTCATGATTCATGATTAAATTTATGATTCATGATTTATGATTCAATTCATGATTCATGATTCATTTCATGATTCAATTCATGGTTAATGAATCTTGATTCAATTCATGATTTATTTCATGATTAATGATTCGATTCATGATTCATGATTCATGATTCAATTCATGATTCATGATTCATTTCATGATTCATGATTCAATTCATGATTCGATTCATGATTCATGATTCATGATTCAATTCATGATTCATGATTCGATTCATGATTCATGATTCAATTTTTGATTCATGATTCATGATTCGAATTATGATTCATGATAAAATTCATGATTTATGATTTATGATTCAATTCATGATTCATGATTTATTTCATGATTCATGATTCTTGATTCAATTCATGATTCAATTCATGATTTATGATTCAATTCATGATTCATGATTCTAGATTTGATTCATGATTCATGATTCAATTCATGATTCATGATTCATGATTCAATTTATGATTCGATTCATGATTCATGATTCATGATTCGATTCATGATTCATGATTAATTTAATGATTCATGATTTATGATTCAATTCATGATTCATGATTCAATTCATGATTCGATTCATGATTCATGATTCATGATTCAATTCATGATTCATGATTCGATTCATGATTCATGATTCAATTCTTGATTCATGATTCGATTCATGATTCATGATTAAATTTATGATTCATGATTTATGATTCAATTCATGATTCATGATTCATTTCATGATTCAATTCATGGTTCATGAATCTTGATTCAATTCATGATTTATTTCATGATTAATGATTCGATTCATGATTCATGATTCATGATTCAATTCATGATTCAATTCAGGATTTATAAATTAATTCATGATTCATGATTCATGATTCAATTCATGAATCATGATTCATGATTCAATTTATGATTCATGATTCAATTCATGATGCATGATTCAATTTGTGATTCATGATTCAATTCATGATTCATTTCATGATTCATGATTCCTGATTCAATTCATGATTCCTGATTCAATTCATGATTCATGATTCATTTCATGATTCATGATTCAATTCATGATTCATGATTCATTTCATGATTCATGATTCAATTCATGATTCGATTCATGATTCATGATTCATGATTCAATTCATGATTCATGATTCGATTCATGATTCATGATTTAATTTTTGATTCATGATTCATGATTCGAATTATGATTCATGATAAAATTCATGATTTATGATTTATGATTCAATTCATGATTCATGATTTATTTCATGATTCATGATTCTTGATTCAATTCATGATTCAATTCATGATTTATGATTCAATTCATGATTCATGATTTATGATTTAATTCATGATTCATGATTCGATTTATAATTCATTATTCAATTCCTGATGCATTATTCAATTCGTGATTCATGATTCAATTCATGATTCATGATTCATTTCATGATTCATTTCATGATTTATTATTCCTGATTAAATTCATGATTCATGATTCAATTCATGATTCATGATTCATTTCATTATTCATGATTCAATTCATGATTTAATTTATGATTCATAATTCATAATTCAATTCATAATTCAATTCATGATTCATGATTCAATTCATGATTCATGATTCATGATTTGATTCATGATTCATGATTCAATTCATGATTCATAATTCAATTCATGATTCGTGATTCATGATTCATGATTCAATTCATGATTCAAGATTCGATTCATGATTCATAATTCATGATTCAATTCATGATTCATGATTCATGATTCGATTTATGATTCATGATTCATGATTTATGATTCATGATTCAATTCATGATTCATGATTCATTTCATGATTCAATTCATGATTCATGATTCATTTCATGATTCATGATTCATGATTCAATTCATGATTTAATTCATGATTCAACTTATGATTTATAACTCATGATTCAATTCATGATTTAATTCATGATTCATGATTCATGATTCAATTCATGATTCATGATTCAATTCATGAATCATGATTCGATTCATGATTCATGTTTCATGATTCGATTCATGATTCATGATTAATTTAATGATTCATGATTTATGATTCAATTCATGATTCATGATTCAATTCATGATTCGATTCATGATTCATGATTCATGATTCAATTCATGATTCATGATTCGATTCATGATTCATGATTCAATTCTTGATTCATGATTCGATTCATGATTCATGATTAAATTTATGATTCATGATTTATGATTCAATTCATGATTCATGATTCATTTCATGATTCAATTCATGGTTAATGAATCTTGATTCAATTCATGATTTATTTCATGATTAATGATTCGATTCATGATTCATGATTCATGATTCAATTCATGATTCATGATTCATTTCATGATTCATGATTCAATTCATGATTCGATTCATGATTCATGATTCATGATTCAATTCATGATTCATGATTCGATTCATGATTCATGATTCAATTTTTGATTCATGATTCATGATTCGAATTATGATTCATGATAAAATTCATGATTTATGATTTATGATTCAATTCATGATTCATGATTTATTTCATGATTCATGATTCTTGATTCAATTCATGATTCAATTCATGATTTATGATTCAATTCATGATTCATGATTCTAGATTTGATTCATGATTCATGATTCAATTCATGATTCATGATTCATGATTCAATTTATGATTCGATTCATGATTCATGATTCATGATTCGATTCATGATTCATGATTAATTTAATGATTCATGATTTATGATTCAATTCATGATTCATGATTCAATTCATGATTCGATTCATGATTCATGATTCATGATTCAATTCATGATTCATGATTCGATTCATGATTCATGATTCAATTCTTGATTCATGATTCGATTCATGATTCATGATTAAATTTATGATTCATGATTTATGATTCAATTCATGATTCATGATTCATTTCATGATTCAATTCATGGTTCATGAATCTTGATTCAATTCATGATTTATTTCATGATTAATGATTCGATTCATGATTCATGATTCATGATTCAATTCATGATTCAATTCAGGATTTATAAATTAATTCATGATTCATGATTCATGATTCAATTCATGAATCATGATTCATGATTCAATTTATGATTCATGATTCAATTCATGATGCATGATTCAATTTGTGATTCATGATTCAATTCATGATTCATTTCATGATTCATGATTCCTGATTCAATTCATGATTCCTGATTCAATTCATGATTCATGATTCATTTCATGATTCATGATTCAATTCATGATTCATGATTCATTTCATGATTCATGATTCAATTCATGATTCGATTCATGATTCATGATTCATGATTCAATTCATGATTCATGATTCGATTCATGATTCATGATTTAATTTTTGATTCATGATTCATGATTCGAATTATGATTCATGATAAAATTCATGATTTATGATTTATGATTCAATTCATGATTCATGATTTATTTCATGATTCATGATTCTTGATTCAATTCATGATTCAATTCATGATTTATGATTCAATTCATGATTCATGATTTATGATTTAATTCATGATTCATGATTCGATTTATAATTCATTATTCAATTCCTGATGCATTATTCAATTCGTGATTCATGATTCAATTCATGATTCATGATTCATTTCATGATTCATTTCATGATTTATTATTCCTGATTAAATTCATGATTCATGATTCAATTCATGATTCATGATTCATTTCATTATTCATGATTCAATTCATGATTTAATTTATGATTCATAATTCATAATTCAATTCATAATTCAATTCATGATTCATGATTCAATTCATGATTCATGATTCATGATTTGATTCATGATTCATGATTCAATTCATGATTCATAATTCAATTCATGATTCGTGATTCATGATTCATGATTCAATTCATGATTCAAGATTCGATTCATGATTCATAATTCATGATTCAATTCATGATTCATGATTCATGATTCGATTTATGATTCATGATTCATGATTTATGATTCATGATTCAATTCATGATTCATGATTCATTTCATGATTCAATTCATGATTCATGATTCATTTCATGATTCATGATTCATGATTCAATTCATGATTTAATTCATGATTCAACTTATGATTTATAACTCATGATTCAATTCATGATTTAATTCATGATTCATGATTCATGATTCAATTCATGATTCATGATTCAATTCATGAATCATGATTCGATTCATGATTCAATTCATGATTCGATTCATGATTCATGATTCATGATTCAATTCATGATTCATGATTCGATTCATGATTCATGATTCAATTCTTGATTCATGATTCGATTCATGATTCATCATTAAATTTATGATTCATGATTTATGATTCAATTCATGATTCATGATTCATTTCATGATTCAATTCATGGTTAATGAATCTTGATTCAATTCATGATTTATTTCATGATTAATGATTCGATTCATGATTCATGATTCATGATTCAATTCATGATTCATGATTCATTTCATGATTCATGATTCAATTCATGATTCGATTCATGATTCATGATTCATGATTCAATTCATGATTCATGATTCGATTCATGATTCATGATTCAATTTTTGATTCATGATTCATGATTCGAATTATGATTCATGATAAAATTCATGATTTATGATTTATGATTCAATTCATGATTCATGATTTATTTCATGATTCATGATTCTTGATTCAATTCATGATTCAATTCATGATTTATGATTCAATTCATGATTCATGATTCATGATTTAATTCATGATTCATGATTCGATTTATAATTCATTATTCAATTCCTGATGCATTATTCAATTCGTGATTCATGATTCAATTCATGATTCATGATTCATTTCATGATTCATTTCATGATTTATTATTCCTGATTAAATTCATGATTCATGATTCAATTCATGATTCATGATTCATTTCATTATTCATGATTCAATTCATGATTTAATTTATGATTCATAATTCATAATTCAATTCATAATTCAATTCATGATTCATGATTCAATTCATGATTCATGATTCATGATTTGATTCATGATTCATGATTCAATTCATGATTCATAATTCAATTCATGATTCGTGATTCATGATTCATGATTCAATTCATGATTCAAGATTCGATTCATGATTCATAATTCATGATTCAATTCATGATTCATGATTCATGATTCGATTTATGATTCATGATTCATGATTTATGATTCATGATTCAATTCATGATTCATTTCATGATTCAATTCATGATTCATGATTCATTTCATGATTCATCATTCATGATTCAATTCATGATTTAATTCATGATTCAACTTATGATTTATAACTCATGATTCAATTCATGATTTAATTCATGATTCATGATTCATGATTCAATTCATGATTCATGATTCATGATTCAATTCATGAATCATGATTCGATTCATGATTCATGTTTCAATTCATGACTCAATTCTTGATTCAATTCATATTTCAATTCATGATTCATGATTCAATTAATGATTCATGATTCATGATTCAATGCATGATTCATGATTCATGAATCAATGCATGATTCAATTCTTGATTCAATTCATAATTCAATTCATGATTCATGATTCAATTCATGTTTCAATTCATGATTCATGATTTATGATTCAATTAATGATTCATGATTCATTATTCAGTTCATGATTTATGATTCAATTCATGATTCAATTAATGATTCGATTCATGATTCATGATTCATGATTCGATTCATGATTAAATTTATGATTCATGATTTATGATTCAATTCATGATTCATGATTCATGATTCAATTCATGATTCATGATTCGATTCATGATTCATGATTCAATTTTTGATTCATGATTCGATTCATGATTCATGATTAAATTTATGATTCATGATTTATGAATCAATTCATGATTCATGATTTATGAATCAATTCATGATTCATGATTTATTTCATGATTCAATTCATGGTTCATGAATCTTGATTCAATTCATGATTTATTTCATAATTCATGATTCGATTCATGATTCATGATTCAATTCATGATTCAATTCATGATTTATTTCATGATTCATGATTCGATTCATGATTCATGATTCATGATTCAATTCATGATTCAATTCAGGATTTATGATTCAATTCATGATTCATGATTAAATTCATGATTCATGATTCATGATTCGATTTATGATTCATGATTCAATTCATAATGCATGATTCAATTCGTGATTCATGATTCAATTCATGATTCATGATTCATTTCATGCTTCATTTCATGATTCATGATTCCTGATTCAATTCATGATTCATGATTCAATTCATAATTCATGATTCATTTCATGATTCATGATTCAATTCATGATTCGATTTATGATTCATGATTCATGATTCAATTCATGATTCAATTCATGATTTATTTCATGATTCATGATTCGATTCATGATTTATGATTTAATTCATGATTCATGATTCATGATTCGATTTATAATTCATTATTCAATTCCTGATGCATTATTCAATTCGTGATTCATGATTCAATTCATGATTCATGATTCATTTCATGATTCATTTCATGATTCATTATTCCTGATTAAATTCATGATTCATGATTCAATTCATGATTCATGATTTATTTCATTATTCATGATTCAATTCATAATTTAATTTATGATTCATAATTCATGATTCAATTCATTATTCAATTCATGATTCATGATTCAATTCATGATTCATGATTTGATTCATAATTCATGATTCAATTCATGATTCATAATTTAATTCATGATTCATGATTCAATTCATGATTCATGATTCATTTCATGATTCATGATTCAATTCATGATTCGATTCATGATTCATGATTCATGATTCAATTCATGATTCATGATTCGATTCATGATTCATGATTCAATTCTTGATTCATGATTCGATTCATGATTCATCATTAAATTTATGATTCATGATTTATGATTCAATTCATGATTCATGATTCATTTCATGATTCAATTCATGGTTAATGAATCTTGATTCAATTCATGATTTATTTCATGATTAATGATTCGATTCATGATTCATGATTCATGATTCAATTCATGATTCATGATTCATTTCATGATTCATGATTCAATTCATGATTCGATTCATGATTCATGATTCATGATTCAATTCATGATTCATGATTCGATTCATGATTCATGATTCAATTTTTGATTCATGATTCATGATTCGAATTATGATTCATGATAAAATTCATGATTTATGATTTATGATTCAATTCATGATTCATGATTTATTTCATGATTCATGATTCTTGATTCAATTCATGATTCAATTCATGATTTATGATTCAATTCATGATTCATGATTCATGATTTAATTCATGATTCATGATTCGATTTATAATTCATTATTCAATTCCTGATGCATTATTCAATTCGTGATTCATGATTCAATTCATGATTCATGATTCATTTCATGATTCATTTCATGATTTATTATTCCTGATTAAATTCATGATTCATGATTCAATTCATGATTCATGATTCATTTCATTATTCATGATTCAATTCATGATTTAATTTATGATTCATAATTCATAATTCAATTCATAATTCAATTCATGATTCATGATTCAATTCATGATTCATGATTCATGATTTGATTCATGATTCATGATTCAATTCATGATTCATAATTCAATTCATGATTCGTGATTCATGATTCATGATTCAATTCATGATTCAAGATTCGATTCATGATTCATAATTCATGATTCAATTCATGATTCATGATTCATGATTCGATTTATGATTCATGATTCATGATTTATGATTCATGATTCAATTCATGATTCATTTCATGATTCAATTCATGATTCATGATTCATTTCATGATTCATCATTCATGATTCAATTCATGATTTAATTCATGATTCAACTTATGATTTATAACTCATGATTCAATTCATGATTTAATTCATGATTCATGATTCATGATTCAATTCATGATTCATGATTCATGATTCAATTCATGAATCATGATTCGATTCATGATTCATGTTTCAATTCATGACTCAATTCTTGATTCAATTCATATTTCAATTCATGATTCATGATTCAATTAATGATTCATGATTCATGATTCAATGCATGATTCATGATTCATGAATCAATGCATGATTCAATTCTTGATTCAATTCATAATTCAATTCATGATTCATGATTCAATTCATGTTTCAATTCATGATTCATGATTTATGATTCAATTAATGATTCATGATTCATTATTCAGTTCATGATTTATGATTCAATTCATGATTCAATTAATGATTCGATTCATGATTCATGATTCATGATTCGATTCATGATTAAATTTATGATTCATGATTTATGATTCAATTCATGATTCATGATTCATGATTCAATTCATGATTCATGATTCGATTCATGATTCATGATTCAATTTTTGATTCATGATTCGATTCATGATTCATGATTAAATTTATGATTCATGATTTATGAATCAATTCATGATTCATGATTTATGAATCAATTCATGATTCATGATTTATTTCATGATTCAATTCATGGTTCATGAATCTTGATTCAATTCATGATTTATTTCATAATTCATGATTCGATTCATGATTCATGATTCAATTCATGATTCAATTCATGATTTATTTCATGATTCATGATTCGATTCATGATTCATGATTCATGATTCAATTCATGATTCAATTCAGGATTTATGATTCAATTCATGATTCATGATTAAATTCATGATTCATGATTCATGATTCGATTTATGATTCATGATTCAATTCATAATGCATGATTCAATTCGTGATTCATGATTCAATTCATGATTCATGATTCATTTCATGCTTCATTTCATGATTCATGATTCCTGATTCAATTCATGATTCATGATTCAATTCATAATTCATGATTCATTTCATGATTCATGATTCAATTCATGATTCGATTTATGATTCATGATTCATGATTCAATTCATGATTCAATTCATGATT
Source organism: Mixophyes australis (assembly GCA_036250195.1). Taxonomy (NCBI): domain Eukaryota; kingdom Metazoa; phylum Chordata; class Amphibia; order Anura; family Limnodynastidae; genus Mixophyes; species Mixophyes australis. The sequence goes on along the minus strand of JAVHZZ010000004.1, from coordinate 211,871,911 downwards.
TATTTCATGATTCATGATTCGATTCATGATTTATGATTTAATTCATGATTCATGATTCATGATTCGATTTATAATTCATTATTCAATTCCTGATGCATTATTCAATTCGTGATTCATGATTCAATTCATGATTCATGATTCATTTCATGATTCATTTCATGATTCATTATTCCTGATTAAATTCATGATTCATGATTCAATTCATGATTCATGATTTATTTCATTATTCATGATTCAATTCATAATTTAATTTATGATTCATAATTCATGATTCAATTCATTATTCAATTCATGATTCATGATTCAATTCATGATTCATGATTTGATTCATAATTCATGATTCAATTCATGAATCATGATTCATGATTCAATTTATGATTCATGATTCAATTCATGATGCATGATTCAATTTGTGATTCATGATTCAATTCATGATTCATTTCATGATTCATGATTCCTGATTCAATTCATGATTCCTGATTCAATTCATGATTCATGATTCATTTCATGATTCATGATTCAATTCATGATTCATGATTCATTTCATGATTCATGATTCAATTCATGATTCGATTCATGATTCATGATTCATGATTCAATTCATGATTCATGATTCGATTCATGATTCATGATTTAATTTTTGATTCATGATTCATGATTCGAATTATGATTCATGATAAAATTCATGATTTATGATTTATGATTCAATTCATGATTCATGATTTATTTCATGATTCATGATTCTTGATTCAATTCATGATTCAATTCATGATTTATGATTCAATTCATGATTCATGATTTATGATTTAATTCATGATTCATGATTCGATTTATAATTCATTATTCAATTCCTGATGCATTATTCAATTCGTGATTCATGATTCAATTCATGATTCATGATTCATTTCATGATTCATTTCATGATTTATTATTCCTGATTAAATTCATGATTCATGATTCAATTCATGATTCATGATTCATTTCATTATTCATGATTCAATTCATGATTTAATTTATGATTCATAATTCATAATTCAATTCATAATTCAATTCATGATTCATGATTCAATTCATGATTCATGATTCATGATTTGATTCATGATTCATGATTCAATTCATGATTCATAATTCAATTCATGATTCGTGATTCATGATTCATGATTCAATTCATGATTCAAGATTCGATTCATGATTCATAATTCATGATTCAATTCATGATTCATGATTCATGATTCGATTTATGATTCATGATTCATGATTTATGATTCATGATTCAATTCATGATTCATGATTCATTTCATGATTCAATTCATGATTCATGATTCATTTCATGATTCATGATTCATGATTCAATTCATGATTTAATTCATGATTCAACTTATGATTTATAACTCATGATTCAATTCATGATTTAATTCATGATTCATGATTCATGATTCAATTCATGATTCATGATTCAATTCATGAATCATGATTCGATTCATGATTCATGTTTCATGATTCGATTCATGATTCATGATTAATTTAATGATTCATGATTTATGATTCAATTCATGATTCATGATTCAATTCATGATTCGATTCATGATTCATGATTCATGATTCAATTCATGATTCATGATTCGATTCATGATTCATGATTCAATTCTTGATTCATGATTCGATTCATGATTCATGATTAAATTTATGATTCATGATTTATGATTCAATTCATGATTCATGATTCATTTCATGATTCAATTCATGGTTAATGAATCTTGATTCAATTCATGATTTATTTCATGATTAATGATTCGATTCATGATTCATGATTCATGATTCAATTCATGATTCATGATTCATTTCATGATTCATGATTCAATTCATGATTCGATTCATGATTCATGATTCATGATTCAATTCATGATTCATGATTCGATTCATGATTCATGATTCAATTTTTGATTCATGATTCATGATTCGAATTATGATTCATGATAAAATTCATGATTTATGATTTATGATTCAATTCATGATTCATGATTTATTTCATGATTCATGATTCTTGATTCAATTCATGATTCAATTCATGATTTATGATTCAATTCATGATTCATGATTCTAGATTTGATTCATGATTCATGATTCAATTCATGATTCATGATTCATGATTCAATTTATGATTCGATTCATGATTCATGATTCATGATTCGATTCATGATTCATGATTAATTTAATGATTCATGATTTATGATTCAATTCATGATTCATGATTCAATTCATGATTCGATTCATGATTCATGATTCATGATTCAATTCATGATTCATGATTCGATTCATGATTCATGATTCAATTCTTGATTCATGATTCGATTCATGATTCATGATTAAATTTATGATTCATGATTTATGATTCAATTCATGATTCATGATTCATTTCATGATTCAATTCATGGTTCATGAATCTTGATTCAATTCATGATTTATTTCATGATTAATGATTCGATTCATGATTCATGATTCATGATTCAATTCATGATTCAATTCAGGATTTATAAATTAATTCATGATTCATGATTCATGATTCAATTCATGAATCATGATTCATGATTCAATTTATGATTCATGATTCAATTCATGATGCATGATTCAATTTGTGATTCATGATTCAATTCATGATTCATTTCATGATTCATGATTCCTGATTCAATTCATGATTCCTGATTCAATTCATGATTCATGATTCATTTCATGATTCATGATTCAATTCATGATTCATGATTCAATTCATGATTCGATTCATGATTCATGATTCATGATTCAATTCATGATTCATGATTCGATTCATGATTCATGATTTAATTTTTGATTCATGATTCATGATTCGAATTATGATTCATGATAAAATTCATGATTTATGATTTATGATTCAATTCATGATTCATGATTTATTTCATGATTCATGATTCTTGATTCAATTCATGATTCAATTCATGATTTATGATTCAATTCATGATTCATGATTTATGATTTAATTCATGATTCATGATTCGATTTATAATTCATTATTCAATTCCTGATGCATTATTCAATTCGTGATTCATGATTCAATTCATGATTCATGATTCATTTCATGATTCATTTCATGATTTATTATTCCTGATTAAATTCATGATTCATGATTCAATTCATGATTCATGATTCATTTCATTATTCATGATTCAATTCATGATTTAATTTATGATTCATAATTCATAATTCAATTCATAATTCAATTCATGATTCATGATTCAATTCATGATTCATGATTCATGATTTGATTCATGATTCATGATTCAATTCATGATTCATAATTCAATTCATGATTCGTGATTCATGATTCATGATTCAATTCATGATTCAAGATTCGATTCATGATTCATAATTCATGATTCAATTCATGATTCATGATTCATGATTCGATTTATGATTCATGATTCATGATTTATGATTCATGATTCAATTCATGATTCATGATTCATTTCATGATTCAATTCATGATTCATGATTCATTTCATGATTCATGATTCATGATTCAATTCATGATTTAATTCATGATTCAACTTATGATTTATAACTCATGATTCAATTCATGATTTAATTCATGATTCATGATTCATGATTCAATTCATGATTCATGATTCAATTCATGAATCATGATTCGATTCATGATTCATGTTTCATGATTCGATTCATGATTCATGATTAATTTAATGATTCATGATTTATGATTCAATTCATGATTCATGATTCAATTCATGATTCGATTCATGATTCATGATTCATGATTCAATTCATGATTCATGATTCGATTCATGATTCATGATTCAATTCTTGATTCATGATTCGATTCATGATTCATGATTAAATTTATGATTCATGATTTATGATTCAATTCATGATTCATGATTCATTTCATGATTCAATTCATGGTTAATGAATCTTGATTCAATTCATGATTTATTTCATGATTAATGATTCGATTCATGATTCATGATTCATGATTCAATTCATGATTCATGATTCATTTCATGATTCATGATTCAATTCATGATTCGATTCATGATTCATGATTCATGATTCAATTCATGATTCATGATTCGATTCATGATTCATGATTCAATTTTTGATTCATGATTCATGATTCGAATTATGATTCATGATAAAATTCATGATTTATGATTTATGATTCAATTCATGATTCATGATTTATTTCATGATTCATGATTCTTGATTCAATTCATGATTCAATTCATGATTTATGATTCAATTCATGATTCATGATTCTAGATTTGATTCATGATTCATGATTCAATTCATGATTCATGATTCATGATTCAATTTATGATTCGATTCATGATTCATGATTCATGATTCGATTCATGATTCATGATTAATTTAATGATTCATGATTTATGATTCAATTCATGATTCATGATTCAATTCATGATTCGATTCATGATTCATGATTCATGATTCAATTCATGATTCATGATTCGATTCATGATTCATGATTCAATTCTTGATTCATGATTCGATTCATGATTCATGATTAAATTTATGATTCATGATTTATGATTCAATTCATGATTCATGATTCATTTCATGATTCAATTCATGGTTCATGAATCTTGATTCAATTCATGATTTATTTCATGATTAATGATTCGATTCATGATTCATGATTCATGATTCAATTCATGATTCAATTCAGGATTTATAAATTAATTCATGATTCATGATTCATGATTCAATTCATGAATCATGATTCATGATTCAATTTATGATTCATGATTCAATTCATGATGCATGATTCAATTTGTGATTCATGATTCAATTCATGATTCATTTCATGATTCATGATTCCTGATTCAATTCATGATTCCTGATTCAATTCATGATTCATGATTCATTTCATGATTCATGATTCAATTCATGATTCATGATTCATTTCATGATTCATGATTCAATTCATGATTCGATTCATGATTCATGATTCATGATTCAATTCATGATTCATGATTCGATTCATGATTCATGATTTAATTTTTGATTCATGATTCATGATTCGAATTATGATTCATGATAAAATTCATGATTTATGATTTATGATTCAATTCATGATTCATGATTTATTTCATGATTCATGATTCTTGATTCAATTCATGATTCAATTCATGATTTATGATTCAATTCATGATTCATGATTTATGATTTAATTCATGATTCATGATTCGATTTATAATTCATTATTCAATTCCTGATGCATTATTCAATTCGTGATTCATGATTCAATTCATGATTCATGATTCATTTCATGATTCATTTCATGATTTATTATTCCTGATTAAATTCATGATTCATGATTCAATTCATGATTCATGATTCATTTCATTATTCATGATTCAATTCATGATTTAATTTATGATTCATAATTCATAATTCAATTCATAATTCAATTCATGATTCATGATTCAATTCATGATTCATGATTCATGATTTGATTCATGATTCATGATTCAATTCATGATTCATAATTCAATTCATGATTCGTGATTCATGATTCATGATTCAATTCATGATTCAAGATTCGATTCATGATTCATAATTCATGATTCAATTCATGATTCATGATTCATGATTCGATTTATGATTCATGATTCATGATTTATGATTCATGATTCAATTCATGATTCATGATTCATTTCATGATTCAATTCATGATTCATGATTCATTTCATGATTCATGATTCATGATTCAATTCATGATTTAATTCATGATTCAACTTATGATTTATAACTCATGATTCAATTCATGATTTAATTCATGATTCATGATTCATGATTCAATTCATGATTCATGATTCAATTCATGAATCATGATTCGATTCATGATTCAATTCATGATTCGATTCATGATTCATGATTCATGATTCAATTCATGATTCATGATTCGATTCATGATTCATGATTCAATTCTTGATTCATGATTCGATTCATGATTCATCATTAAATTTATGATTCATGATTTATGATTCAATTCATGATTCATGATTCATTTCATGATTCAATTCATGGTTAATGAATCTTGATTCAATTCATGATTTATTTCATGATTAATGATTCGATTCATGATTCATGATTCATGATTCAATTCATGATTCATGATTCATTTCATGATTCATGATTCAATTCATGATTCGATTCATGATTCATGATTCATGATTCAATTCATGATTCATGATTCGATTCATGATTCATGATTCAATTTTTGATTCATGATTCATGATTCGAATTATGATTCATGATAAAATTCATGATTTATGATTTATGATTCAATTCATGATTCATGATTTATTTCATGATTCATGATTCTTGATTCAATTCATGATTCAATTCATGATTTATGATTCAATTCATGATTCATGATTCATGATTTAATTCATGATTCATGATTCGATTTATAATTCATTATTCAATTCCTGATGCATTATTCAATTCGTGATTCATGATTCAATTCATGATTCATGATTCATTTCATGATTCATTTCATGATTTATTATTCCTGATTAAATTCATGATTCATGATTCAATTCATGATTCATGATTCATTTCATTATTCATGATTCAATTCATGATTTAATTTATGATTCATAATTCATAATTCAATTCATAATTCAATTCATGATTCATGATTCAATTCATGATTCATGATTCATGATTTGATTCATGATTCATGATTCAATTCATGATTCATAATTCAATTCATGATTCGTGATTCATGATTCATGATTCAATTCATGATTCAAGATTCGATTCATGATTCATAATTCATGATTCAATTCATGATTCATGATTCATGATTCGATTTATGATTCATGATTCATGATTTATGATTCATGATTCAATTCATGATTCATTTCATGATTCAATTCATGATTCATGATTCATTTCATGATTCATCATTCATGATTCAATTCATGATTTAATTCATGATTCAACTTATGATTTATAACTCATGATTCAATTCATGATTTAATTCATGATTCATGATTCATGATTCAATTCATGATTCATGATTCATGATTCAATTCATGAATCATGATTCGATTCATGATTCATGTTTCAATTCATGACTCAATTCTTGATTCAATTCATATTTCAATTCATGATTCATGATTCAATTAATGATTCATGATTCATGATTCAATGCATGATTCATGATTCATGAATCAATGCATGATTCAATTCTTGATTCAATTCATAATTCAATTCATGATTCATGATTCAATTCATGTTTCAATTCATGATTCATGATTTATGATTCAATTAATGATTCATGATTCATTATTCAGTTCATGATTTATGATTCAATTCATGATTCAATTAATGATTCGATTCATGATTCATGATTCATGATTCGATTCATGATTAAATTTATGATTCATGATTTATGATTCAATTCATGATTCATGATTCATGATTCAATTCATGATTCATGATTCGATTCATGATTCATGATTCAATTTTTGATTCATGATTCGATTCATGATTCATGATTAAATTTATGATTCATGATTTATGAATCAATTCATGATTCATGATTTATGAATCAATTCATGATTCATGATTTATTTCATGATTCAATTCATGGTTCATGAATCTTGATTCAATTCATGATTTATTTCATAATTCATGATTCGATTCATGATTCATGATTCAATTCATGATTCAATTCATGATTTATTTCATGATTCATGATTCGATTCATGATTCATGATTCATGATTCAATTCATGATTCAATTCAGGATTTATGATTCAATTCATGATTCATGATTAAATTCATGATTCATGATTCATGATTCGATTTATGATTCATGATTCAATTCATAATGCATGATTCAATTCGTGATTCATGATTCAATTCATGATTCATGATTCATTTCATGCTTCATTTCATGATTCATGATTCCTGATTCAATTCATGATTCATGATTCAATTCATAATTCATGATTCATTTCATGATTCATGATTCAATTCATGATTCGATTTATGATTCATGATTCATGATTCAATTCATTATTCAATTCATGATTTATTTCATGATTCATGATTCGATTCATGATTTATGATTTAATTCATGATTCATGATTCATGATTCGATTTATAATTCATTATTCAATTCCTGATGCATTATTCAATTCGTGATTCATGATTCAATTCATGATTCATGATTCATTTCATGATTCATTTCATGATTCATTATTCCTGATTAAATTCATGATTCATGATTCAATTCATGATTCATGATTTATTTCATTATTCATGATTCAATTCATAATTTAATTTATGATTCATAATTCATGATTCAATTCATTATTCAATTCATGATTCATGATTCAATTCATGATTCATGATTTGATTCATAATTCATGATTCAATTCATGATTCATAATTTAATTCATGATTCATGATTCAATTCATGATTCATGATTCATTTCATGATTCATGATTCAATTCATGATTCATGATTCATTTCATGATTCATGATTCATGATTTAATTCATGATTCATGATTCATGATTCAATTCATGATTCATGATTCAATTCATGATTCATGATTCATTTCATGATTCATGATTCAATTCATGATTCATGATTCATTTCATGATTCATGATTCATGATTTAATTCATGATTCATGATTCAATTCATGATTCATGATTCAATTCATGATTCATTATTCATTTCTTGATTCATGATTCAATTCATGATTCATGATTCATTTCATGATTCATGATTTAATTCATGATTTAATTCATGATTCAACTTATGATTTATAATTCATGATTCAATTCATGATTTAATTCATGATTCATGATTCAATTCATGATTCATGATTCATGATTCAATTCATGAATCATGATTCGATTCATGATTCATGTTTCAATTCATGACTCAATTCTTGATTCAATTCATATTTCAATTCATGATTCATGATTCAATTCATGATTCATGATTCATGATTCAATGCATGATTCATGATTCATGAATCAATGCATGATTCAATTCTTGATTCAATTCATAATTCAATTCATGATTCATGATTCGATTCATGATTCATGTTTGAATTCATGATTCAATTCATGATTCATTTCATGATTCATGATTGAATTCATGATTCATGATTCAATTCTTGATTTATGATGCATGATTCATGATTCAATTCATGATTCATGATTCAATCCATTAATCATGATTCAATTCATGATTCATGTTTCAATTCATGATTCATGATTCAATTCATGATTCATGATTCATTTCATGATTCTTTTCATGATTCATGATTTAATTCATGATTCATGATTCGATTCATGATTCATGATTCATGATTCAATTCATGATTCATGATTCAAGTCATGATTCATGATTCATTTTATGATTCATGATTCAATTCATGATTCATGATTCAATTCATTATTCGATTCATGATTCATGATTCAATTCATGATTCATGATTCGATTCATGATTCATGATTCATGATTCGATTCATGATTCATGATTCAATTCATGATTGATGATTCATGATTGAATTCATGATTCGATTCATGATTCATGATTCATGATTGGATATATGATTCATGATTAAATTCATGATTCATGATTTATGATTCAATTCATGATTCATGATTCATGATTTAATTCATGATTTGATTCATGTTTCATGATTCATGATTCAATTCATGATTCATGATTCGATTCATGATTTATGATTCAATTCTTAAATCATGATTCGATTCATGATTCATGATTAAATTTATGATTCATGATTTATGATTCAATTCATGATTCCTGATTTATTTCATGATTCAATTCATAGTTCATGAATCTTGATTCAATTCATGATTTATTTCATGATTCATGATTCGATTCATGATTCATGATTCGATTCATGATTCATGATTCAATTCATGATTCAATTCATGATTTATTTCATGATTCATGATTCAATTCATGATTCAATTCAGGATTTATGATTCAATTCATGATTCATGATTCATGATTCAATTCATGATTCATGATTCTAGATTTGATTCATGATTCATGATTCAATTCATGATTCATGATTCATGATTCAATTTATGATTCGATTCATGATTCATGATTCATGATTCGATTCATGATTCATGATTAATTTAATGATTCATGATTTATGATTCACTTCATGATTCATGATTCAATTCATGATTCGATTCATGATTCATGATTCATGATTCAATTCATGATTCATGATTCGATTCATGATTCATGATTCAATTCTTGATTCATGATTCGATTCATGATTCATGATTAAATTTATGATTCATGATTTATGATTCAATTCATGATTCATGATTCATTTCATGATTCAATTCATGGTTCATGAATATTGATTCAATTCATGATTTATTTCATGATTAATGATTCGATTCATGATTCATGATTCATGATTCAATTCATGATTCAATTCAGGATTTATAAATCAATTCGTGATTCATGATTCATGATTCAATTCATGAATCATGATTCATGATTAAATTTATGATTCATGATTCAATTCATGATGCATGATTCAATTTGTGATTCATGATTCAATTCATGATTCATTTCATGATTCATTTCATGATTCATGATTCCTGATTCAATTCATGATTCCTGATTCAATTCATGATTCATGATTCATTTCATGATTCATGATTCAATTCATGATTCATGATTCATTTCATGATTCATGATTCAATTCATGATTCGATTCATGATTCATGATTCATGATTCAATTCATGATTCATGATTCGATTCATGATTCATGATTCAATTTTTGATTCATGAATCATGATTCGAATTATGATTCATGATAAATTCATGATTTATGATTTATGATTCAATTCATGATTCATGATTTATTTCATGATTCATGATTCTTGATTCAATTCATGATTCAATTCATGATTTATGATTCAATTCATGATTCATGATTCATGATTTAATTCATGATTCATGATTCGATTTATAATTCATTATTCAATTCCTGATGCATTATTCAATTTGTGATTCATGATTCAATTCATGATTCATGATTCATTTCATGATTCATTACATGATTTATTATTCCTGATTAAATTCATGATTCATGATTCAATTCATGATTCATGATTCATTTCATTATTCATGATTCAATTCATGATTTAATTTATGATTCATAATTCATAATTCAATTCATAATTCAATTCATGATTCATGATTCAATTCATGATTCATGATTCATGATTTGATTCATGATTCATGATTCAATTCATGATTCATAATTCAATTCATGATTCGTGATTCATGATTCATGATTCAATTCATGATTCAAGATTCGATTCATGATTCATAATTCATGATTCAATTCATGATTCATGATTCATGATTCGATTTATGATTCATGATTCATGATTTATGATTCATGATTCAATTCATGATTCATGATTCATTTCATGATTCAATTCATGATTCATGATTCATTTCATGATTCATGATTCATGATTCAATTCATGATTTAATTCATGATTCAACTTATGATTTATAACTCATGATTCAATTCATGATTTAATTCATGATTCATGATTCATGATTCAATTCATGATTCATGATTCATGATTCAATTCATGAATCATGATTCGATTCATGATTCATGTTTCAATTCATGACTCAATTCTTGATTCAATTCATATTTCAATTCCTGATTCATGATTCAATTAATGATTCATGATTCATGATTCAATGCATGATTCAATTCTTGATTCAATTCATAATTCAATTCATGATTCATGATTTGATTCATGATTCATGATTAAATTTATGATTCATGATTTATGATTCAATTCATGATTCATGATTCATTTCATGATTCAATTCATGGTTCATGAATCTTGATTCAATTCATGATTTATTTCATGATTAATGATTCGATTCATGATTCATGATTTATGATTCAATTCATGATTCAATTCAGGATTTATAAATCAATTCGTGATTCATGATTCATGATTCAATTCATGAATCATGATTCATGATTCAATTTATGATTCATGATTCAATTCATGATGCATGATTCAATTTGTGATTCCTGATTCAATTCATGATTCATTTCATGATTCATTTCATGATTCATGATTCCTGATTCAATTCATGATTCCTGATTCAATTCATGATTCATGATTCATTTCATGATTCATGATTCAATTCATGATTCATGATTCATTTCATGATTCATGATTCAATTCATGATTCGATTCATGATTCATGATTCATGATTCAATTCATGATTCATGATTCGATTCATGATTCATGATTCAATTTTTGATTCATGAATCATGATTCGAATTATGATTCATGATAAATTCATGATTTATGATTTATGATTCAATTCATGATTCATGATTTATTTCATGATTCATGATTCTTGATTCAATTCATGATTCAATTCATGATTTATGATTCAATTCATGATTCATGATTCATGATTTAATTCATGATTCATGATTCATGATTCGATTTATAATTCATTATTCAATTCCTGATGCATTATTCAATTCGTGATTCATGATTCAATTCATGATTCATGATTCATTTCATGATTCATTACATGATTTATTATTCCTGATTAAATTCATGATTCATGATTCAATTCATGATTCATGATTCATTTCATTATTCATGATTCAATTCATGATTTAATTTATGATTCATAATTCATAATTCAATTCATAATTCAATTCATGATTCATGATTCAATTCATGATTCATGATTCATGATTTGATTCATGATTCATGATTCAATTCATGATTCATAATTCAATTCATGATTCGTGATTCATGATTCATGATTCAATTCATGATTCAAGATTCGATTCATGATTCATAATTCATGATTCAATTCATGATTCATGATTCATGATTCGATTTATGATTCATGATTCATGATTTATGATTCATGATTCAATTCATGATTCATGATTCATTTCATGATTCAATTCATGATTCATGATTCATTTCATGATTCATGAATTATGATTCAATTCATGATTTAATTCATGATTCAACTTATGATTTATAACTCATGATTCAATTCATGATTTAATTCATGATTCATGATTCATGATTCAATTCATGATTCATGATTCATGATTCAATTCATGAATCATGATTCGATTCATGATTCATGTTTCAATTCATGACTCAATTCTTGATTCAATTCATATTTCAATTCCTGATTCATGATTCAATTAATGATTCATGATTCATGATTCAATGCATGATTCAATTCTTGATTCAATTCATAATTCAATTCATGATTCATGATTCGATTCATGATTCATGATTAAATTTATGATTCATGATTTATGATTCAATTCATGATTCATGATTCATTTCATGATTCAATTCATGGTTCATGAATCTTGATTCAATTCATGATTTATTTCATGATTAATGATTCGATTCATGATTCATGATTCATGATTCAATTCATGATTCAATTCAGGATTTATAAATCAATTCGTGATTCATGATTCATGATTCAATTCATGAATCATGATTCATGATTCAATTTATGATTCATGATTCAATTCATGATGCATGATTCAATTTGTGATTCATGATTCAATTCATGATTCATTTCATGATTCATTTCATGATTCATGATTCCTGATTCAATTCATGATTCCTGATTCAATTCATGATTCATGATTCATTTCATGATTCATGATTCAATTCATGATTCATGATTCATTTCATGATTCATGATTCAATTCATGATTCGATTCATGATTCATGATTCAATTCATGATTCATGATTCGATTTTTGATTCATGATTCATGATTCGAATTATGATTCATGATAAAATTCATGATTTATGATTTATGATTCAATTCATGATTCATGATTTATTTCATGATTCATGATTCTTGATTCAATTCATGATTCAATTCATGATTTATGATTCAATTCATGATTCATGATTCATGATTTAATTCATGATTCATGATTCGATTTATAATTCATTATTCAATTCCTGATGCATTATTCAATTCGTGATTCATGATTCAATTCATGATTCATGATTCATTTCATGATTCATTACATGATTTATTATTCCTGATTAAATTCATGATTCATGATTCAATTCATGATTCATGATTCATTTCATTATTCATGATTCAATTCATGATTTAATTTATGATTCATAATTCATAATTCAATTCATAATTCAATTCATGATTCATGATTCAATTCATGATTCATGATTCATGATTTGATTCATGATTCATGATTCAATTCATGATTCATAATTCAATTCATGATTCGTGATTCATGATTCATGATTCATGATTCGATTTATGATTCATGATTCATGATTTATGATTCATGATTCAATTCATGATTCATGATTCATTTCATGATTCTATTCATGATTCATGATTCATTTCATGATTCATGATTCATGATTCAATTCATGATTTAATTCATGATTCAACTTATGATTTATAACTCATGATTCAATTCATGATTTAATTCATGATTCATGATTCGTGATTCAATTCATGATTCATGATTCATAATTCAATTCATGAATCAAGATTCGATTCATGATTCATGTTTCAATTCATGACTCAATTCTTGATTCAATTCATATTTCAATTCCTGATTCATGATTCAATTAATGATTCATGATTCATGATTCAATGCATGATTCAATTCTTGATTCAATTCATAATTCAATTCATGATTCATGATTCGATTCATGATTCATGTTTGAATTCATGATTCAATTCATGATTCATTTCATGATTCATGATTGAATTCATGATTCATGATTCAATTCTTGATTTATGATGCATGATTCATGATTCAATTTATGATTCATGATTCAATCCATTAATCATGATTCAATTCATGGTTCATGATTCATGATTCAATTCATGATTCAATTCATGATTCATGATTCATTTCATGATTCTTTTCATGATTCATGATTTAATTCATGATTCATGATTCATGATTCAATTCATGATTAATGATTCAATTCATGATTCATGATTCATTTTATGATTCATGATTCATTATTCAGTTCATGATTCATGATACAATTCATGATTCAATTCATGATTCATGATTTATGCTTCAATTAATGATTCATGATTCATTATTCAGTTCATGATTCATGATTCAATTCATGATTCAATTCATGATTCATGATTTATGATTCAATTAATGATTCATGATTTATAATTCAATTCATGATTTATGATTCAATTCATGATTCAATTCATGATTCGATTCATGATTCATGATTCATGATTCGATTCATGATTCATGATTAAATTTATGATTCATGATTTATGATTCAATTCATGATTCATGATTCATGATTTAATTCATGATTTGATTCATGATTCATGATTCATGATTCAATTCATGATTCATGATTCGATTCATGATTCATGATTCAATTCTTGATTCATGATTCGATTCATGATTCAAGATTAAATTTATGATTCATGATTTATGAATCAATTCATGATTCATGATTTATTTCATGATTGAATTCATGGTTCATGAATCTTGATTCAATTCATGATTTATTTCATGATTCATGATTCAATTCATGATTCATGATTCATGATTCGATTTATGATTCATGATTCAATTCATGATGCATGATTCAATTTGTGATTCATGATTCATTTCATGATTCATGATTCATTTCATGCTTCATTTCATGATTCATGATTCCTGATTCAATTCATAATTCATGATTCAATTCATGATTCATGATTCAATTCATAATTCATGATTCATTTCATGATTCATGATTCAATTCATGATTCAATTTATGATTCATGATTCATGATTCAATTCATGATTTATTTCATGATTCATGATTCGATTCATGATTTATGATTTAATTCATGATTCATGATTCGATTTATAATTCATTATTCAATTCCTGATGCATTATTCAATTCGTTATTCATGATTCAATTCATGATTCATGATTCATTTCATCATTCATTTCATGATTCATTATTCCTGATTAAATTCATGATTCATGATTCAATTCATGATGCATGATTCAATTCGTGATTCATGATTCAATTCATGATTCATGATTCATTTCATGCTTCATTTCATGATTCATGATTCCTGATTCAATTCATGATTCATGATTCAATTCATAATTCATGATTCATTTCATGATTCATGATTCAATTCATGATTCGATTTATGATTCATGATTCATGATTCAATTCATGATTCAATTCATGATTTATTTCATGATTCATGATTCCATTCATGATTTATGATTTAATTCATGATTCATGATTCATGATTCGATTTATAATTCATTATTCAATTCCTGATGCATTATTCAATTCGTGATTCATGATTCAATTCATGATTCATGATTCATTTCATGATTCATTATTCCTGATTAAATTCATGATTCATGATTCAATTCATGATTCATGATTCATTTCATTATTCATGATTCAATTCATAATTTAATTTATGATTCATAATTCATGATTCAATTCATGATTCAATTCATGATTCATGATTCAATTCATGATTCATGATTCATGATTTGATTCATGATTCATGATTCAATTAATGATTCATAATTCAATTCATGATTCGTGATTCATGATTCATGATTCAATTCATGATTCAAGATTCGATTCATGATTCATAATTCATGATTCAATTCATGATTCATGATTCATGATTCGATTTATGATTCATGATTCATGATTCATGATTCATGATTCAATTCATGATTCATGATTCAATTCATGATTCATGATTCATTTCATGATTCATGATTCAATTCATGATTCATTTCATGATTCATGATTCAATTCATGATTCATGATTCATTTCATGATTCATGATTCATGATTTAATTCATGATTTAATTCATGATTCAACTTATGATTTATAATTCATGATTCAATTCATGATTTAATTCATGATTCATGATTCATGATTCAATTCATGATTCATGATTCAATTCATGAATCATGATTCGATTCATGATTCATGTTTCAATTCATGACTCAATTCTTGATTCAATTCATATTTCAATTCATGATTCATGATTCAATTCATGATTCATGATTCATGATTCAATGCATGATTCATGATTCATGAATCAATGCATGATTCAATTCATAATTCAATTCATGATTCATGATTCGATTCATGATTCATGTTTGAATTCATGATTCAATTCATGATTCATTTCATGATTCATGATTGAATTCATGATTCATGATTCAATTCTTGATTTATGATGCATGATTCATGATTCAATTCATGATTCATGTTTCAATTCATGATTCATGATTCAGTTCATGTTTCAATTCATGATTCATGATTTATGATTCAATTAATGATTCATGATTCATTATTCAAGTCATGATTTATGATTCAATTCATGATTCAATTAATGATTCGATTCATGATTCATGATTCATGATTCGATTCATGATTCATGATTAAATTTATGATTCATGATTTATGATTCAATTCATGATTCATGATTCATGATTCAATTCATGATTCATGATTCGATTCATGATTCATGATTCAATTCTTGATTCATGATTCGATTCATGATTCATGATTACATTTATGATTCATGATTTATGAATCAATTCATGATTCATGATTTATGAATCAATTCATGATTCATGATTTATTTCATGATTCAATTCATGGTTCATGAATCTTGATTCAATTCATGATTTATTTCATAATTCATGATTCGATTCATGATTCATGATTCATGATTCAATTCATGATTCAATTCATGATTTATTTCATGATTCATGATTCGATTCATGATTCATGATTCATGATTCAATTCATGATTCAATTCAGGATTTATGATTCAATTCATGATTCATGATTCATGATTCAATTCATGATTCATGATTCATGATTCGATTTATGATTCATGATTCAATTCATGATGCATGATTCAATTCGTGATTCATGATTCAATTCATGATTCATGATTCATTTCATGCTTCATTTCATGATTCATGATTCCTGATTCAATTCATGATTCATGATTCAATTCATAATTCATGATTCATGATTCAATTCATGATTCGATTTATGATTCATGATTCATGATTCAATTCATGATTCAATTCATGATTTATTTCATGATTCATGATTCGATTCATGATTTATGATTTAATTCATGATTCATGATTCATGATTCGATTTATAATTCATTATTCAATTCCTGATGCATTATTCAATTCGTGATTCATGATTCAATTCATGATTCATGATTCATTTCATGATTCATTTCATGATTCATTATTCCTGATTAAATTCATGATTCATGATTCAATTCATGATTCATGATTTATTTCATTATTCATGATTCAATTCATAATTTAATTTATGATTCATAATTCATGATTCAATTCATTATTCAATTCATGATTCATGATTCAATTCATGATTCATGATTCAATTCATGATTCATGATTCATGATTTGATTCATGATTCATGATTCAATTCATGATTCATAATTCAATTCATGATTCGTGATTCATGATTCATGATTAAATTCATGATTCAAGATTCGATTCATGATTCATAATTCATGATTCAATTCATGATTCATGATTCATGATTCGATTTATGATTCATGATTCATGATTCATGATTCATGATTCAATTCATGATTCATGATTCAATTCATGATTCATGATTCATTTCATGATTCATGATTCAATTCATGATTCATGATTCATTTCATGATTCATGATTCATGATTTAATTCATGATTTAATTCATGATTCAACTTATGATTTATAATTCATGATTCAATTCATGATTTAATTCATGATTCATGATTCATGATTCAATTCATGATTTATGATTCAATCCATTAATCATGATTCAATTCATGATTCATG
Source organism: Mixophyes australis (assembly GCA_036250195.1). Taxonomy (NCBI): domain Eukaryota; kingdom Metazoa; phylum Chordata; class Amphibia; order Anura; family Limnodynastidae; genus Mixophyes; species Mixophyes australis. The sequence continues at coordinate 211,852,863 of JAVHZZ010000004.1, read as the reverse complement.
TTTCAATTCATGATTCATGATTCAATTCATGTTTCAATTCATGATTCATGATTTATGATTCAATTAATGATTCATGATTCATTATTCAGTTCATGATTTATGATTCAATTCATGATTCAATTAATGATTCGATTCATGATTCATGATTCATGATTCGATTCATGATTCATGATTAAATTTATGATTCATGATTTATGATTCAATTCATGATTCATGATTCATGATTCAATTCATGATTCATGATTCGATTCATGATTCATGATTCAATTCTTGATTCATGATTCGATTCATGATTCATGATTAAATTTATGATTCATGATTTATGAATCAATTCATGATTCATGATTTATGAATCAATTCATGATTCATGATTTATTTCATGATTCAATTCATGGTTCATGAATCTTGATTCAATTCATGATTTATTTCATAATTCATGATTCGATTCATGATTCATGATTCATGATTCAATTCATGATTCAATTCATGATTCAATTCATGATTTATTTCATGATTCATGATTCGATTCATGATTCATGATTCATGATTCAATTCATGATTCAATTCAGGATTTATGATTCAATTCATGATTTATGATTCATGATTCAATTCATGATTCATGATTCATGATTCGATTTATGATTCATGATTCAATTCATGATGCATGATTCAATTCGTGATTTATGATTCAATTCATGATTCATGATTCATTTCATGCTTCATTTCATGATTCATGATTCCTGATTCAATTCATGATTCATGATTCAATTCATAATTCATGATTCATGATTCAATTCATTATTCGATTTATGATTCATGATTCATGATTCAATTCATGATTCAATTCATGATTTATTTCATGATTCATGATTCGATTCATGATTTATGATTTAATTCATGATTCATGATTCATGATTCGATTTATAATTCATTATTCAATTCCTGATGCATTATTCAATTCGTGATTCATGATTCAATTCATGATTCATGATTCATTTCATGATTCATTTCATGATTCATTATTCCTGATTAAATTCATGATTCATGATTCAATTCATGATTCATGATTTATTTCATTATTCATGATTCAATTCATAATTTAATTTATGATTCATAATTCATGATTCAATTCATTATTCAATTCATGATTCATGATTCAATTCATGATTCATGATTCATGATTTGATTCATGATTCATGATTCAATTCATGATTCATAATTCAATTCATGATTCGTGATTCATGATTAAATTCATGATTCAAGATTCGATTCATGATTCATAATTCATGATTCAATTCATGATTCATAATTCATGATTCAATTCATGATTCATGATTCATGATTCGATTTATGATTCATGATTCATGATTCATGATTCATGATTCAATTCATGATTCATGATTGAATTCATGATTCATGATTCATTTCATGATTCATGATTCAATTCATGATTCATGATTCATTTCATGATTCATGATTCATGATTTAATTCATGATTTAATTCATGATTCAACTTATGATTTATAATTCATGATTCAATTCATGATTTAATTCATGATTCATGATTCATGATTCAATTCATGATTCATGATTCATGATTCAATTCATAAATCATGATTCGATTCATGATTCATGTTTCAATTCATGACTCAATTCTTGATTCAATTCATATTTCAATTCATGATTCATGATTCAATTCATGATTCATGATTCATGATTCAATGCATGATTCATGATTCATGAATCAATGCATAATTCAATTCTTGATTCAATTCATAATTCAATTCATGATTCATGATTCGATTCATGATTCATGTTTGAATTCATGATTCAATTCATGATTCATTTCATGATTCATGATTGAATTCATGATTCATGATTCAATTCTTGATTTATGATGCATGATTCATGATTCAATTCATGATTCATGATTCAATTCATGATTCATGATTCATTTCATGATTCTTTTCATGATTCATGATTTAATTCATGATTCATGATTCAATTCATGATTAATGATTCAATTCATGATTCATGATTCATTTTATGATTCATGATTCATTATTTAGTTCATGATTTATGATTCAATTCATGATTCAATTCATGATTCATGATTTATGATTCAATTAATGATTCATGATTCATTATTCAGTTCATGATTCATGATTGAATTCATGATTAAATTCATGATTCTTGATTTATGATTCAAATAATGATTCATGATTTATAATTCAATTCATGATTTATGATTCAATTCATGATTCAATTCATGATTCGATTCATGATTCATGATTCATGATTCGATTCATGATTCATGATTCAATTCATGATTTGATTCATGATTCATGATTCATGATTCAATTCATGATTCATGATTCAATTCTTGATTCATGATTCATGATTCAATTCATGATTCATGATTCAATTCTTGATTCATGATTCGATTCATGATTCATGATTAAATTTATGATTCATGATTTATGAATCAATTCATGATTCATGATTTATTTCATGATTCAATTCATGGTTCATGAATCTTGATTCAATTCATGATTTATTTCATGATTCATGATTCGATTCATGATTCATGATTCATGATTCAATTCATGATTCATGATTCGATTTATGATTCATGATTCAATTCATGATGCATGATTCAATTCGTGATTCATGATTCAATTCATGATTCATGATTCATTTCATGCTTCATTTCATGATTCATGATTCCTGAATCAATTCATGATTCATGATTCGATTTATGATTCATGATTCATGATTCAATTCATGATTCAATTCATTATTTATTTCATGATTCATGATTCGATTCATGATTTATGATTCAATTCATAATTCATTTCATGATTCATGATTCCTGATTCAATTCATGATTCATGATTCAATTCATGATTCATGATTCATTTCATGATTGATGATTCAATTTATGATTCAATTCATGATTCATGATTCATTTCATGCTTCATTTCATGATTCATGATTCCTGATTCAATTCATGATTCATGATTCAATTCATAATTCATGATTCATTTCATGATTCATGATTCAATTCATGATTCGATTTATGATTCATGATTCATGATTCAATTCATGATTCAATTCATGATTTATTTCATGATTCATGATTCGATTCATGATTTATGATTCAATTCATAATTCATTTCATGATTCATGATTTCTGATTCAATTCATGATTCATGATTCAATTCATGATTCATGATTCATTTCATGATTCATGATTCAATTTATGATTCAATTCATGATTCAATTTATGATTCATAATTCATGATTCAATTCATGATTCAATTCATGATTTATGATTCAATTCATGATTCATGATTCATGATTCGAATTATGATTCATGATTCAATTCATGATTCATGATTCAGTTCATGATTCGTGATTCATGATTCATGATTCAATTCATGATTCCTGATTCGATTCATGATTCATGATTCATAATTTGATTCATGATTCATGATTCAATTCATGATTCATGATTCATGATTCAATTCATGATTCATGATTCAATTCATGATTCATGATTCATTTCATGTTTCATTTCATGATTCATGATTCAATTCAAGATTCATGATTCAATTAATGATTCATTTGATGATTTATTTGATGATTCATGATTCAATTCATGATTCATGATTCATTTCATGATTTAATTCATGATTCAATTCATGATTCAATTCAAGATTCATGATTCAATTAATGATTCATTTGATGATTTATTTGATGATTCATGATTCAATTCATGATTCAATTTATGATTCTTAATTCATGATTCAATTCATGATTCAATTCATGATTCATGATTCATGATTCGATTTATGATTCATGATTCATGATTCATGATTCATGATTCAATTCATGATTCATGATTCAATTCATGATTCATGATTCATTTCATGATTCATGATTCAATTCATGATTCATGATTCATTTCATGATTCATGATTCATGATTTAATTCATGATTTAATTCATGATTCAACTTATGATTTATAATTCATGATTCAATTCATGATTTAATTTATGATTCATGATTCATGATTCAATTCATGATTCATGATTCATGATTCAATTCATGAATCATTATTCGATTCATGATTCATGTTTCAATTCATGACTCAATTCTTGATTCAATTCATATTTCAATTCATGATTCATGATTCAATTCATGATTCATGATTCATGATTCAATGCATGATTCATGATTCATGAATCAATGCATGATTCAATTCTTGATTCAATTCATAATTCAATTCATGATTCATGATTCGATTCATGATTCATGTTTGAATTCATGATTCAATTCATGATTAATTTCATGATTCATGATTGAATTCATGATTCATGATTCAATTCTTGATTTATGATGCATGATTCATGATTCAATTCATGATTCATGATTCAATCCATTAATCATGATTCAATTCATGATTCATGTTTCAATTCATGATTCATGATTCAATTCATGATTCATGATTCATTTCATGATTCTTTTCATGATTCATGATTCGATTCATGATTTATGATTCAATTCATAATTCATTTCATGATTCATGATTCCTGATTCAATTCATGATTCATGATTCAATTCATGATTCATGATTCATTTCATGATTCATGATTCAATTTATGATTCAATTCATGATTCATGATTCATTTCATGCTTCATTTCATGATTCATGATTCCTGATTCAATTCATGATTCATGATTCAATTCATAATTCATGATTCATTTCATGATTCATGATTCAATTCATGATTCGATTTATGATTCATGATTCATGATTCAATTCATGATTCAATTCATGATTTATTTCATGATTCATGATTCGATTCATGATTTATGATTCAATTCATAATTCATTTCATGATTCATGATTTCTGATTCAATTCATGATTCATGATTCAATTCATGATTCATGATTCATTTCATGATTCATGATTCAATTTATGATTCAATTCATGATTCAATTTATGATTCATAATTCATGATTCAATTCATGATTCAATTCATGATTTATGATTCAATTCATGATTCATGATTCATGATTCGAATTATGATTCATGATTCAATTCATGATTCATGAATCAGTTCATGATTCGTGATTCATGATTCATGATTCAATTCATGATTCCTGATTCGATTCATGATTCATGATTCATAATTTGATTCATGATTCATGATTCAATTCATGATTCATGATTCATGATTCAATTCATGATTCATGATTCAATTCATGATTCATGATTCAATTCATGATTCATGATTCATTTCATGTTTCATTTCATGATTCATGATTCAATTCAAGATTCATGATTCAATTAATGATTCATTTGATGATTTATTTGATGATTCATGATTCAATTCATGATTCATGATTAATTTCATGATTTAATTCATGATTCAATTCATGATTCAATTCAAGATTCATGATTCAATTAATGATTCATTTGATGATTTATTTGATGATTCATGATTCAATTCATGATTCAATTTATGATTCTTAATTCATGATTCAATTCATGATTCAATTCATGATTCATGATTCATGATTCGATTTATGATTCATGATTCATGATTCATGATTCATGATTCAATTCATGATTCATGATTCAATTCATGATTCATGATTCATTTCATGATTCATGATTCAATTCATGATTCATGATTCATTTCATGATTCATGATTCATGATTTAATTCATGATTTAATTCATGATTCAACTTATGATTTATAATTCATGATTCAATTCATGATTTAATTCATGATTCATGATTCATGATTCAATTCATGATTCATGATTCATGATTCAATTCATGAATCATTATTCGATTCATGATTCATGTTTCAATTCATGACTCAATTCTTGATTCAATTCATATTTCAATTCATGATTCATGATTCAATTCATGATTCATGATTCATGATTCAATGCATGATTCATGATTCATGAATCAATGCATGATTCAATTCTTGATTCAATTCATAATTCAATTCATGATTCATGATTCGATTCATGATTCATGTTTGAATTCATGATTCAATTCATGATTCATTTCATGATTCATGATTGAATTCATGATTCATGATTCAATTCTTGATTTATGATGCATGATTCATGATTCAATTCATGATTCATGATTCAATCCATTAATCATGATTCAATTCATGATTCATGTTTCAATTCATGATTCATGATTCAATTCATGATTCATGATTCATTTCATGATTCTTTTCATGATTCATGATTTAATTCATGATTCATGATTCATGATTCAATTCATGATTAATGATTCAATTCATGATTCATGATTCATTTTATGATTCATGATTCATTATTTAGTTCATGATTTATGATTCAATTCATGATTCAATTCATGATTCATGTTTCAATTCATGATTCATGATTCAATTCATGATTCATGATTCATTTCATGATTCTTTTCATGATTCATGATTTAATTCATGATTCATGATTCATTATTCAGTTCATGATTCATGATTCAATTCATGATTCAATTCATGATTCTTGATTTATGATTCAATTAATGATTCTTGATTTATAATTCAATTCATGATTTATGATTCAATTCATGATTCAATTCATGATTCGATTCATGATTCATGATTCATGATTCGATTCATGATTCATGATTAAATTTATGATTCATGATTTATAATTCAATTCATGATTCATGATTCATGATTCAATTCATGATTTAATTCATGATTCATGATTCATGATTCAATTCATGATTCATGATTCAATTCATGAATCATGATTCGATTCATGATTCATGTTTCAATTCATGACTCAATTCTTGATTCAATTCATATTTCAATTCATGATTCATGATTCAATTCATGATTCATGATTCATGATTCAATGCATGATTCATGATTCATGAATCAATGCATGATTCAATTCATAATTCAATTCATGATTCATGATTCGATTCATGATTCATGTTTGAATTCATGATTCAATTCATGATTCATTTCATGATTCATGATTGAATTCATGATTCATGATTCAATTCTTGATTTATGATGCATGATTCATGATTCAATTCATGATTCATGTTTCAATTCATGATTCATGATTCAGTTCATGTTTCAATTCATGATTCATGATTTATGATTCAATTAATGATTCATGATTCATTATTCAAGTCATGATTTATGATTCAATTCATGATTCAATTAATGATTCGATTCATGATTCATGATTCATGATTCGATTCATGATTCATGATTAAATTTATGATTCATGATTTATGATTTAATTCATGATTCATGATTCATGATTCAATTCATGATTCATGATTCGATTCATGATTCATGATTCAATTCTTGATTCATGATTCGATTCATGATTCATGATTAAATTTATGATTCATGATTTATGAATCAATTCATGATTCATGATTTATGAATCAATTCATGATTCATGATTTATTTCATGATTCAATTCATGGTTCATGAATCTTGATTCAATTCATGATTTATTTCATAATTCATGATTCGATTCATGATTCATGATTCATGATTCAATTCATGATTCAATTCATGATTTATTTCATGATTCATGATTCGATTCATGATTCATGATTCATGATTCAATTCATGATTCAATTCAGGATTTATGATTCAATTCATGATTCATGATTCATGATTCAATTCATGATTCATGATTCATGATTCGATTTATGATTCATGATTCAATTCATGATGCATGATTCAATTCGTGATTCATGATTCAATTCATGATTCATGATTCATTTCATGCTTCATTTCATGATTCATGATTCCTGATTCAATTCATGATTCATGATTCAATTCATAATTCATGATTCATGATTCAATTCATGATTCGATTTATGATTCATGATTCATGATTCAATTCATGATTCAATTCATGATTTATTTCATGATTCATGATTCGATTCATGATTTATGATTTAATTCATGATTCATGATTCATGATTCGATTTATAATTCATTATTCAATTCCTGATGCATTATTCAATTCGTGATTCATGATTCAATTCATGATTCATGATTCATTTCATGATTCATTTCATGATTCATTATTCCTGATTAAATTCATGATTCATGATTCAATTCATGATTCATGATTTATTTCATTATTCATGATTCAATTCATAATTTAATTTATGATTCATAATTCATGATTCAATTCATTATTCAATTCATGATTCATGATTCAATTCATGATTCATGATTCATGATTTGATTCATGATTCATGATTCAATTCATGATTCATAATTCAATTCATGATTCGTGATTCATGATTCATGATTAAATTCATGATTCAAGATTCGATTCATGATTCATAATTCATGATTCAATTCATGATTCATGATTCATGATTCGATTTATGATTCATGATTCATGATTCATGATTCAATTCATGATTCATGATTCAATTCATGATTCATGATTCATTTCATGATTCATGATTCAATTCATGATTCATGATTCATTTCATGATTCATGATTTAATTCATGATTTAATTCATGATTCAACTTATGATTTATAATTCATGATTCAATTCATGATTTAATTCATGATTCATGATTCATGATTCAATTCATGATTTATGATTCAATCCATTAATCATGATTCAATTCATGATTCATGTTTCAATTCATGATTCATGATTCAATTCATGTTTCAATTCATGATTCATGATTTATGATTCAATTAATGATTCATGATTCATTATTCAGTTCATGATTTATGATTCAATTCATGATTCAATTAATGATTCGATTCATGATTCATGATTCATGATTCGATTCATGATTCATGATTAAATTTATGATTCATGATTTATGATTCAATTCATGATTCATGATTCATGATTCAATTCATGATTCATGATTCGATTCATGATTCATGATTCAATTCTTGATTCATGATTCGATTCATGATTCATGATTAAATTTATGATTCATGATTTATGAATCAATTCATGATTCATGATTTATGAATCAATTCATGATTCATGATTTATTTCATGATTCAATTCATGGTTCATGAATCTTGATTCAATTCATGATTTATTTCATAATTCATGATTCGATTCATGATTCATGATTCATGATTCAATTCATGATTCAATTCATGATTCAATTCATGATTTATTTCATGATTCATGATTCGATTCATGATTCATGATTCATGATTCAATTCATGATTCAATTCAGGATTTATGATTCAATTCATGATTCATGATTCATGATTCAATTCATGATTCATGATTCATGATTCGATTTATGATTCATGATTCAATTCATGATGCATGATTCAATTCGTGATTTATGATTCAATTCATGATTCATGATTCATTTCATGCTTCATTTCATGATTCATGATTCCTGATTCAATTCATGATTCATGATTCAATTCATAATTCATGATTCATGATTCAATTCATTATTCGATTTATGATTCATGATTCATGATTCAATTCATGATTCAATTCATGATTTATTTCATGATTCATGATTCGATTCATGATTTATGATTTAATTCATGATTCATGATTCATGATTCGATTTATAATTCATTATTCAATTCCTGATGCATTATTCAATTCGTGATTCATGATTCAATTCATGATTCATGATTCATTTCATGATTCATTTCATGATTCATTATTCCTGATTAAATTCATGATTCATGATTCAATTCATGATTCATGATTTATTTCATTATTCATGATTCATGATTTGATTCATGATTCATGATTCAATTCATGATTCATAATTCAATTCATGATTCGTGATTCATGATTCATGATTAAATTCATGATTCAAGATTCGATTCATGATTCATAATTCATGATTCAATTCATGATTCATGATTCATGATTCGATTTATGATTCATGATTCATGATTCATGATTCATGATTCAATTCATGATTCATGATTGAATTCATGATTCATGATTCATTTCATGATTCATGATTCAATTCATGATTCATGATTCATTTCATGATTCATGATTCATGATTTAATTCATGATTTAATTCATGATTCAACTTATGATTTATAATTCATGATTCAATTCATGATTTAATTCATGATTCATGATTCATGATTCAATTCATGATTCATGATTCATGATTCAATTCATAAATCATGATTCGATTCATGATTCATGTTTCAATTCATGACTCAATTCTTGATTCAATTCATATTTCAATTCATGATTCATGATTCAATTCATGATTCATGATTCATGAATCAATGCATAATTCAATTCTTGATTCAATTCATAATTCAATTCATGATTCATGATTCGATTCATGATTCATGTTTGAATTCATGATTCAATTCATGATTCATTTCATGATTCATGATTGAATTCATGATTCATGATTCAATTCTTGATTTATGATGCATGATTCATGATTCAATTCATGATTCATGATTCAATTCATGATTCATGATTCATTTCATGATTCTTTTCATGATTCATGATTTAATTCATGATTCATGATTCAATTCATGATTAATGATTCAATTCATGATTCATGATTCATTTTATGATTCATGATTCATTATTTAGTTCATGATTTATGATTCAATTCATGATTCAATTCATGATTCATGATTTATGATTCAATTAATGATTCATGATTCATTATTCAGTTCATGATTCATGATTGAATTCATGATTAAATTCATGATTCTTGATTTATGATTCAAATAATGATTCATGATTTATAATTCAATTCATGATTTATGATTCAATTCATGATTCAATTCATGATTCGATTCATGATTCATGATTCATGATTCGATTCATGATTCATGATTAAATTTATGATTCATGATTTATAATTCAATTCATGATTCATGATTCATGATTCAATTCATGATTTGATTCATGATTCATGATTCATGATTCAATTCATGATTCATGATTCAATTCTTGATTCATGATTCGATTCATGATTCATGATTAAATTTATGATTCATGATTTATGAATCAATTCATGATTCATGATTTATTTCATGATTCAATTCATGGTTCATGAATCTTGATTCAATTCATGATTTATTTCATGATTCATGATTCGATTCATGATTCATGATTCATGATTCAATTCATGATTCATGATTCGATTTATGATTCATGATTCAATTCATGATGCATGATTCAATTCGTGATTCATGATTCAATTCATGATTCATGATTCATTTCATGCTTCATTTCATGATTCATGATTCCTGAATCAATTCATGATTCAATTCATTATTTATTTCATGATTCATGATTCGATTCATGATTTATGATTCAATTCATAATTCATTTCATGATTCATGATTCCTGATTCAATTCATGATTCATGATTCAATTCATGATTCATGATTCATTTCATGATTGATGATTCAATTTATGATTCAATTCATGATTCATGATTCATTTCATGCTTCATTTCATGATTCATGATTCCTGATTCAATTCATGATTCATGATTCAATTCATAATTCATGATTCATTTCATGATTCATGATTCAATTCATGATTCGATTTATGATTCATGATTCATGATTCAATTCATGATTCAATTCATGATTTATTTCATGATTCATGATTCGATTCATGATTTATGATTCAATTCATAATTCATTTCATGATTCATGATTTCTGATTCAATTCATGATTCATGATTCAATTCATGATTCATGATTCATTTCATGATTCATGATTCAATTTATGATTCAATTCATGATTCAATTTATGATTCATAATTCATGATTCAATTCATGATTCAATTCATGATTTATGATTCAATTCATGATTCATGATTCATGATTCGAATTATGATTCATGATTCAATTCATGATTCATGATTCAGTTCATGATTCGTGATTCATGATTCATGATTCAATTCATGATTCCTGATTCGATTCATGATTCATGATTCATAATTTGATTCATGATTCATGATTCAATTCATGATTCATGATTCATGATTCAATTCATGATTCATGATTCAATTCATGATTCATGATTCATTTCATGTTTCATTTCATGATTCATGATTCAATTCAAGATTCATGATTCAATTAATGATTCATTTGATGATTTATTTGATGATTCATGATTCAATTCATGATTCATGATTCATTTCATGATTTAATTCATGATTCAATTCATGATTCAATTCAAGATTCATGATTCAATTAATGATTCATTTGATGATTTATTTGATGATTCATGATTCAATTCATGATTCAATTTATGATTCTTAATTCATGATTCAATTCATGATTCAATTCATGATTCATGATTCATGATTCGATTTATGATTCATGATTCATGATTCATGATTCATGATTCAATTCATGATTCATGATTCAATTCATGATTCATTTCATGATTCATGATTCAATTCATGATTCATGATTCATTTCATGATTCATGATTTAATTCATGATTTAATTCATGATTCAACTTATGATTTATAATTCATGATTCAATTCATGATTTAATTCATGATTCATGATTCATGATTCAATTCATGATTTATGATTCAATCCATTAATCATGATTCAATTCATGATTCATGTTTCAATTCATGATTCATGATTCAATTCATGTTTCAATTCATGATTCATGATTTATGATTCAATTAATGATTCATGATTCATTATTCAGTTCATGATTTATGATTCAATTCATGATTCAATTAATGATTCGATTCATGATTCATGATTCATGATTCGATTCATGATTCATGATTAAATTTATGATTCATGATTTATGATTCAATTCATGATTCATGATTCATGATTCAATTCATGATTCATGATTCGATTCATGATTCATGATTCAATTCTTGATTCATGATTCGATTCATGATTCATGATTAAATTTATGATTCATGATTTATGAATCAATTCATGATTCATGATTTATGAATCAATTCATGATTCATGATTTATTTCATGATTCAATTCATGGTTCATGAATCTTGATTCAATTCATGATTTATTTCATAATTCATGATTCGATTCATGATTCATGATTCATGATTCAATTCATGATTCAATTCATGATTCAATTCATGATTTATTTCATGATTCATGATTCGATTCATGATTCATGATTCATGATTCAATTCATGATTCAATTCAGGATTTATGATTCAATTCATGATTCATGATTCATGATTCAATTCATGATTCATGATTCATGATTCGATTTATGATTCATGATTCAATTCATGATGCATGATTCAATTCGTGATTTATGATTCAATTCATGATTCATGATTCATTTCATGCTTCATTTCATGATTCATGATTCCTGATTCAATTCATGATTCATGATTCAATTCATAATTCATGATTCATGATTCAATTCATTATTCGATTTATGATTCATGATTCATGATTCAATTCATGATTCAATTCATGATTTATTTCATGATTCATGATTCGATTCATGATTTATGATTTAATTCATGATTCATGATTCATGATTCGATTTATAATTCATTATTCAATTCCTGATGCATTATTCAATTCGTGATTCATGATTCAATTCATGATTCATGATTCATTTCATGATTCATTTCATGATTCATTATTCCTGATTAAATTCATGATTCATGATTCAATTCATGATTCATGATTTATTTCATTATTCATGATTCATGATTTGATTCATGATTCATGATTCAATTCATGATTCATAATTCAATTCATGATTCGTGATTCATGATTCATGATTAAATTCATGATTCAAGATTCGATTCATGATTCATAATTCATGATTCAATTCATGATTCATGATTCATGATTCGATTTATGATTCATGATTCATGATTCATGATTCATGATTCAATTCATGATTCATGATTGAATTCATGATTCATGATTCATTTCATGATTCATGATTCAATTCATGATTCATGATTCATTTCATGATTCATGATTCATGATTTAATTCATGATTTAATTCATGATTCAACTTATGATTTATAATTCATGATTCAATTCATGATTTAATTCATGATTCATGATTCATGATTCAATTCATGATTCATGATTCATGATTCAATTCATAAATCATGATTCGATTCATGATTCATGTTTCAATTCATGACTCAATTCTTGATTCAATTCATATTTCAATTCATGATTCATGATTCAATTCATGATTCATGATTCATGAATCAATGCATAATTCAATTCTTGATTCAATTCATAATTCAATTCATGATTCATGATTCGATTCATGATTCATGTTTGAATTCATGATTCAATTCATGATTCATTTCATGATTCATGATTGAATTCATGATTCATGATTCAATTCTTGATTTATGATGCATGATTCATGATTCAATTCATGATTCATGATTCAATTCATGATTCATGATTCATTTCATGATTCTTTTCATGATTCATGATTTAATTCATGATTCATGATTCAATTCATGATTAATGATTCAATTCATGATTCATGATTCATTTTATGATTCATGATTCATTATTTAGTTCATGATTTATGATTCAATTCATGATTCAATTCATGATTCATGATTTATGATTCAATTAATGATTCATGATTCATTATTCAGTTCATGATTCATGATTGAATTCATGATTAAATTCATGATTCTTGATTTATGATTCAAATAATGATTCATGATTTATAATTCAATTCATGATTTATGATTCAATTCATGATTCAATTCATGATTCGATTCATGATTCATGATTCATGATTCGATTCATGATTCATGATTAAATTTATGATTCATGATTTATAATTCAATTCATGATTCATGATTCATGATTCAATTCATGATTTGATTCATGATTCATGATTCATGATTCAATTCATGATTCATGATTCAATTCTTGATTCATGATTCGATTCATGATTCATGATTAAATTTATGATTCATGATTTATGAATCAATTCATGATTCATGATTTATTTCATGATTCAATTCATGGTTCATGAATCTTGATTCAATTCATGATTTATTTCATGATTCATGATTCGATTCATGATTCATGATTCATGATTCAATTCATGATTCATGATTCGATTTATGATTCATGATTCAATTCATGATGCATGATTCAATTCGTGATTCATGATTCAATTCATGATTCATGATTCATTTCATGCTTCATTTCATGATTCATGATTCCTGAATCAATTCATGATTCATGATTCGATTTATGATTCATGATTCATGATTCAATTCATGATTCAATTCATTATTTATTTCATGATTCATGATTCGATTCATGATTTATGATTCAATTCATAATTCATTTCATGATTCATGATTCCTGATTCAATTCATGATTCATGATTCAATTCATGATTCATGATTCATTTCATGATTGATGATTCAATTTATGATTCAATTCATGATTCATGATTCATTTCATGCTTCATTTCATGATTCATGATTCCTGATTCAATTCATGATTCATGATTCAATTCATAATTCATGATTCATTTCATGATTCATGATTCAATTCATGATTCGATTTATGATTCATGATTCATGATTCAATTCATGATTCAATTCATGATTTATTTCATGATTCATGATTCGATTCATGATTTATGATTCAATTCATAATTCATTTCATGATTCATGATTTCTGATTCAATTCATGATTCATGATTCAATTCATGATTCATGATTCATTTCATGATTCATGATTCAATTTATGATTCAATTCATGATTCAATTTATGATTCATAATTCATGATTCAATTCATGATTCAATTCATGATTTATGATTCAATTCATGATTCATGATTCATGATTCGAATTATGATTCATGATTCAATTCATGATTCATGATTCAGTTCATGATTCGTGATTCATGATTCATGATTCAATTCATGATTCCTGATTCGATTCATGATTCATGATTCATAATTTGATTCATGATTCATGATTCAATTCATGATTCATGATTCATGATTCAATTCATGATTCATGATTCAATTCATGATTCATGATTCATTTCATGTTTCATTTCATGATTCATGATTCAATTCAAGATTCATGATTCAATTAATGATTCATTTGATGATTTATTTGATGATTCATGATTCAATTCATGATTCATGATTCATTTCATGATTTAATTCATGATTCAATTCATGATTCAATTCAAGATTCATGATTTAATTAATGATTCATTTGATGATTTATTTGATGATTCATGATTCAATTCATGATTCAATTTATGATTCTTAATTCATGATTCAATTCATGATTCAATTCATGATTCATGATTCATGATTCGATTTATGATTCATGATTCATGATTCATGATTCATGATTCAATTCATGATTCATGATTCAATTCATGATTCATGATTCATTTCATGATTCATGATTCAATTCATGATTCATGATTCATTTCATGATTCATGATTCATGATTTAATTCATGATTTAATTCATGATTCAACTTATGATTTATAATTCATGATTCAATTCATGATTTAATTCATGATTCATGATTCATGATTCAATTCATGATTCATGATTCATGATTCAATTCATGAATCATTATTCGATTCATGATTCATGTTTCAATTCATGACTCAATTCTTGATTCAATTCATATTTCAATTCATGATTCATGATTCAATTCATGATTCATGATTCATGATTCAATGCATGATTCATGATTCATGAATCAATGCATGATTCAATTCTTGATTCAATTCATAATTCAATTCATGATTCATGATTCGATTCATGATTCATGTTTGAATTCATGATTCAATTCATGATTAATTTCATGATTCATGATTGAATTCATGATTCATGATTCAATTCTTGATTTATGATGCATGATTCATGATTCAATTCATGATTCATGATTCAATCCATTAATCATGATTCAATTCATGATTCATGTTTCAATTCATGATTCATGATTCAATTCATGATTCATGATTCATTTCATGATTCTTTTCATGATTCATGATTCGATTCATGATTTATGATTCAATTCATAATTCATTTCATGATTCATGATTCCTGATTCAATTCATGATTCATGATTCAATTCATGATTCATGATTCATTTCATGATTCATGATTCAATTTATGATTCAATTCATGATTCAT
The DNA here is from genome assembly GCA_036250195.1 of Mixophyes australis. Classification (NCBI taxonomy): domain Eukaryota; kingdom Metazoa; phylum Chordata; class Amphibia; order Anura; family Limnodynastidae; genus Mixophyes; species Mixophyes australis. The sequence continues at coordinate 211,835,655 of JAVHZZ010000004.1, read as the reverse complement.
GATTCATTTCATGCTTCATTTCATGATTCATGATTCCTGATTCAATTCATGATTCATGATTCAATTCATAATTCATGATTCATTTCATGATTCATGATTCAATTCATGATTCGATTTATGATTCATGATTCATGATTCAATTCATGATTCAATTCATGATTTATTTCATGATTCATGATTCGATTCATGATTTATGATTCAATTCATAATTCATTTCATGATTCATGATTTCTGATTCAATTCATGATTCATGATTCAATTCATGATTCATGATTCATTTCATGATTCATGATTCAATTTATGATTCAATTCATGATTCAATTTATGATTCATAATTCATGATTCAATTCATGATTCAATTCATGATTTATGATTCAATTCATGATTCATGATTCATGATTCGAATTATGATTCATGATTCAATTCATGATTCATGAATCAGTTCATGATTCGTGATTCATGATTCATGATTCAATTCATGATTCCTGATTCGATTCATGATTCATGATTCATAATTTGATTCATGATTCATGATTCAATTCATGATTCATGATTCATGATTCAATTCATGATTCATGATTCAATTCATGATTCATGATTCAATTCATGATTCATGATTCATTTCATGTTTCATTTCATGATTCATGATTCAATTCAAGATTCATGATTCAATTAATGATTCATTTGATGATTTATTTGATGATTCATGATTCAATTCATGATTCATGATTAATTTCATGATTTAATTCATGATTCAATTCATGATTCAATTCAAGATTCATGATTCAATTAATGATTCATTTGATGATTTATTTGATGATTCATGATTCAATTCATGATTCAATTTATGATTCTTAATTCATGATTCAATTCATGATTCAATTCATGATTCATGATTCATGATTCGATTTATGATTCATGATTCATGATTCATGATTCATGATTCAATTCATGATTCATGATTCAATTCATGATTCATGATTCATTTCATGATTCATGATTCAATTCATGATTCATGATTCATTTCATGATTCATGATTCATGATTTAATTCATGATTTAATTCATGATTCAACTTATGATTTATAATTCATGATTCAATTCATGATTTAATTCATGATTCATGATTCATGATTCAATTCATGATTCATGATTCATGATTCAATTCATGAATCATTATTCGATTCATGATTCATGTTTCAATTCATGACTCAATTCTTGATTCAATTCATATTTCAATTCATGATTCATGATTCAATTCATGATTCATGATTCATGATTCGATGCATGATTCATGATTCATGAATCAATGCATGATTCAATTCTTGATTCAATTCATAATTCAATTCATGATTCATGATTCGATTCATGATTCATGTTTGAATTCATGATTCAATTCATGATTCATTTCATGATTCATGATTGAATTCATGATTCATGATTCAATTCTTGATTTATGATGCATGATTCATGATTCAATTCATGATTCATGATTCAATCCATTAATCATGATTCAATTCATGATTCATGTTTCAATTCATGATTCATGATTCAATTCATGATTCATGATTCATTTCATGATTCTTTTCATGATTCATGATTTAATTCATGATTCATGATTCATGATTCAATTCATGATTAATGATTCAATTCATGATTCATGATTCATTTTATGATTCATGATTCATTATTTAGTTCATGATTTATGATTCAATTCATGATTCAATTCATGATTCATGTTTCAATTCATGATTCATGATTCAATTCATGATTCATGATTCATTTCATGATTCTTTTCATGATTCATGATTTAATTCATGATTCATGATTCATTATTCAGTTCATGATTCATGATTCAATTCATGATTCAATTCATGATTCTTGATTTATGATTCAATTAATGATTCTTGATTTATAATTCAATTCATGATTTATGATTCAATTCATGATTCAATTCATGATTCGATTCATGATTCATGATTCATGATTCGATTCATGATTCATGATTAAATTTATGATTCATGATTTATAATTCAATTCATGATTCATGATTCATGATTCAATTCATGATTTGATTCATGATTCATGATTCATGATTCAATTCATGATTCATGATTCAATTCTTGATTCATGATTCGATTCATGATTCATGATTAAATTTATGATTCATGATTTATGAATCAATTCATGATTCATGATTTATTTCATGATTCAATTCATGGTTCATGAATCTTGATTCAATTCATGATTTATTTCATGATTCATGATTCGATTCATGATTCATGATTAAATTTATGATTCATGATTTATGAATCAATTCATGATTCATGATTTATGAATCAATTCATGATTCATGATTTATTTCATGATTCAATTCAAGGTTCATGAATCTTGATTCAATTCATGATTTATTTCATGATTCATGATTCGATTCATGATTCATGATTCATGATTCAATTCATGATTCAATTCATGATTTATTTCATGATTCATGATTCGATTCATGATTCATGATTCATGATTCAATTCAGGATTTATGATTCAATTCATGATTCATGATTCATGATTCAATTCATGATTCATGATTCATGATTCGATTTATGATTCATGATTCAATTCATGATGCATGATTCAATTCGTGATTCATGATTCAATTCATGATTCATGATTCATTTCATGCTTCATTTCATGATTCATGATTCCTGAATCAATTCATGATTCATGATTCGATTTATGATTCATGATTCATGATTCAATTCATTATTTATTTCATGATTCATGATTCGATTCATGATTTATGATTCAATTCATAATTCATTTCATGATTCATGATTCCTGATTCAATTCATGATTCATGATTCAATTCATGATTCATGATTCATTTCATTATTCATGATTCAATTTATGATTCAATTCATGATTCAATTCATGATTCATGATTCATTTCATGCTTCATTTCATGATTCATGATTCCTGATTCAATTCATGATCCATGATTCAATTCATAATTCATGATTCATTTCATGATTCATGATTCAATTCATGATTCGATTTATGATTCAATTCATGATTCATGATTCATTTCATGCTTCATTTCATGATTCATGATTCCTGATTCAATTCATGATTCATGATTCAATTCATAATTCATGATTTATTTCATGATTCATGATTCAATTCATGATTCGATTTATGATTCATGATTCATGATTCAATTCATGATTTATTTCATGATTCATGATTCGATTCATGATTTATGATTCAATTCATAATTCATTTCATGAATCATGATTCCTGATTCAATTCATGATTCATGATTCAATTCATGATTCATGATTCATTTCATGATTCATGATTCAATTTATGATTCAATTCATGATTCAATTTATGATTCATAATTCATGATTCAATTCATGATTCATGATTCAATTCATGATTCATGATTCATGATTCGATTCATGATTCATGATTCAATTCATGATTCATGATTCAGTTCATGATTCGTGATTCATGATTCATGATTCAATTCATGATTCCTGATTCGATTCATGATTCATGATTCATAATTTGATTCATGATTCATGATTCAATTCATGATTCATGATTCATGATTCAATTCATGATTCATGATTCAATTCATGTTTCATTTCATGATTCATGATTCAATTCAAGATTCATGATTCAATTAATGATTCATTTGATGATTTATTTGATGATTCATGATTCAATTCATGATTCATGATTCATTTCATGATTTAATTCATGATTCAATTCATGATTCAATTTATGATTCTTAATTCATGATTCAATTCATGATTCAATTCATGATTCATGATTCATGATTCAATTCATGATTCATGATTCAATGCATGATTCAATTCTTGATTTAATTCATAATTCAATTCATGATTCATGATTCAATTCATAATTCAATTCATGATTTATTTCATGATTCATGATTCGATTCATGATTTATGATTCAATTCATAATTCATTTCATGATTCATGATTCCTGATTCAATTCATGATTCATGATTCAATTTATGATTCAATTCATGATTCAATTTATGATTCATAACTCATGATTCAATTCATGATTCAATTCATGATTCATGATTCAATTCATGATTCATGATTCATGATTCGATTCATGATTCATGATTCAATTCATGATTCATGATTCAGTTCATGATTCGTGATTCATGATTCATGATTCAATTCATGATTCATGATTCGATTCATGATTCATGATTCATGATTTGATTCATGATTCATGATTCAATTCATGATTCATGATTGATGATTCAATTCATGATTCATGATTCAATTCATGATTCATGATTCATTTCATGTTTCATTTCATGATTCATGATTCAATTCAAGATTCATGATTCAATTCATGATTCATTTGATGATTTATTTGATGATTCATGATTCAATTCATGATTCATGATTCATTTCATGATTCATGATTTAATTCATGATTCAATTCATGATTTAATTTATGATTCTTAATTCATGATTCAATTCATGATTCAATTCATGATTCATGATTCATGATTCAATTCATGATTCATGATTCAATGCATGATTCAATTCTTGATTCAATTCATGATTCATTACATGATTCATGATTCAATTCATGATTCATGATTTAATTCTTGATTTATGATTCATGATTCAATATTCAATTCATGATTCATGATTCAATTCATGATTCATGATTCGATTCATGATTCATGATTCAATTCATGATTCATGATTCATGATTCATTTCATGATTAATGATTCAATTCATGATTCATGATTCATTTTATGATTCATGATTCAGTTCATGATTCATGATTCAATTCATAATTCGATTCATGATTCATGATTCAATTCATGATTCATGATTCAATTCATGATTCATGACTCATGATTCAATTCATGATTCATGATTCAATTCATGATTTATGATTCATGATTCAATTCATGAATCATGATTCATGATTCAATTCATGATTCATGATTCAATTCATGATTCATGATTCATGATTCGATTCATGATTCATAATTCAATTCATGATTCATGATTCATGATTCAATTCATGATTCATGATTCGATTCATGATTCATGATTAAATTAATTGTTCATGAATCTTGATTCAATTCATGGTTCATGAATCTTGATTTATTTCATGATTCAATTCATGGTTCATGAATCTTGATTCAATTCATGATTTATTTCATGATTGATGATTCGATTCATGATTCATGATTCAATTCAAGAGTCATGATTCATGATTCGATTCATGATTCATGATTCATGTTTCAATTCATGATTCAATTCCTGATTCAATTCATAATTCAATTCATGATTCAATTCATAATTCAATTCATGATTCATGTTTCAATGCATGATTCATGATTCGATTCATGATTGTTCTTTGAATTCATGATTCAATTCATGATACATTTCATGATTCATTATTCAATTCATGATTCATGATTCAATTCATGATTTATTTCATGATTGATGATTCGATTCATGATTCATGATTCAATTCAAGAGTCATGATTCATGATTCGATTCATGATTCATGATTCATGTTTCAATTCATGATTCAATTCCTGATTCAATTCATAATTCAATTCATGATTCAATTCATAATTCAATTCATGATTGATGTTTCAATGCATGATTCATGATTCGATTCATGATTGATGTTTGAATTCATGATTCAATTCATGATACATTTCATGATTCATTATTCAATTCATGATTCATGATTCAATTCATGATTCATGATTCATGAGTCATGATTCAATTTATGATTCATGATTTATAAATCAATTCATGATTCATGATTCAATTCATGAATCATGATTCATGATTCAATTCATGATTCATGATTCATGAATCGATTCATGATTCATGATTCAATTCATGATTCATGATTCCTGATTCAATTCATGATTCGATTCATTATTCATGATTCATGATTCAATTCATGATTCATGATTCATGATTCAATTCATGATTCATGATTTAATTCATGATTCATGATTCATGATTCAATTCATGATTTGTGATTCATGATTCAATTCATGATTCATAATTCAATTCATGATTTGTGATTCATAATTCGATTCATGTTTCATGATTCGATTCATGATTCAAGATTCAATTAATGTTTCATGATTCATGATTCAATTCATAATTCATGTTTTAAATCATGATTCAATTCATGATTCATGTTTTAATTCATTATTCATGATTCAATTCATGATTAAATTCATGATTCATGATTTAATTCATGATTCGTGATTCATGATTCATGATTCAATTCATGATTCATGATTCGATTCATGATTCATGATTCATGTTTCAATTCATGATTCAATTCATGATTCAATTCATAATTCAATTCATGATTCAATTCATAATTCAATTCATGATTCATGTTTCAATGCATGATTCATGATTCGATTCATGATTGATGTTTGAATTCATGATTCAATTCATGATACATTTCATGATTCATTATTCAATTCATGAATTATGATTCAATTCATGATTCATGATTCATGAGTCATGATTCAATTTATGATTCATGATTTATAAATCAATTCATGATTCATGATTCAATTCATGAATCATGATTCATGATTCAATTCATGATTCATGATTCATGATTCGATTCATGATTCATGATTCAATTCATGATTCATGATTCCTGATTCAATTCATGATTCGATTCATTATTCATGATTCATGATTCAATTCATGATTCATGATTCAATTCATGATTCATGATTTAATTCATGATTCATGATTCATGATTCAATTCATGATTTGTGATTCATGATTCAATTCATGATTCATAATTCAATTCATGATTTGTGATTCATAATTCGATTCATGTTTCATGATTCGATTCATGATTCAAGATTCAATTAATGTTTCATGATTCATGATTCAATTCATAATTCATGTTTTAAATCATGATTCAATCCATGATTCATGTTTTAATTCATAATTCATGATTCAATTCATGATTAAATTCATGATTCATGATTTAATTCATGGTTCGTGATTCATGATTCATGATTCAATTCATGATTCATGATTCGATTCATGATTCATGATTCATGATTCAATTCATGATTCATGATTCGATTCATGATTCATGATTCAATTCATGATTCATGATTCAATTCATGATTCATGATTCAATTTATGATTCATGATTCATTTCATGTTTCATTTCATGATTCATGATTCAATTCAAGATTCATGATTCAATTCATGATTCATTTGATGATTCATTTCATGATTCATGATTCATGATTCAATTCATGATTCATGATTTAATTCATGATTTATGAATTATGATTCAATTCATGATTCATTATTCATGATTCAATTCATGATTCATAATTCAATTCATGATTCATGATTCATGATTCAATTCATGATTCATGATTCATGATTCAATTCATGATTCATGATTCAATTCATGATTCATGATTCATGATTCAATTCATGATTCATGATTCAATTCATGATTCATGATTCATGATTCAATTCATGATTCATGATTCAATTCATGATTCGATTCATGATTCATGATTCATGATTCGATATATGATTCATGATTAAATTCATGATTCATGATTTATGATTCAATTCATGATTCATGATTCAATTCATGATTTGATTCATGATTCATGATTCATGATTCGATTCATGATTTATGATTAAATTTATGATTCATGATTTATGATTCAATTCATGATTCCTGATTTATTTCATGATTCAATTCATGGTTCATGAATCTTGATTCAATTCATGATTTATTTCATGATTCATGATTCGATTCATGATTCATGATTCATGATTCAATTCATGATTCAATTCATGATTCATGATTCATAATTCAATTCATGATTCATGATTCATGATTCGATTCATGATTCATGATTCGATTCATGATTCATGATTCAATTCATGATTTGTGATTCATGATTCAATTCATGATTTATGATTCATAATTCAATTCATGATTCATGATTCATGATTCGATTCATGATTCATGCTTCAAATTATGATTCATGATTTATGATTCAATTCATGATTTATGATTCGATTCATGATTCATGATTCAATTCATGATTTCTGATTCATGATTCAATTCATGATTCATGATTCATAATTCAATTCATGAGTCAATATTCATGATTTGATTCATGATTCATGATTCGATTCATGATTCATGATTCATTATTCAATTCATGATTCATGATACGATTCATGATTCATGATTCAATTCATAATTCAATTCATGATTCAATATGTCCGGGTTAGGGTTAGGGTTGGGGTTAGGGTTAGGGGTTAGGGGTTAGGGTTAGGGTTAGGGTTAGGGTTAGGGTTAAGGGGTTAGGGTTAGGGTTAAGGTTAGGGGTTAGGGTTAGGGTTAAGGTTAGGGGTTAGGGTTAGGGTAAGTATTAGGGTTAGGGGTTAGGGTTAGGGTTAGGGTTTGGGGTTAGGGTTAGGGTTATGGTTAGTGTTAAGGGGTTAGGGTTAGGGTTAGGGTTAGGGTTAGAGGTTATGGTTAGGGGTTAGGGTTAGGGTTAGGGTTAGGGTTAGGGGGTTAGGGTTAGGTTTAGGGTTAGGTTTAGGGTTAGGGTTAGGGTTAGGATTAGGGTTAGTGGTTAGGGGTCATTGTTAGGGTTAGGGTTAAGGGGTTAGGGTTAGGGTTAGTATTAAGGTTAAGGTTAGGGTTAGGGTTAGGGTTAGGGTTAGGGTTAGGGGTTAGGGTTAGCGTTAGGGTTAGGGTTAGGGTTAGGGGGTTAGGGTTAGGGGGTTAGGGTTAGAGTTAGGGGGTTAGGGTTAGGGTTAGGGTTAGGGTTAGGGGTTAGGGTTACAGTTAGGGTTAGGGTTAGGGTTAGGGTTAGGGTTATGGGTTAAGGTTAGGGTTAGGGTTCATGATTCAATTCTTGATTTATGATTCATGATTCAATTCATGATTCATGATTAAATTCATGATTTATAATTTATGATTCAATTAATGATTCATGATTTATTTCATGATTCAATTCATGGTTCATGAATCTTGATTAAATTCATGATTTATTTCATGATTCATAATTCGATTCATGATTCATGTTTCAATTCATGATTTAATTCTTGATTCAATTCATAATTCAATTCATGATTCATGATTCAATTTATGATTCATGATTCCATTCATGATTCATGATTCATTTAATGATTCATGATTCATGATTCAATTCATGATTTGTGATTCATGATTCAATTCATGATTCGTGATTCATAATTCAATTCATGATTCATGATTCATGATTCGATTCATGATTCATGCTTCAATTCATGATTCATGATTTATGATTCAATTCATGATTTATGATTCGATTCATGATTCATGATTCAATTCATGATTTGTGATTCATGATTCAATTCATGATTCATAATTCATAATTCAATTCATGAGTCAATATTCATGATTTGATTCATGATTCATGATTCGATTCATGATTCATGATTCATTATTCAATTCATGATTCATGATTCGATTCATGATTCATGATTCAATTCATAATTCACTTCATGATTCAATATGTCTGGGTTAGGGTTAGGGTTGAAGTTAGGGTTAGGGGTTAGGGGTTAGGGGTTAGGGTTAGGGTTAGGGTTAGGGTTAAGGGGTAAGGGTTAGGGTTAGGGTAAGGGTTAGGGTTAAGGTTAGGGGTTAGGGTTAGGGTTAGGGTAAGTTTTAGGGTTAGGGGTTAGGGTTAGGGTTAGGGTTAGGGATAGGAAGTTAGGGTTAGGTTTAGGGTTAGGGTTAGAGTTAGGGTTAGTGTTAGGGTTAGGGGTTAGTGTTAGGGTTAGGGTTAGGGTTAGGGTTTGGGGTTAGGGTTAGGGGGTTAGGGTTAGGGTTAGGGTTAAGGGGTTAGAGTTAGGGCGTTAGGGTTATGGTTAGGATTATGGTTAGGGTTAGGGGTTAGGGTTAGGGTTAGTGTTAGGGTTAGGGGTTAGGGTTAGGGGTTAGGGTTAGGGTTAGGTTTAGAGGGTTAGTGTTAGGTTTAGGGTTAGGTTTAGAGTTAGGGTTAGGGTTAGGGGTTTGGGTTAGGGTTAGGGTTTGGGGTTAGGGTTAGGGTTAGGGGGTTAGGGTTAGGGTTAGGGGGTTAGGGTTAGGGTTAAGGGGTTAGGGTTAGAGGTCAGGGTTATGGTTAGGATTAGGGTTAGGGTTAGGGTTTAGGGGGTTAGGGTTAGTGTTAGGGTTAGGGGTTAGGGTTAGGGTTAGGGGTTCGGGTTAGGGTTAAGGTTAGTGTTAGGGGGTTAGGGTTAGGGTTAGGGTTAGGGGGTTAGGGTTAGGGTTAGAATTAGGGGTTAAGGTTAGGGTTAGGGTTAGGGTTAGAGTTGGGGTTAGGGTTAGGGGTTAGGGTTAGGGTTAGGGTTAAGGTTAGTGTTAGGGGGTTAGGGTTAAGGTTAGGGGGTTAGGGTTAGGGTTAGAATTAGGGGTTAAGGTTAGGGTTAGGGGTCAGGGTTAGGGTTAGGGTTAGGGTTAAGGGGTTAGGGTTAGGGTTAGGGTTAAGGTTAGGGTTAGGGGTTAGGGTTAGGGTTAGGGTTAGGGTTAGAGTTGGGGTTAGGGTTAGGGGTTAGGGGTTAGGGTTAGGGTTAGGGTTAAGGGTTTAGGGTTAGGGTTAAGGTTAGGGGTTAGGGTTAGGGTTAGGGTAAGGGTTAGGGTTAGGGGTAAGGGTTAGGGATAGGGTGTTAGGGTTAGGTTTAGGGTTAGGGTTAGAGTTAGGGTTAGGGTTAGAGGTTAGGGTTAGGGTTTGTGGTTAGGGTTTGGGGGTTAGGGTTAGGGTTAGGGTTAGGATTAGGGTTAGGATTAGGGGTTAGGGTTAGGGTTAGGGTTTGGGGTTAGAGTTAGTGTTAGGGTTAGGGTTAGGGGTCAGGGTTAGGGTTAGGCTTAGGGTTAGGGTTAATGGGTTAGGGTTAGGGTTAGGGTTAGGTTTAAGGTTATGGTTAGGGTTAGGGTTAGGGTTTGGGGTTAGAGTTAGGGTTAGGGTAAGGGTTAGGGGTCAGGGTTAGGGTTAGGGTTAGGGTTAAGGGGTTAGGGTTAGGGTTAGGGTTAGGGGTTAGGGTTAGGGTTAAGGTTAGTGTTAGGGGGTTAGGGTTAAGGTTAGGGTTAGGGGGTTAGGGTTATGGTTAGGGTTAGGATTAGGGGTTAGGGTTAGGGTTAGAAATAGGGTTAGGGTTAGTGTTAGGGTTAGAATTAGGGTTAGGGTTAGGGTTAGGGTTAGGATTAGGGTTGGGATTAGGGGTTAGGGTTAGGGTTAGGGATAGGGTTTAGATTTAGAGTTAGGGTTAGGGTTAGGGTTAGGGTTAAGGTTAGGGTTAGGGTTAAGGCGTTAGGGTTAGGGTTAAGGTTAGGGTTAGGGTTAGGGTTAGGGTTAGGGTTTGGGGTTAGAGTTAGGGTTAGGGTAAGGGTTAGGGGTCAGGGTTAGGGTTAGGATTAAGGGGTTAGGGTTAGGGTTAGGGTTAAGGGGTTAGGGTTAGGGTTAGGGTTAAGGTTAGGGTTAGGGTTAGGGTTAGGGTTAGGGTTAGGGTTAGGGTTAGAGGTTAGGGTTAGGGTTAGGGTTAGGGTTTGGGGTTAGGGTTAGGGATGGGGTTAGGGTTAGGGGGTTAGGGTTAGGGTTAGGGGTTAGGGTT
>JAVHZZ010000004.1:211813937-211818937 GCA_036250195.1 Mixophyes australis | reverse complement strand
AGGGTTAGGGTTAGGGGTCAGGGTTAGGGTTAGGCTTAGGGTTAGGGTTAATGGGTTAGGGTTAGGGTTAGGGTTAGGTTTAAGGTTATGGTTAGGGTTAGGGTTAGGGTTTGGGGTTAGAGTTAGGGTTAGGGTAAGGGTTAGGGGTCAGGGTTAGGGTTAGGGTTAGGGTTAAGGGGTTAGGGTTAGGGTTAGGGTTAGGGGTTAGGGTTAGGGTTAAGGTTAGTGTTAGGGGGTTAGGGTTAAGGTTAGGGTTAGGGGGTTAGGGTTATGGTTAGGGTTAGGATTAGGGGTTAGGGTTAGGGTTAGAAATAGGGTTAGGGTTAGTGTTAGGGTTAGAATTAGGGTTAGGGTTAGGGTTAGGGTTAGGGTTAGGATTAGGGTTGGGATTAGGGGTTAGGGTTAGGGTTAGGGATAGGGTTTAGATTTAGAGTTAGGGTTAGGGTTAGGGTTAGGGTTAAGGTTAGGGTTAGGGTTAAGGCGTTAGGGTTAGGGTTAAGGTTAGGGTTAGGGTTAGGGTTAGGGTTAGGGTTTGGGGTTAGAGTTAGGGTTAGGGTAAGGGTTAGGGGTCAGGGTTAGGGTTAGGATTAAGGGGTTAGGGTTAGGGTTAGGGTTAAGGGGTTAGGGTTAGGGTTAGGGTTAAGGTTAGGGTTAGGGTTAGGGTTAGGGTTAGGGTTAGGGTTAGGGTTAGAGGTTAGGGTTAGGGTTAGGGTTAGGGTTTGGGGTTAGGGTTAGGGATGGGGTTAGGGTTAGGGGGTTAGGGTTAGGGTTAGGGGTTAGGGTTAGGGTTTAGGTTAGGGGTTAGGTTTAGGGTTAGGGTTAGGGGTTATGGTTAGGGTTAGGGGGTTAGGGTTAGGGGGTTAGGGTTAGGGTTAGGGGGTTAGGGTTAGGGTTAGGGTTAGAGGTAAGGGTTAGGGTTAGGGTTAGGGGTTAGGGTTAGGGTTAGGGTTAGGGTTAGGGTTAGGGTTAGAGTTAGGGTTAGGGTTCATGATTCAATTTTTGATTTATGATTCATGATTCCATTCATGATTCATGATTAAATTCATGATTTATGATTTATGATTCAATTAATGATTCATTAATTATTTCATGATTCAATTCATGGTTCATGAATCTTGATTCAATTCATGATTTATTTCATGATTCATGATAGGATTCATGATTCATAATTCAATTCATGAGTCATGATTCATGATTCGATTTATGATTCATGAATCATGATTCAATTCATGATTCATGAATCATGATTCGATTCATGATTCATGTTCCAATTCATGATTTAATTCTTGATTCAATTCATAATTCAATTCATGATTCATGATTCCATTCATGATTCATGATTTATTTTATGATTTGTGATTCATGATTCAATTCATTATTCATGATTCATAATTCAATTCATGATTCATGATTCATGATTCGATTCATGATTCATGCTTCAATTCTAGATTTATGATTGATGATTCAATTCATGATTTGTGATTCATGATTCAATTCATGATTCATGATTCATGATTCAATTCATGATTCATGATTCATAATTCAATTCATGATTCATGATTCATGATTTGATTCATGATTCATGCTTCAATTCATGATTCATGATTTATGATTCAATTCATGATTTATGATTCGATTCATGATTCATGATTCAATTCATGATTTGTGATTCATGATTCAATTCATAATTCATGATTCATAATTCAATTCATGAGTCAATATTCATGATTTGATTCATGATTCATGATTCGATTCATGATTCATGATTCATGATTCAATTCATGATTCATGATACGATTCATGATTCATGATTCAATTCATAATTCAATTCATGATTCAATATGTCCGGGTTAGGGTTAGGGTTGGGGTTAGGGTTAGGGGTTAGGGGTTAGGGGTTAGGGTTAGGGTTAGGGTTAGGGTTAAGGGGTTAGGGTTAGGGTTAGGGTTAAGGTTAGGGGTTAGGGTTAGGGTTAGGGTTAAGGTTAGGGGTTAGGGTTAGGGTTAGGGTAAGTGTTAGGGTTAGGGGATAGGGTTAGGGTTAGGGTTTGGGGTTAGGGTTATGGTTAGTGTTAAGAGGTTAGGGTTAGGGTTAGGGGTTAGGGTTATGGTTAGGGTTAGGGGGTTAGGGTTAGGTTTAGGGTTAGGTTTAGAGTTAGGGTTAGGGTTAGGGTTAGGGTTAGGGGTTAGGGGTCAGAGTTAGGGTTAGGGTTAGGGTTAGGGTTAAGGTTAGTGTTAGGGGGTTAGGGTTAGGGTTAAGGGGTTAAGGTTAGGGTTAGGGTTAGGGTTAGGATTAGGGGTTAGGGTTAGCGTTAGGAATAGGGTTAGGGTTAGGGTTAGAATTAGGGGTTAGGGTTAGGGTAAGGGTTAGGGTTAGGGGTTAGGGTTAGGGTTAGGGTTAGGATTAGGGGTTAGGGTTAGGGTTAGGGTTAGGATTAGGGTTTAGGGTTAGAGTTAGGGTTGGGGTTAGGGTTAGGGTTAGGGTTAGGATTAGGGTTAGGATTAGGGGTTAGGGTTAGGGTTAGGGTTAGGGTTTAGGGTTAGAGTTAGGGTTAGGGTTAGGGTTAGTGTTAGGGTTAGGGTTAGGGTTAGGGTTAGGGTTTGTGGTTAGGGTCAGGGTTAGGGGGTTAGGGTTAGGGTTAGGGTTAGGATTAGGGTTAGAATTAGGGGTTAGGGTTAGGGTTTGGTGTTAGAGTTAGGGTTAGGGTTAGGGTTAGGGTTAAGGTTAGGGGGTTAGGGTTATGGTTAGGATTAGGGTTAGGGTTAGTGTTAAGGGGTTAGGGTTAGGGATAGGGTTAGGGGTTAGGGTTAGGGGTTAGGGTTAGGGTTAGGGTTAGGGTTAGGGGGTTAGGGTTAGGTTTAGGGTTAGGTTTAGAGTTAGGGTTTGGGTTAGGGTTACGGGTTAGGGTTAGGGTTAGGGTTAGGGTTTGGGGTTAGGGGTAGGGTTAGGGTTAAGGGGTTAGGGTTAGGGTTAGGGTTAGAGGTTAGGGTTATGGTTAGGATTAGGGTTAGGGTTAGGGTTAAGGGGTTAGGGTTAGTGTTAGGGTTAGGGGTTAGGGTTAGGGTTAGGGGTTCGGGTTAGGGTTAAGGTTAGTGTTAGGGGGTTAGGTTTAGGGTTTAGGGGGTTAGGGTTAGGGTTAGGGTTAGGATTAGGGGTTAGGGTTAGGGTTAGGAATAGGGTTAGGGTTAGGGTTAGGATTAGGGTTAGGGTTAGGGTTTGGGGTTAGGGTTAGGGGTTAGGGGTCAGGGTTAGTGTTAGGGTTAGGGTTAGGGTTAAGGGGTTAGGGTTAGGGTTAAGGTTAGGGTTAGGGTTAGGGTTAGGGGTTAGGGTTATGGTTAGGGTTAGGGGGTTAGGGTTAGGTTTAGGGTTAGGTTTAGAGTTAGGGTTAGGGTTAGGGTTAGGGTTAGGGGTTAGGGGTCAGAGTTAGGGTTAGGGTTAGGGTTAGGGTTAAGGTTAGTGTTAGGGGGTTAGGGTTAGGGTTAAGGGGTTAAGGTTAGGGTTAGGGTTAGGGTTAGGATTAGGGGTTAGGGTTAGCGTTAGGAATAGGGTTAGGGTTAGGGTTAGAATTAGGGGTTAGGGTTAGGGTAAGGGTTAGGGTTAGGGGTTAGGGTTAGGGTTAGGGTTAGGATTAGGGGTTAGGGTTAGGGTTAGGGTTAGGATTAGGGTTTAGGGTTAGAGTTAGGGTTGGGGTTAGGGTTAGGGTTAGGGTTAGGATTAGGGTTAGGATTAGGGGTTAGGGTTAGGGTTAGGGTTAGGGTTTAGGGTTAGAGTTAGGGTTAGGGTTAGGGTTAGTGTTAGGGTTAGGGTTAGGGTTAGGGTTAGGGTTTGTGGTTAGGGTCAGGGTTAGGGGGTTAGGGTTAGGGTTAGGGTTAGGATTAGGGTTAGAATTAGGGGTTAGGGTTAGGGTTTGGTGTTAGAGTTAGGGTTAGGGTTAGGGTTAGGGTTAAGGTTAGGGGGTTAGGGTTATGGTTAGGATTAGGGTTAGGGTTAGTGTTAAGGGGTTAGGGTTAGGGATAGGGTTAGGGGTTAGGGTTAGGGGTTAGGGTTAGGGTTAGGGTTAGGGTTAGGGGGTTAGGGTTAGGTTTAGGGTTAGGTTTAGAGTTAGGGTTTGGGTTAGGGTTACGGGTTAGGGTTAGGGTTAGGGTTAGGGTTTGGGGTTAGGGGTAGGGTTAGGGTTAAGGGGTTAGGGTTAGGGTTAGGGTTAGAGGTTAGGGTTATGGTTAGGATTAGGGTTAGGGTTAGGGTTAAGGGGTTAGGGTTAGTGTTAGGGTTAGGGGTTAGGGTTAGGGTTAGGGGTTCGGGTTAGGGTTAAGGTTAGTGTTAGGGGGTTAGGTTTAGGGTTTAGGGGGTTAGGGTTAGGGTTAGGGTTAGGATTAGGGGTTAGGGTTAGGGTTAGGAATAGGGTTAGGGTTAGGGTTAGGATTAGGGTTAGGGTTAGGGTTTGGGGTTAGGGTTAGGGGTTAGGGGTCAGGGTTAGTGTTAGGGTTAGGGTTAGGGTTAAGGGGTTAGGGTTAGGGTTAAGGTTAGGGTTAGGGTTAGGGTTAGGGGTTAGGGTTAGGGTTAGAGTTGGGGTTAGGGTTAGGGTTAGGGGTTAGGGGTTAGGGTTAGGGTTAGGGTTAAGGAGTTAGGGTAAGGGTTAAGGTTAGGGGTTAGGGTTAGGGTTAGGGTTAGGGTTAGGGTAAGGGTTAGGGTTAGGGGTTAGTGTTAGGGATAGGGTGTTAGGGTTAGGTTTAGGGTTAGGGTTAGAGTTAGGGTTAGGGTTTGTGGTTAGGGTTAGGGTTAGGGGGTTATGGTTAGGGTTAGGGTTAGGATTAGTTTTAGGATTAGGGTTAGGGTTAGGGTTAGGGTTAGGGTTAAGGGGTTAGGGTTAGGGTTAGGGTTTGGGGTTAGAGTTAGGGTTAGGGTAAGGGTTATGGGTCAGGGTTAGGGTTAGGGTTAGGGGTTAGGTTAGGGTTAAGGTTAGTGTTAGGGGGTTAGGTTTAGGGTTAGGGTTAGGGGGTTA
>JAVHZZ010000004.1:211781437-211786437 GCA_036250195.1 Mixophyes australis | reverse complement strand
TTAGGGTTAGGGTTAGGGGTCAGGGTTAGGGTTAGGCTTAGGGTTAGGGTTAATGGGTTAGGGTTAGGGTTAGGGTTAGGTTTAAGGTTAGGGTTAGGGTTTGGGGTTAGAGTTAGGGTTAGGGTAAGGGTTAGGGGTCAGGGTTAGGGTTAGGGTTAGGGTTAAGGGGTTAGGGTTAGGGTTAGGGTTAGGGGTTAGGGTTAGGGTTAAGGTTAGTGTTAGGGGGTTAGGGTTAAGGTTAGGGTTAGGGGGTTAGGGTTAGGGTTAGGGTTAGGATTAGGGGTTAGGGTTAGGGTTAGGAATAGGGTTAGGGTTAGTGTTAGGGTTAGAATTAGGGTTAGGGTTAGGGTTAGGGTTAGGGTTAGGATTAGGGTTGGGATTAGGGGTTAGGGTTAGGGTTAGGGATAGGGTTTAGATTTAGAGTTAGGGTTAGGGTTAGGGTTAGGGTTAAGGTTAGGGTTAGGGTTAAGGCGTTAGGGTTAGGGTTAAGGTTAGGGTTAGGGTTAGGGTTAGGGTTAGGGTTTGGGGTTAGAGTTAGGGTTAGGGTAAGGGTTAGGGGTCAGGGTTAGGGTTAGGATTAAGGGGTTAGGGTTAGGGTTAGGGTTAAGGGGTTAGGGTTAGGGTTAGGGTTTGGGGTTAGGGTTAGGGGTTAGGGGTCAGGGTTAGGGTTAGGGTTAAGGTTAAGGGGTTAGGGTTAGGGTTAAGGTTAGGGTTAGGGTTAGGGTTAGGGTTAGGGGTTAGGGTTAGGGTTAGGGTTAGGGTTAGAGTTGGGGTTAGGGTTAGGGTTAGGGGTTAGGGGTTAGGGTTAGGGTTAGAGTTGGGGTTAGGGTTAGGGGTTAGGGGTTAGGGTTAGGGTTAGGGTTAGGGTTAAGGGTTTAGGGTTAGGGTTAAGGTTAGGGGTTAGGGTTAGGGTTAGGGTAAGGGTTAGGGTTAGGGGTAAGGGTTAGGGATAGGGTGTTAGGGTTAGGTTTAGGGTTAGGGTTAGAGTTAGGGTTAGGGTTAGAGGTTAGGGTTTGTGGTTAGGGTTAGGGGGTTAGGGTTAGGGTTAGGATTAGGGTTAGGATTAGGGGTTAGGGTTAGGGTTAGGGTTTGGGGTTAGGGTTAGGGTTAGGGGTCAGGGTTAGGGTTAGGCTTAGGGTTAGGGTTAATGGGTTAGGGTTAGGGTTAGGGTTAGGTTTAAGGTTAGGGTTAGGGTTAGGGTTTGGGGTTAGAGTTAGGGTTAGGGTAAGGGTTAGGGGTCAGGGTTAGGGTTAGGGTTAGGGTTAAGGGGTTAGGGTTAGGGTTAGGGTTAGGGGTTAGGTTTAGGGTTAAGGTTAGTGTTAGGGGGTTAGGGTTAAGGTTAGGGTTAGGGGTTAGGGTTAGGGTTAGGGTTAGGATTAGGGGTTAGGGTTAGGGTTAGGAATAGGGTTAGGGTTAGTGTTAGGGTTAGAATTAGGGTTAGGGTTAGGGTTAGGGTTAGGGTTAGGATTAGGGTTGGGATTAGGGGTTAGGGTTAGGGTTAGGGATAGGGTTTAGATTTAGAGTTAGGGTTAGGGTTAGGGTTAGGGTTAAGGTTAGGGTTAGGGTTAAGGCGTTAGGGTTAGGGTTAAGGTTAGGGTTAGGGTTAGGGTTAGGGTTAGGGTTTGGGGTTAGAGTTAGGGTTAGGGTAAGGGTTAGGGGTCAGGGTTAGGGTTAGGATTAAGGGGTTAGGGTTAGGGTTAGGGTTAAGGGGTTAGGGTTAGGGTTAGGGTTAAGGTTAGGGTTAGGGTTAGGGTTAGGGTTAGGGTTAGGGTTAGGGTTAGGGTTAGAGGTTAGGGTTAGGGTTAGGGTTTGGGGTTAGGGTTAGGGATGGGGTTAGGGTTAGGGGGTTAGGGTTAGGGTTAGGGGGTTAGGGTTAGGGTTAGGAATAGGGTTAGGGTTAGGATTAGGGTTAGGGTTAGGGTTAGGGTTTAGGTTAGGGGTTAGGTTTAGGGTTAGGGTTAGGGGTTATGGTTAGGGTTAGGAGGTTAGGGTTAGGGGGTTAGGGTTAGGGTTAGGGGGTTAGGGTTAGGGTTAGGGTTAGAGGTAAGGGTTAGGGTTAGGGTTAGGGTTAGGGGTTAGGGTTAGGGTTAGGGTTAGGGTTAGGGTTAGAGTTAGGGTTAGGGTTCATGATTCAATTTTTGATTTATGATTCATGATTCCATTCATGATTCATGATTAAATTCATGATTTATGATTTATGATTCAATTAATGATTCATGATTTATTTCATGATTCAATTCATGGTTCATGAATCTTGATTCAATTCATGATTTATTTCATGATTCATGATAGGATTCATGATTCATAATTCAATTCATGAGTCATGATTCATGATTCGATTTATGATTCATGAATCATGATTCAATTCATGATTCATGAATCATGATTCGATTCATGATTCATGTTCCAATTCATGATTTAATTCTTGATTCAATTCATAATTCAATTCATGATTCATGATTCCATTCATGATTCATGATTTATTTTATGATTTGTGATTCATGATTCAATTCATTATTCATGATTCATAATTCAATTCATGATTCATGATTCATGATTCGATTCATGATTCATGCTTCAATTCTAGATTTATGATTGATGATTTAATTCATGATTTGTGATTCATGATTCAATTCATGATTCATGATTCATGATTCAATTCATGATTCATGATTCATAATTCAATTCATGATTCATGATTCATGATTTGATTCATGATTCATGCTTCAATTCATGATTCATGATTTATGATTCAATTCATGATTTATGATTCGATTCATGATTCATGATTCAATTCATGATTTGTGATTCATGATTCAATTCATAATTCATGATTCATAATTCAATTCATGAGTCAATATTCATGATTTGATTCATGATTCATGATTCGATTCATGATTCATGATTCATTATTCAATTCATGATTCATGATACGATTCATGATTCATGATTCAATTCATAATTCAATTCATGATTCAATATGTCCGGGTTAGGGTTAGGGTTGGGGTTAGGGTTAGGGGTTAGGGGTTAGGGGTTAGGGTTAGGGTTAGGGTTAGGGTTAAGGGGTTAGGGTTATGGTTAGTGTTAAGGGGTTAGGGTTAGGGTTAGGGTTAGGGGTTAGGGTTATGGTTAGGGTTAGGGGGTTAGGGTTAGGTTTAGGGTTAGGTTTAGAGTTAGGGTTAGGGTTAGGGTTAGGGTTAGGGTTAGGGGTTAGGGGTCAGAGTTAGGGTTAGGGTTAGGGTTAAGGGGTTAGGGTTAGTATTAGGGTTAAGTTTAGGGTTAGGGTTAGGGGTTAGGGTTAGGGTTAAGGTTAGTGTTAGGGGGTTAGGGTTAGGGTTAAGGGGTTAAGGTTAGGGTTAGGGTTAGGGTTAGGATTAGGGGTTAGGGTTAGCGTTAGGAATAGGGTTAGGGTTAGAATTAGGGGTTAGGGTTAGGGTAAGGGTTAGGGTTAGGGGTTAGGGTTAGGGTTAGGGTTAGGATTAGGGGTTAGGGTTAGGGTTAGGGTTAGGATTAGGGTTTAGGGTTAGAGTTAGGGTTGGGGTTAGGGTTAGGGTTAGGGTTAGAATTAGGGTTAGGATTAGGGGTTAGGGTTAGGGTTAGGGTTAGGGTTAGGGTTTAGGGTTAGAGTTAGGGTTAGGGTTAGGGTTAGTGTTAGGGTTAGGGTTAGGGTTAGGGTTAGGGTTAGGGTTAGGGTTTGTGGTTAGGGTCAGGGTTAGGGTTAGGGGGTTAGGGTTAGGGTTACGGTTAGGATTAGGGTTAGAATTAGGGGTTAGGGTTAGGGTTAGGGTTAGGGTTTGGTGTTAGAGTTAGGGTTAGGGTTAGGGTTAGGGTTAAGGTTAGGGGGTTAGGGTTATGGTTAGGATTAGGGTTAGGGTTAGTTTTAAGGGGTTAGGGTTAGGGATAGGGTTAGGGGTTAGGGTTAGGGGTTAGGGTTAGGGTTAGGGTTAGGGTTAGGGGGTTAGGGTTAGGTTTAGGGTTAGGTTTAGAGTTAGGGTTTGGGTTAGGGTTACGGGTTAGGGTTAGGGTTAGGGTTAGGGTTTGGGGTTAGGGGTAGGGTTAGGGTTAGGGGGTTAGGGTTAGGGTTGGGGTTAGGGGGTTAGGGTTAGGGTTAAGGGGTTAGGGTTAGGGTTAGGGTTAGGGTTAGAGGTTAGGGTTATGGTTAGGATTAGGGTTAGGGTTAGGGTTAAGGGGTTAGGGTTAGTGTTAGGGTTAGGGGTTAGGGTTAGGGTTAGGGGTTCGGGTTAGGGTTAAGGTTAGTGTTAGGGGGTTAGGTTTAGGGTTTAGGGGGTTAGGGTTAGGGTTAGGGTTAGGGTTAGGATTAGGGGTTAGGGTTAGGGTTAGGAATAGGGTTAGGGTTAGGGTTAGGGTTAGGATTAGGGTTAGGGTTAGGGTTTGGGGTTAGGGTTAGGGTTAGGGGTTAGGGGTCAGGGTTAGTGTTAGGGTTAGGGTTAGGGTTAAGGGGTTAGGGTTAGGGTTAAGGTTAGGGTTAGGGTTAGGGGTTAGGGTTAGGGTTAGAGTTGGGGTTAGGGTTAGGGTTAGGGGTTAGGGGTTAGGGTTAGGGTTAGGGTTAAGGGGTTAGGGTTAGGGTTAAGGTTAGGGGTTAGGGTTAGGGTTAGGGTTAGGGGTTAGTGTTAGGGATAGGGTGTTAGGGTTAGGTTTAGGGTTAGGGTTAGAGTTAGGGTTAGGGTTTGTGGTTAGGGTTAGGGTTAGGGGGTTATGGTTAGGGTTAGGGTTAGGGTTAGGATTAGTTTTAGGATTAGGGTTAGGGTTAGGGTTACGGGGTTAGGTTTAGGGTTAGGGTTAGGGTTAGGGTTTGGGGTTAGAGTTAGGGTTAGGGTAAGGGTTATGGGTCAGGGTTAGGGTTAGGGTTAGGGGTTAGGTTAGGGTTAAGGTTAGTGTTAGGGGGTTAGGTTTAGGGTTAGGGTTAGGGGGTTAGGGTTAGGGTTAGGGTTAGGATTAGGGGTTAGGGTTAGGGTTAGGGTTAGAATTAGGGTTAGGGT
>JAVHZZ010000004.1:211773937-211776437 GCA_036250195.1 Mixophyes australis | reverse complement strand
TTAGGGTTAGGGGTTAGGATTAGGGGTTAGGGTTAGGGTTATGAATAGGGTTAGGGGTTAGGGTTAGGGTTATGAATAGGGTTAGGGTTAGGGTTAAGGTTAGAATTAGGGTTAGGGTTAGGGATAGGGTTACGGTTAGGGTTAGGGTTAGGGTTAGGATTAGGGGTTAGGGTTAGGGTTAGGGTTAGGGTTATGGTTTGGTGTTAGAGTTAGGGTTAGGGTTAGGTTTAGGGGTTAGGGGTCAGGGTTAGGGTTAGGGTTAAGGGGTTATGGTTAGGGTTAGGGTTAAGGGGTTAGGGTTAGGGTTAGGGTTTGGGGTTAGAGTTAGGGGTTAGGGGTTAGGGTTAGGGTTAGGGTTAATGGGTTAGGGTTAAGGTTAGGGTTAGGGTTAGGGTATGGGTTAGGGTTAGGGGTTAAGGTTAGGGATAGGGTGTTAGGGTTAGGTTTAGGGTTAGGGTTAGAGTTAGGGTTAGGGGTTAGGGTTAGGGTTAGGGTTTGTGGTTAGGGTTAGGGTTAGGGTTAGGGGGTTATGGTTAGGGTTAGGTTTTATGGTTAGGATTAGTTTTAGGATTAGGGTTAGGGTTAGGGTTTGGGTTTGGGGTTAGAGTTAGGGTTAGGGTTAGGGTTAGGGGTTAGGGGTCAGGGTTAGGGTTAGGGTTAGGGTTAAGGGGTTAGGGTTAGGGTTAGGAATAGGGTTAGGGTTTGGGGTTAGAGTTAGGGTTAGGGTAAGGGTTATGGGTCAGGGTTAGGGTTAGGGTTAGGGTTAGGGGTTAGGTCAGGGTTAAGGTTAGTGTTAGGGGGTTAGGGTTAGGGTTAGGGTTAGGATTAGGGGTTAGGGTTAGGGTTATGAATAGGGTTAGGGTTAGGGTTAAGGTTAGAATTAGGGTTAGGGTTAGGGATAGGGTTAGGGTTAGGGTTAGGGTTAGGATTAGGGTTAGGATTAGAGGTTAGGGTTAGGGTTAGGGTTTAGGGTTAGAGTTAGGGTTAGGGTTAGGGTTAGAGTTAGGGTTAGGATTAGGGTTAGGATTAGGGGTTAGGGTTAGGGTTAGGGTTAGGGTTTAGGGTTAGAGTTATGGTTAGGGTTAGGGATAGGGTTAGGGTTAGGGTTAGGGTTAGGGTTAAGGTTAGGGTTAGGGTTAGGGGACAGGGTTAGGGTTAGGGTTAGGATTAGAGGTTAGGGTTAGGGTTAGGGTTAGGATTAGGGTTAGGATTAGAGGTTAGGGTTTAGGGTTAGAGTTATGGTTAGGGTTAGGGTTAGGGTTAGGAATAGGGTTAGGGTTAGGGTTAGGATTAGGGTTAGGGTTAGGGTTAGGGTTTGGGGTTAGGGTTAGGGTTAGGGGTTAGTGGTCAGGGTTAGGGTTCGGGTTAGGGTTAGGGTTAAGGGGTTAGGGTTAGGGTTAAGGTTAGGGTTAGGGTTAGGGGTTAGGGTTAGGGTTAGGGTTAGGGTTAGAGTTGGGGTTAGGGTTAGGGTTAGGGGTTAGGGGTTAGGGTTAGGGTTAAGGGGTTAGGGTTAGGGTTAAGGTTAGGGGTTAGGGTTAGGGTTAGGAAAGGGTTAGGGTTTGTGGTTAGGGTTAGGGTTAGGGTTAGGGGGTTATGGTTAGGGTTAGGTTTAGGGTTAGGATTAGTTTTAGGATTAGGGTTAGGGTTAGGGTTAGGGTTAGGGTTTGGGTTTGGGGTTAGGGTTAGGGTTAGGGTTAGGGTTAGGATTAGGGTTAGGATTAGGGGTTAGGGTTAGGGTTAGGGTTATGGTTAGGATTAGGGTTAGGATTAGGGGTTAGGGTTAGGGTTAGGGTTTAGGGTTAGAGTTAGGGTTAGGGTTAGGGTTAGATTTAGGGTTAGGATTAGGGTTAGGATTAGGGGTTAGGGTTAGGGTTAGGGTTAGGATTTAGGGTTAGAGTTATGGTTAGGGTTAGGGTTAGGGTTTAGGGTTAGGGTTAGGGTTAGTGTTAGGGTTAGGGTTAGGGTTAGTGTTTGTGGTTAGTGTTTGGGTTAGGGTTAGGGTTTGGGTTAGGGTTAGGATTAGGGTTAGGATTAGGGGTTAGGGTTAGGGTTAGGGTTAGGGTTTGGTGTTAGAGTTAGGGTTAGAGTTAGGGTTAGGGGTTAGGGGTCAGGGTTAGGGTTAAGGGGTTATGGTTAGGGTTAGGGTTAAGGGGTTACGGTTAGGGTTAGGGTTTGGGGTTAGAGTTAGGGTTAGGGTTAAGGGTTAGGGGACAGGGTTAGGGATAGGGTTAGGGTTAGGGTTAGGGTTAAGGTTAGGGGACAGGGATAGGGTTAGGGTTAGGATTAGAGGTTAGGGATAGGGTTAGGGTTAGGGTTAGGGTTTGGGGTTAGAGTTAGGGTTAGGGTTAGGGTTAGAGGTTAGGGTTATGGTTAGGATTAGGGTTAGGGTTAGGGTTAAGGGGTTAGGGTTAGGGTTAGGGGTTAGGATTAGGGGTTAGGGTTAGGGTTATGAATAGGGTTAGGGGTTAGGGTTAGGGTTATGAATAGGGTTAGGGTTAGG
>JAVHZZ010000004.1:211671437-211738937 GCA_036250195.1 Mixophyes australis | reverse complement strand
TGATTCGATTCATGATTCATGATTAAATTCATGATTCATGATTTATGATTCAATTAATGATTCATGATTTATTTCATGATTCAATTCATGGTTCATGAATCTTGATTCAATTCATGATTCATGAATCATGATTCAATTCATGATTCATGAATCATGATTCGATTCATGATTCATGTTTCAATTCATGATTTAATTCTTGATTTAATTCATAATTCAATTCATGATTCATGATTCAATTCATGATTCATGATTCATGATTCAATGCATGATTCATGTATCATTTCATGATTCATTTCATGATTTATGATTCAATTCATGATTCATGTGTCATGATGCCATTCATGATTCATGATTCATTTTATGATTCATGAATCATGATTCAATTCATGATTCATGAATCATGATTCGATTCATGATTCATGTTTCAATTCATGATTTAATTCTTGATTCAATTCATAATACAATTCATGATTCATGATTCAATTCATGAATCATGATTCATGATTCATTTCATGATTCATTTCATGATTCATGTTTCATGATTCAATTCATGATTCATGATTCGAATTATGATTCGATTCATGATTCTTGATTCAATTCATGATTTATGATACAATTCATGATTTATGATTCAATTAATGATTAATGATTCGATTCATGATTCATGATTCATGATTCATGATTCGATTCATGATTCATGATTCATGATTCATGATTCGATTCATGATTCATGATTCATGATTTGATTCATGATTCATGATTCATGATTCATGATTCATGATTCGATTCATGATTCATGATTCATGATTCATGATTCATGATTCATGATTCGATTCATGATTCATGATTCATGATTTGATTCATGATTCATGATTCATAATTCAATTCCTGATTCATGATTCATTTCATGATTCATGAATCATGATTCAATTCATGATTCAATTCATGATTCTTGATTCATGATTCAATTCATGATTCATTTTATGATTCATGATTCATGTTTCAATTCATGATTCATGATTCATGATTCAATTCATGATTCATGATTCATGATTCAATTCATGATTCATAGTTCGATTCATGATTCAAGATTTAATTCATGATTCATGATTCAATTCATGATTCATGATTCAGTTAATGATTCATGATTAATTTCATGATTCATGATTATTTTTCATGATTCATGATTCATGCTTAATGATTCAATTCATGATTCATGATTCATGATTCAATTCATGATTCATATTTCGATTCATAATTCAAGATTTAATTCATGCTTCATGATTCAATTCATGATTCATGATTCAGTTCATGATTCATGATTTATTTCATGATTCATGATTAATTTCATGATTCATGATTCATGCTTCATGATTCAATTCATGATTCATGATTCATGATTCAATTCATGATTCATGATTCAATTCATGATTCATGATTCATGCTTCATGATTCATTTCATGATTCATGATTTGATTCATGATTCATGATTTATGATTCATGATTCAATTCATGATTCATTTCATGATTCATGATTTGATTCATGATTCATGATTTATGATTCATGATTCAATTCATGATTCATTATTCCATTCATGATTCAATTTATGATTCATGATTCAATTCAAGATTCATGATTTGATTCATGATTCAGTTCATGATTCATGATTCGATTCATGATTCATGATTCATTTCATGATTCATAATTCATGATTCAATTTATGATTCATGATTCAATTCATGATTCATGATTCATGATTCATTTCATGATTCATTTCATGATTCATGATTCGATTCATGATTCATGAGTCGAATTATGATTCAATTCATGATTCATGATTCGATTCATGATTCATGATTCAATTCTTGATTTATGAATCATTTCAAGATTAATGAATCATAATTCAATTCATGATTCATTTCATGATTAATGAATCATAATTCAATTCATGATTCATTTCATGATTCATGATTCATTATTCATTTCATGATTCATGATTCATGATTCAATTCATGATTCAATTCATGATTCAATTCAAGATTCATGATTCATGATTCATTTTATGATTCATGATTCATGTTTCAATTCATGATTCATGATTCATGTTTCAATTCATGATTCATGATTCATTTCATGATTCATGATTCGATTTATGATTCATGATTCAATTCATGATTCATGATTCAATTCATGATTCATTATTGGATTCATGATTCAAGATTCAATTCATGATTCATGATTCAATTCATTAATCATGATTCAGTTCATGATTCATGATTAATTTCATGATTTATGATTCATGATTCAATTCATGATTCAATTCATGATTCATGAATCATGATTCAATTCATGATTCATGAATCATGATTCAATTCATGATTCAATTCATGATTCATGATTCGATTCATGATTCATGATTCGATTCATGATTCATGATTCAAATCATGATTCATGATTCGAATAATGAGTCATGATTTGAATCATGATTCATGATTTGATTCATGATTCATGATTTGAATCACGATTCATTATTCAAGATTCAATTAATGATTCATGATTCATGATTCAATTCATGATTCATGATTCATTTCATTATTCATTTCATGATTCATGATTCAAATAATGATTCAATTCATGATTCATGATTTAATTCATGATTCATGATTCAAATAATGATTCAATTCATGATTCATGATTTAATTCATGATTCATGATTCAATTCATGATTCATGATTTAATTCATGATTCATGATTCATTTCATGATTCATTTCATGATTCATGATTCATGATTCAATTTATGATTCAATTCATGATTCATGATTCATGATTCAAATAATGATTCAATTCATGAATCATGATTCGATTCATGATTCGATTCATGATTCAATTCATGATTCGTGATTCAATTCATGAATCATGATTCGTGATTCAATTCATGAATCATGATTCATGATTCATTTCATGATTCATTTCATGATTCATGTTTCATGATTCAATTCATGATTCATGATTCAATTCATGATTCATGATTCGATTCATGATTCATGAGTCGAATTATGATTCGATTCATGATTCTTGATTCAATTCATGATTCATGATACAATTCATGATTTATGATTCAATTAATGATTCATGATTCGATTCATGATTCATGATTCATGATTCGATTCTTGATTCATGATTCATGATTTGATTCATGATTCATGATTCATGATAAAACTCCTTAATTCATGATTCATTTCATGATTCATGAATCATGATTCAATTCATGATTCAATTCATGATTCATGAATCATGATTCAATTCATGATTCAATTCATGATTCATGATTCATGATTCAATTCATGATTCATTTTATGATTCATGATTCATGTTTCAATTCATGATTCATGATTCAATTCATGATTCATGATTCATGATTCAATTCATGATTTATAATTCAATTCATGATTCATATTTCGATTCATGATTCAAGATTTAATTCATGATTCATGATTCAATTCATGATTCATGATTCATGCTTCATGATTCAATTCATAATTCATGATTCATGATTCGATTCATGATTCATGAATCATGATTCAATTCATGATTCAATTCATGATTCATGATTCAATTCATGATTCATGATTCATGATTCAATTCATGATTCATGATTCAATTCATGATTCAATTCATGATTCATGATTTAATTCATGATTCATGATTCATGCTTCATTATTCAATTCATGATTCATGATTCGATTCATTATTCATGATTTATGATTCATGTTTCAATTCATGATTCATTATTCCATTCATGATTCAATTTATGATTCATGATTCAATTCATGAATCATGATTTGATTCATGATTTAGTTCATGATTCATGATTCGATTCATGATTCATGATTCATTTCATGATTCATAATTCATGATTCAATTCATGATTCATGAATCATGATTCAATTCATGATTCAATTCATGATTCATGATTAATTTCAAGATTCATGATTCATGATTCAATTCATGATTCATGAATCATGATTCAATTCATGATTCGATTCATGATTCATGATTCGAATCACGATTCATGATTTGATTCATGATTCATGATTCGATTCATGATTCATGATTCGATTCATGATTCATGATTCGAATCACGATTCATGATTCAAGATTCAATTAATGATTTATGATTCATGATTCGAATCACGATTCATGATTCAAGATTCAATTAATGATTTATGATTCATGATTCAATTCATGATTCATGATTCATTTCATGATTCATTTCATGATTCATGATTCATGATTCAATTCATGATTCATGATTAATGATTCAAATAATGATTCAATTCATGATTCATGATTTAATTCATGATTCATGATTCATTTCATGATTCATTTCATGATTCATGATTCATGATTCAATTTATGATTCATGATTCATGATTCAAATAATGATTCAATTCATGATTCATGATTCGATTCATGATTCGATTCATGATACAATTCATGATTTATGATTCAATTAATGATTCATGATTCGATTCATGATTCATGATTCATGATTCATGATACGATTCATGATTCATGATTCATGATTCATGATTCCATTCATGATTCGATTCATGATTCATGATTCGATTCATGATTCAATTCATGATTCAATTCATGATTCTTGAGTCATGATTCAATTCATGATTCATTTTATGATTCTTGATTCATGTTTCAATTCATGATTCATGATTCATGATTCAATTCATGATTCATGATTCATGATTCAATTCATGATTCATATTTCGAATCATGATTCAAGATTTAATTCATGATTCCTGATTCAATTCATGATTTATGATTCAGTTCATGATTCATGATTAATTTCATGATTCATGATTAATTTCATGATTCATGATTCATGCTTAATGATTCAATTCATGATTCATGATTCATGATTCAATTCATGATTCATATTTCGATTCATGATTCAAGATTTAATTCATGATTCATGATTCAATTCATGATTCATGATTCAGTTCATGATTCATGATTAATTTCATGATTCATGATTAATTTCATGATTCATGATTCATGCTTCATGATTCAATTCATGATTCATGATTCATGATTCAATTCATGATTCATGATTTAATTCATGATTCATGCTTCATGCTTCATGATTCAATTCATGATTCATGATTCGATTCATGATTCATGATTTATGATTCATGATTCAATTAATGATTCATTATTCCTTTCATGATTCAATTTATGATTCATGATTCAATTCAAGATTCATGATTTGATTCATGATTCAGTTCATGATTCATTTCATGATTCATGATTCATGATTCATTTCATGATTCATAATTCATGATTCAATTTATGATTCATGATTCAATTCATGATTCATGATTCATGATTCATTTCATGATTCATTTCATGATTCGATTCATGATTCATGAGTCGAATTATGATTCAATTCATGATTCATGATTCGATTCATGATTCATGATTCAATTCCTGATTTATGATTCATTTCAAGATAAATGAATCATAATTCAATTCATGATTCATTTCATGATTAATGAATCATAATTCAATTCATGATTCATTTCATGATTCATGATTCATGATTCATTTCATGATTCATGATTCATGGTTCAATTCATGATTCAATTCATGATTCATGATTCAATTCATGATTCATGATTCATTTTATGATTCATGATTCATGTTTCAATTCATGATTCATGATTCATGTTTCAATTCATGATTCAATTCATGATTCATGATTCGATTCATGATTCATGATTCAATTCATGATTCATGATTCAATTCATGATTCATTATTGGATTCATGATTTAAGATTCAATTCATGATTCATGATTCAATTCATGATTCATGATTCAGTTCATGATTCATGATTTATTTCATGATTCATGATATATGATTCAATTCATGATTCAATTCATGATTCAATTCATGATTCATGAATCATGATTCATGAATCATGATTCAATTCATGATTCAATTCATGATTCATGATTTGATTCATGATTCATGATTTGATTCATGATTCATGATTCGAATCACGATTCATGATTCAAGATTCAATTAATGATTCATGATTCATGATTCAATTCATGATTCATAATTCATTTCATGATTCATTTCATGATTCATGATTCATGATTCAAATAATGATTCAATTCATGATTCATGATTTAATTCATGATTCATGATTCATGATTCATTTCATGATTCATTTCATGATTCATGTTTCATGATTCAATTCATGATTCATGATTCAATTCATGATTCATGATTCGATTCATGATTCATGATTCATGATTCATGATTCGATTCATGATTCATGATTCATTTCATGATTCATTTCATGATTCATGATTCAATTCATGATTCAATTCATGATTCATGATTCAATTCATGATTCATGATTCGATTCATGATTCATGATTCATGATTCGATTCATGATTCATGATTCATTTCATGATTCATTTTATGATTCATGATTCAATTCATGATTCATGATTCATTTCATGATTCATTTCATGATTGATGATTCATGATTCAATTCATGATTCATGATTCAAATAATGATTTAATTCATGATTCATGATTCGATTCATGATTCATGATTCAATTCATGATTCAATTCTTGATTCGTGATTCAATTCATGAATCATGATTCATGATTTATTTCATGATTCATTTCATGATTCATGTTTTATGATTCAATTCATGATTCATGATTCAATTCATGATTCATTATTTGATTCATGATTAATGAGTCGAATTATGATTCAATTCATGATTCTTGATTCAATTCATGATTCATGATACAATTCATGATTTATGATTCAATTCATGATTCATGATTCGATTCATGATTCATGATTCATGAATTATGATTTGATTCATGATTTATGATTCATGATTTGATTCATGATTCATGATTCATGATTCAATTCCTGATTCATGATTCATTTCATGATTCATGAATCATGATTCAATTCATGATTCAATTCATGATTCAATTCATGATTCATGATTCAATTCATGACTTATGATTTATGATTCAATTCATGATTTATGATTCATAATTGAATTCATGATTCATGAATCATTTCATGATTCATGATTCATGATTCAATTCATGATTCATTTTATGATTCATGATTCATGTTTCAATTCATGATTCATGATTCGATTCATGATTCATGATTCGATTCATGATTCATGATTCATGAATCATGATTCAATTCATGATTCATGAATCATGATTCGATTCATGATTCATGTTTCAATTCATGATTTAATTCTTGATTTAATTCATAATTCAATTCATGATTCATGATTCAATTCATGATTCATGATTCAATGCATGATTCATGTATCATTTCATGATTCATTTCATGATTTATGATTCAATTCATGATTCATGTGTCATGATGCCATTCATGATTCATGATTCATTTTATGATTCATGAATCATGATTCAATTCATGATTCATGAATCATGATTCGATTCATGATTCATGTTTCAATTCATGATTTAATTCTTGATTCAATTCATAATACAATTCATGATTCATGATTCAATTCATGAATCATGATTCATGATTCATTTCATGATTCATGTTTCATGATTCAATTCATGATTCATGATTCGAATTATGATTCGATTCATGATTCTTGATTCAATTCATGATTTATGATACAATTCATGATTTATGATTCAATTAATGATTCATGATTCGATTCATGATTCATGATTCATGATTCATGATTCGATTCATGATTCATGATTCATGATTCATGATTCGATTCATGATTCATGATTTGATTCATGATTCATGATTCTTAATTCAATTCCTGATTCATGATTCATTTCATGATTCATGAATCATGATTCAATTCATGATTCAATTCATGATTCTTGATTCATGATTCAATTCATGATTCATTTTATGATTCATGATTCATGTTTCAATTCATGATTCATGATTCATGATTCAATTCATGATTCATGATCCATGATTCAATTCATGATTCATATTTCAATTCATGATTCAAGATTTAATTCATGATTCATGATTCAATTCATGATTCATGATTCAGTTAATGATTCATGATTAATTTCATGATTCATGATTAATTTCATGATTCATGATTCATGCTTTATGATTCAATTCATGATTCATGATTCATGATTCAATTCATGATTCATATTTCGATTCATAATTCAAGATTTAATTCATGCTTCATGATTCAATTCATGATTCATGATTCAGTTCATGATTCATGATTTATTTCATGATTCATGATTAATTTCATGATTCATGATTCATGCTTCATGATTCAATTCATGATTCATGATTCATGATTCAATTCATGATTCATGATTCAATTCATGATTCATGATTCATGCTTCATGATTCAATTCATGATTCATGATTTGATTCATGATTCATGATTTATGATTCATGATTCAATTCATGATTCATTATTCCATTCATGATTCAATTTATGATTCATGATTCAATTCAAGATTCATGATTTGATTCATGATTCAGTTCATGATTCATGATTCAATTCATGATTCGTGATTCAATTCATGAATCATGATTCATGATTCGATTCATGATTCGATTCATGATTCAATTCATGATTCGTGATTCAATTCATGAATCATGATTCATGATTCATTTCATGATTCATTTCATGATTCATGTTTCATGATTCAATTCATGATTCATGATTCAATTCATGATTCATGATTCGATTCATGATTCATGAGTCGAATTATGATTCGATTCATGATTCTTGATTAAATTCATGATTCATGATACAATTCATGATTTATGATTCAATTAATGATTCATGATTCGATTCATGATTCATGATTCATGATTCGATTCATGATTCATGATTCATGATTTGATTCATGATTCATGATTCATGATAAAATTCCTGATTCATGATTCATTTCATGATTCATGAATCATGATTCAATTCATGATTCAATTCATGATTCATGAATCATGATTCAATTCATGATTCAATTCATGATTCATGATTCATGATTCAATTCATGATTCATTTTATGATTCATGATTCATGTTTCAATTCATGATTCATGATTCAATTCATGATTCATGATTCATGATTCAATTCATGATTTATAATTCAATTCATGATTCATATTTCGATTCATGATTCAAGATTTAATTCATGATTCATGATTCAATTCATGATTCATGATTCATGCTTCATGATTCAATTCATAATTCATGATTCATGATTCGATTCATGATTCATGAATCATGATTCAATTCATGATTCAATTCATGATTCATGATTCAATTCATGATTCATGATTCATGATTCAATTCATGATTCAATTCATGATTCATGATTTATGATTTAATTCATGATTCATGATTCGATTTATAATTCATTATCCAATTCCTGATGCATTATTCAATTCGTTATTCATGATTCAATTCATGATTCATGATTCATTTCATGATTCATTATTCCTGATTAAATTCATGATTCATGATTCAATTCATGATTCATGATTCATTTCATTATTCATGATTCAATTCATGATTTAATTTATGATTCATAATTCATGATTCAATTCATGATTCAATTCATGATTCATGATTCATGATTTGATTCATGATTCATGATTTGATTCATGATTCATGATTCAATTCATGATTCATAATTCAATTCATGATTCGTGATTCATGCTTCAATTCATGATTCATGATTCAATTCATGATTCATGATTCATTTCATGATTCTTTTCATGATTCATGATTTAATTCATGATTCATGATTCATGATTCAATTCATGATTGATGATTCATTTTATGGTTCATGATTCATTATTCAGTTCATGATTTATGATTCAATTCATGATTCAATTAATGATTCAATTCATGATTCGATTCATAATTCATGATTCATGATTCAATTCATGATTCATGATTCGATTCATGATTCATGATTCGATTCATGATTCATGATTCAATTCATGATTCATGATTCGATTCGTGATTCATGATTAAATTTATGATTCATGATTTATGATTCAATTCATGATTCATGATTCATTTCATGATTCAATTCATGGTTCATGAATCTTGATTCAATTCATGATTTATTTCATGATTAATGATTCGATTCATGATTCATGATTCAATTCATGATTCAATTCAGGATTTATAAATCAATTCATGATTCATGATTCAATTCATGAATCATGATTCATGATTCAATTTATGATTCATGATTCAATTCATGATGCATGATTCAATTTGTGATTCATGATTCAATTCATGATTCATTTCATGATTCATTTCATGATTCATGATTCCTGATTCAATTCATGATTCCTGATTCAATTCATGATTCATGATTCATTTCATGATTCATGATTCAATTCATGATTCGATTCATGATTCATGATTCAATTCATGATTCATGATTCGATTCATGATTCATGATTCAATTTTTGATTCATGATTCATGATTCGAATTATGATTCATGATAAAATTCATGATTCATGATTTATGATTCAATTCATGATTCATGATTTATTTCATGATTCATGATTCTTTATTCAATTCATGATTCAATTCATGATTTATGATTCAATTCATGATTCATGATTCATGATTTAATTCATGATTCATGATTTGATTTATAATTCATTATTCAATTCCTGATGCATTATTCAATTCGTGATTCATGATTCAATTCATGATTCATGATTCATTTCATGATTCATTTCATGATTCATTATTCCTGATTAAATTCATGATTCATGATTCAATTCATGATTCATGATTCATTTCATTATTCATGATTCAATTCATGATTTAATTTATGATTCATAATTCATGATTCAATTCATAATTCAATTCATGATTCATGAGTCAATTCATGATTCATGATTCATGATTTGATTCATGATTCATGATTCAATTCATGATTCATAATTCAATTCATGATTCGTAATTCATGATTCATGATTCAATTCATGATTCAAGATTCCATTCATGATTCATAATTCATGATTCAATTCATGATTAATGTTTCGATTTATGATTCATGATTCATGATTTATGATTCATGATTCAATTAATGATTCATGATTCATTTCATGATTCAATTCATGATTCATGATTCATTTCATGATTCATGATTCATGATTCAATTCATGATTTAATTCATGATTCAACTTATGATTTATAACTCATGATTCAATTCATGATTTAATTCATGATTCATGATTCATGATTCAATTCATGATTCATGATTCATGATTCAATTCATGATTCATCATTCGATTCATGATTCAATTCATGAACCATGATTCGATTCATGATTCATGTTTCAATTCATGACTCAATTCTTGATTCAATTCATATTTCAATTCATGATTCATGATTCAATTCATGATTCATGATTCATGATTCAATGCATGATTCATGATTCATGAATCAATGCATGATTCAATTCTTGATTCAATTCATAATTCAATTCATGATTCATGATTCGATTCATGATTCATGTTTGAATTCATGATTCAATTCATGATTCATTTCATGATTCATGATTGAATTCATGATTCATGATTCAATTCTTGATTTATGATGCATGATTCATGATTCAATTTATGATTCATGATTCAATCCATTAATCATGATTCAATTCATGATTCATGATTCAATTCATGATTCAATTCATGATTCATGATTCATTTCATGATTCTTTTCATGATTCATGATTTAATTCATGATTCATGATTCATGATTCAATTCATGATTAATGATTCAATTCATGATTCATGATTCATTTTATGATTCATGATTCATTATTCAGTTCATGATTCATGATTCAATTCATGATTCAATTCATGATTCATGATTTATGATTCAATTAATGATTCATGATTCATTATTCAGTTCATGATTCATGATTCAATTCATGATTCAATTCATGATTCATGATTTATGATTCAATTAATGATTCATGATTTATAATTCAATTCATGATTGATGATTCAATTCATGATTCAATTCATGATTCGATTCATGATTCATGATTCATGATTCGATTCATGATTCATGATTAAATTTATGAATCATGATTTATGATTCAATTCATGATTCATGATTCATGATTTAATTCATGATTTGATTCATGATTCATGATTCATGATTCAATTCATGATTCATGATTCGATTCATGATTCAATTCTTGATTCATGATTCGATTCATGATTCATGATTAAATTTATGATTCATGATTTATGAATCAATTCATGATTCATGATTTATTTCATGATTGAATTCATGGTTCATGAATCTTGATTCAATTCATGATTTATTTCATGATTCATGATTCAATTCATGATTCATGATTCATGATTCGATTTATGATTCATAATTCAATTCATGATTCATAATTCAATTCGTGATTCATGATTCATTTCATGA
Organism: Mixophyes australis; assembly: GCA_036250195.1. Taxonomy (NCBI): domain Eukaryota; kingdom Metazoa; phylum Chordata; class Amphibia; order Anura; family Limnodynastidae; genus Mixophyes; species Mixophyes australis. The sequence continues at coordinate 211,726,408 of JAVHZZ010000004.1, read as the reverse complement.
TTCATGATTCATTTCATGCTTCATTTCATGATTCATGATTCCTGATTCAATTCATGATTCATGATTCAATTCATGATTCATGATTCAATTCATAATTCATGATTCATTTCATGATTCATGATTCAATTCATGATTCGATTTATGATTCATGATTCATGATTCAATTCATGATTTATTTCATGATTCATGATTCGATTCATGATTTATGATTTAATTCATGATTCATGATTCGATTTATAATTCATTATTCAATTCCTGATGCATTATTCAATTCGTTATTCATGATTCAATTCATGATTCATGATTCATTTCATGATTCATTATTCCTGATTAAATTCATGATTCATGATTCAATTCATGATTCATGATTCATTTCATTATTCATGATTCAATTCATGATTTAATTTATGATTCATAATTCATGATTCAATTCATGATTCAATTCATGATTCATGATTCATGATTTGATTCATGATTCATGATTTGATTCATGATTCATGATTCAATTCATGATTCATAATTCAATTCATGATTCGTGATTCATGCTTCAATTCATGATTCTTTTCATGATTCATGATTTAATTCATGATTCATGATTCATGATTCAATTCATGATTAATGATTCAATTCATGATTGATGATTCATTTTATGATTCATGATTCATTATTCAGTTCATGATTTATGATTCAATTCATTATTCAATTAATGATTCGATTCATGATTCATGATTCATGATTCGATTCATGATTCATGATTAAATTTATGATTCATGATTTATGATTCAATTCATGATTCATGATTCAATTCATGATTTGATTCATGATTCATGATTCATGATTCAATTCATGATTCGATTCATGATTCATGATTCAATTCTTGATTCATGATTCGATTCATGATTCATGATTAAATTTATGATTCATGATTTATGAATCAATTCATGATTCATGATTTATGAATCAATTCATGATTCATGATTTATTTCATGATTCAATTCATGGTTCATGAATCTTGATTCAATTCATGATTTATTTCATGATTCATGATTCGATTCATGATTCATGATTCATGATTCAATTCATGATTCAATTCATGATTTATGAATCAATTCATGATTCATGATTTATTTCATGATTCATGATTCAATTCATGATTCAATTCAGGATTTATGATTCAATTCATGATTCATGATTCAATTCATGATTCATGATTCATGATTCGATTTATGATTCATGATTCAATTCATGATGCATGATTCAATTCGTGATTCATGATTCAATTCATGATTCATGATTTATTTCATGCTTCATTTCATGATTCATGATTCCTGATTCAATTCATGATTCATGATTCAATTCATGATTCGATTTATGATTCATGATTCATGATTCAATTCATGATTCAATTCATGATTTATTTCATGATTCATGATTCGATTCATGATTTATGATTTAATTCATGATTCATGATTCGATTTATAATTCATTATTCAATTCCTGATGCATTATTCAATTCGTGATTCATAATTCAATTCATGATTCATGATTCATTTCATGATTCATTATTCCTGATTAAATTCATGATTCATGATTCAATTCATGATTCATGATTCATTTCATTATTCATGATTCAATTCATAATTTAATTTATGATTCATAATTCATGATTCAATTCATGATTCAATTCATGATTCATGATTCAATTCATGATTCATGATTCATGATTCATGATTCAATTCATGATTCATAATTCAATTCATGATTCGTGATTCATGATTCATGATTCAATTCATGATTCAAGATTCGATTCATGATTTATAATTCATGATTCAATTCATGATTCATGATTCATGATTCGATTTATGATTCATGATTCATGATTCATGATTCATGATTCAATTCATGATTCATGATTCAATTCATGATTTATGATTCATTTCATGATTCATTTCATGATTCATGATTCAATTCATGATTCATGATTCATTTCATGATTCATGATTCATGATTTAATTCATGATTCAACTTATGATTTATAATTCATGATTCAATTCATGATTTAATTCATGATTCATGATTCATGATTCAATTCATGATTCATGATTCAATTCATGAATCATGATTCGATTCATGATTCATGTTTCAATTCATGACTCAATTCTTGATTCAATTCATATTTCAATTCATGATTCATGATTCAATTCATGATTCATGATTCATGATTCAATGCATGATTCATGATTCATGAATCAATGCATGATTCAATTCTTGATTCAATTCATAATTCAATTCATGATTCATGATTCGATTCATGATTCATGTTTGAATTCATGATTCAATTCATGATTCATTTCATGATTCATGATTGAATTCATGATTCATGATTCAATTCTTGATTTATGATGCATGATTCATGATTCAATTCATGATTCATGATTCAATCCATTAATCATGATTCAATTCATGATTCATGTTTCAATTCATGATTCATGATTCAATTCATGTTTCAATTCATGATTCATGATTTATGATTCAATTAATGATTCATGATTAAATTTATGATTCATGATTTATGATTCAATTCATGATTCATGATTCATGATTCAATTCATGATTCAATTAATGATTCGATTCATGATTCATGATTCATGATTCGATTCATGATTCATGATTAAATTTATGATTCATGATTTATGATTCAATTCATGATTCATGATTCATGATTCAATTCATGATTCATGATTCATTTCATGATTCATGATTCATGATTCAATTCATGATTTAATTCATGATTCAACTTATGATTTATAACTCATGATTCAATTCATGATTTAATTCATGATTCATGATTCATGATTCAATTCATGATTCATGATTCATGATTCAATTCATGATTCATGATTCGATTCATGATTCAATTCATGAATCATGATTCGATTCATGATTCATGTTTCAATTCATGACTCAATTCTTGATTCAATTCATATTTCAATTCATGATTCATGATTCAATTCATGATTCATGATTCATGATTCATGATTCACTGCATGATTCATCTTTCATGAATCAATGCATGATTCAATTCTTGATTCAATTCATAATTCAATTCATGATTCATGATTCGATTCATGATTCATGTTTGAATTCATGATTCAATTCATGATTCATTTCATGATTCATGATTGAATTCATGATTCATGATTCAATTCTTGATTTATGATGCATGATTCATGATTCAATTTATGATTCATGATTCAATCCATTAATCATGATTCAATTCATGATTCATGATTCATGATTCAATTCATGATTCAATTCATGATTCATGATTCATTTCATGATTCTTTTCATGATTCATGATTTAATTCATGATTCATGATTCATGATTCAATTCATGATTAATGATTCAATTCATGATTCATGATTCATTTTATGATTCATGATTCATTATTCAGTTCATGATTCATGATTCAATTCATGATTCAATTCATGATTCATGATTTATGATTCAATTAATGATTCATGATTCATTATTCATTTCATGATTCATGATTCAATTCATGAATCAATTCATGATTCATGATTTATGATTCAATTAATGATTCATGATTTATAATTCAATTCATGATTGATGATTCAATTCATGATTCAATTCATGATTCGATTCATGATTTAATTCATGATTTGATTCATGATTCATGATTCATGATTCAATTCATGATTCATGATTCGATTCATGATTCAATTCTTGATTCATGATTCGATTCATGATTCATGATTAAATTTATGATTCATGATTTATGAATCAATTCATGATTCATGATTTATTTCATGATTGAATTCATGGTTCATGAATCTTGATTCAATTCATGATTTATTTCATGATTCATGATTCAATTCATGATTCATAATTCAATTCGTGATTCATGATTCATTTCATGATTCATGATTCATTTCATGCTTCATTTCATGATTCATGATTCCTGATTCAATTCATGATTCATGATTCAATTCATGATTCATGATTCAATTCATAATTCATGATTCATTTCATGATTCATGATTCAATTCATGATTCGATTTATGATTCATGATTCATGATTCAATTCATGATTTATTTCATGATTCATGATTCGATTCATGATTTATGATTTAATTCATGATTCATGATTCGATTTATAATTCATTATTCAATTCCTGATGCATTATTCAATTCGTTATTCATGATTCAATTCATGATTCATGATTCATTTCATGATTCATTATTCCTGATTAAATTCATGATTCATGATTCAATTCATGATTCATGATTCATTTCATTATTCATGATTCAATTCATGATTTAATTTATGATTCATAATTCATGATTTAATTCATGATTCAATTCATGATTCATGATTCATGATTTGATTCATGATTCATGATTTGATTCATGATTCATGATTCAATTCATGATTCATAATTCAATTCATGATTCGTGATTCATGCTTCAATTCATGATTCATGATTCAATTCATGATTCATGATTCATTTCATGATTCTTTTCATGATTCATGATTTAATTCATGATTCATAATTCATGATTCAATTCATGATTAATGATTCAAGTCATGATTGATGATTCATTTTATGATTCATGATTCATTATTCAGTTCATGATTTATGATTCAATTCATGATTCAATTAATGATTCGATTCATGATTCATGATTCATGATTCGATTCATGATTCATGATTAAATTTATGATTCATGATTTATGATTCAATTCATGATTCATGATTCATGATTCAATTCATGATTTGATTCATGATTCATGATTCAATTCATGATTCATGATTCGATTCATGATTCATGATTCAATTCTTGATTCATGATTCGATTCATGATTCATGATTAAATTTATGATTCATGATTTATGAATCAATTCATGATTCATGATTTATGAATCAATTCATGATTCATGATTTATGAATCAATTCATGATTCATGATTTATTTCATGATTCAATTCATGGTTCATGAATCTTGATTCAATTCATGATTTATTTCATGATTCATGATTCGATTCATGATTCATGATTCATGATTCAATTCATGATTCAATTCATGATTTATTTCATGATTCATGATTCGATTCATGATTCATGATTCATGATTCAATTCATGATTCAATTCAGGATTTATGATTCAATTCATGATTCATGATTCAATTCATGATTCATGATTCATGATTCGATTTATGATTCATGATTCAATTCATGATGCATGATTCAATTCGTGATTCATGATTCAATTCATGATTCATGATTCATTTCATGCTTCATTTCATGATTCATGATTCCTGATTCAATTCATGATTCATGATTCAATTCATAATTCATTTCATGATTCATGATTCAATTCATGATTCGATTTATGATTCATGATTCATGATTCAATTCATGATTCAATTCATGATTTATTTCATGATTCATGATTCGATTCATGATTTATGATTTAATTCATGATTCATGATTCATGATTCGATTTATAATTCATTATTCAATTCCTGATGCATTATTCAATTCGTGATTCATGATTCAATTCATGATTCATGATTCATTTCATGATTCATTATTCCTGATTAAATTCATGATTCATGATTCAATTCATGATTCATGATTCATTTCATTATTCATGATTCAATTCATAATTTAATTTATGATTCATAATTCATGATTCAATTCATGATTCAATTCATGATTCATGATTCAATTCATGATTCATGATTCATGATTTGATTCATGATTCATGATTCAATTCATGATTCATAATTCAATTCATGATTCGTGATTCATGATTAATGATTCAATTCATGATTCAAGATTCGATTCATGATTCATAATTCATGATTCAATTCATGATTCATGATTCATGATTCGATTTATGATTCATGATTCATGATTCATGATTCATGATTCAATTCATGATTCATGATTCAATTCATGATTTATGATTCATTTCATGATTCATTTCATGATTCATGATTCAATTCATGATTCATGATTCATTTCATGATTCATGATTCATGATTTAATTCATGATTTAATTCATGATTCAACTTATGATTTATAATTCATGATTCAATTCATGATTTAATTCATGATTCATGATTCATGATTCAATTCATGATTCATGATTCAATTCATGAATCATGATTCGATTCATGATTCATGTTTCAATTCATGACTCAATTCATATTTCAATTCATATTTCAATTCATGATTCATGATTCATGATTCAATGCATGATTCATGATTCATGAATCAATGCATGATTCAATTCTTGATTCAATTCATAATTCAATTCATGATTCATGATTCGATTCATGATTCATGTTTGAATTCATGATTCAATTCATGATTCATTTCATGATTCATGATTGAATTCATGATTCATGATTCAATTCTTGATTTATGATGCATGATTCATGATTCAATTCATGATTCATGATTCAATCCATTAATCATGATTCAATTCATGATTCATGTTTCAATTCATGATTCATGATTCAATTCATGTTTCAATTCATGATTCATGATTTATGATTCAATTAATGATTCATGATTCATTATTCAGTTCATGATTTATGATTCAATTCATGATTCAATTAATGATTCGATTCATGATTCATGATTCATGATTCGATTCATGATTCATGATTAAATTTATGATTCATGATTTATGATTCAATTCATGATTCATGATTCATGATTCAATTCATGATTCATGATTCGATTCATGATTCATGATTCAATTCTTGATTCATGATTCGATTCATGATTCATGATTAAATTTATGATTCATGATTTATGAATCAATTCATGATTCATGATTTATGAATCAATTCATGATTCATGATTTATTTCATGATTCAATTCATGGTTCATGAATCTTGATTGAATTCATGATTTATTTCATAATTCATGATTCGATTCATGATTCATGATTCAATTCATGATTCAATTCATGATTTATTTCATGATTCATGATTCGATTCATGATTCATGATACATGATTCAATTCATGATTCAATTCAGGATTTATGATTCAATTCATGATTCATGATTCATGATTCAATTCATGATTCATGATTCGATTTATGATTCATGATTCAATTCATGATGCATGATTCAATTCGTGATTCATGATTCAATTCATGATTCATGATTCATTTCATGCTTCATTTCATGATTCATAATTCCTGATTCAATCCATGATTCATGATTCAATTCATAATTCATGATTCATTTCATGATTCATGATTCAATTCATGATTCGATTTATGATTCATGATTCATGATTCAATTCATGATTCAATTCATGATTTATTTCATGATTCATGATTCGATTTACGATTTATGATTTAATTCATAATTCATGATTCGATTTATAATTCATTATTCAATTCCTGATGCATTATTCAATTCGTGATTCATGATTCAATTCATGATTCATGATTCATTTCATGATTCATTTCATGATTCATTATTCCTGATTAAATTCATGATTCATGATTCAATTCATGATTCATGATTTATTTCATTATTCATGATTCAATTCATAATTTAATTTATGATTCATAATTCATGATTCAATTCATTATTCAATTCATGATTCATGATTCAATTCATGATTCATGATTTGATTCATGATTCATGATTCAATTCATGAGTCATAATTCAATTCATGATTCGTGATTCATGATTCATGATTAAATTCATGATTCAAGATGCGATTCATGATTCATAATTCATGATTCAATTCATGATTCATGATTCATGATTCGATTTATGATTCATGATTCATGATTCATGATTCAATTCATGATTCATGATTCAATTCATGATTCATGATTCAATTCATGATTCATGATTCATTTCATGATTCATGATTCAATTCATGATTCATGATTCATTTCATGATTCATGATTCATGATTTAATTCATGATTCATGATTCATGATTCGATTTATGATTCATGATTCATGATTCATGATTCATGATTCAATTCATGATTCATGATTCAATTCATGATTCATTATTCATTTCATGATTCATGATTCAATTCATGGTTCATGATTCATGATTTAATTCATGATTTAATTCATGATTCAACTTATGATTTATAATTCATGATTCAATTCATGATTTAATTCATGATTCATGATTCAATTCATGATTCATGATTCATGATTCAATTCATGAATCATGATTCGATTCATGATTCATGTTTCAATTCATGACTCAATTCTTGATTCAATTCATATTTCAATTCATGATTCATGATTCAATTCATGATTCATGATTCATGATTCAATGCATGATTCATGATTCATGAATCAATGCATGATTCAATTCTTGATTCAATTCATAATTCAATTCATGATTCATGATTCGATTCATGATTCATGTTTGAATTCATGATTCAATTCATGATTAATTTCATGATTCATGATTGAATTCATGATTCATGATTCAATTCTTGATTTATGATGCATGATTCATGATTCAATTCATGATTCATGATTCAATCCATTAATCATGATTCAATTCATGATTCATGTTTCAATTCATGATTCATGATTCATGATTCGATTCATGATTCATGATTAAATTTATGATTCATGATTTATGATTCAATTCATGATTCATGATTCATGATTTAATTCATGATTTGATTCATGATTCATGATTCATGATTCAATTCATGATTCATGATTCGATTCATGATTCATGATTCAATTCTTGATTCATGATTCGATTCATGATTCATGATTAAATTTATGATTCATGATTTATGAATCAATTCATGATTCATGATTTATTTCATGATTGAATTCATGGTTCATGAATCTTGATTCAATTCATGATTTATTTCATGATTCATGATTCAATTCATGATTCATGATTCATGATTCGATTTATGATTCATGATTCAATTCATGATGCATGATTCAATTCGTGATTCATGATTCATTTCATGATTCATGATTCATTTCATGCTTCATTTCATGATTCATGATTCCTGATTCAATTCATGATTCATGATTCAAATCATGATTCATGATTCAATTCATAATTCATGATTCATTTCATGATTCATGATTCAATTCATGATTCGATTTATGATTCATGATTCATGATTCAATTCATGATTTATTTCATGATTCATGATTCGATTCATGATTTATGATTTAATTCATGATTCATGATTCAATTTATAATTCATTATTCAATTCCTGATGCATTATTCAATTCGTTATTCATGATTCAATTCATGATTCATGATTCATTTCATGATTCATTATTCCTGATTAAATTCATGATTCATGATTCAATTCATGATTCATGATTCATTTCATTATTCATGATTCAATTCATGATTTAATTCATGATTCATAATTCATGATTCAATTCATGATTCAATTCATGATTCATGATTCATGATTTGATTCATGATTCATGATTTGATTCATGATTCATGATTCAATTCATGATTCATAATTCAATTCATGATTCGTGATTCATGCTTCAATTCATGATTCATGATTCAATTAATGATTCATGATTCATTTCATGATTCTTTTCATGATTCATGATTTAATTCATGATTCATGATTCATGATTCAATTCATGATTAATGATTCAATTCATGATTGATGATTCATTTTATGATTCATGATTCATTATTCAGTTCATGATTTATGATTCAATTCATGATTCAATTAATGATTCGATTCATGATTCATGATTCATGATTCGATTCATGATTCATGATTAAATTTATGATTCATGATTTATGATTCAATTCATGATTCATGATTCATGATTCAATTCATGATTTGATTCATGATTCATGATTCATGATTCAATTCATGATTCATGATTCGATTCATGATTCATGATTCAATTCTTGATTCATGATTCGATTCATGATTCATGATTAAATTTATGATTCATTATTTATGAATCAATTCATGATTCATGATTTATGAATCAATTCATGATTCATGATTTATTTCATGATTCAATTCATGGTTCATGAATCTTGATTCAATTCATGATTTATTTCATGATTCATGATTCGATTCATGATTCATGATTCATGATTCAATTCATGATTCAATTCATGATTTATTTCATGATTCATGATTCGATTCATGATTCATGATTCATGATTCAATTCATGATTCAATTCAGGATTTATGATTCAATTCATGATTCATGATTCAATTCATGATTCATGATTCATGATTCGATTTATGATTCATGATTCAATTCATGATGCATGATTCAATTCGTGATTCATGATTCAATTCATGATTCATGATTCATTTCATGCTTCATTTCATGATTCATGATTCCTGATTCAATTCATGATTCATGATTCAATTCATAATTCATGATTCATTTCATGATTCATGATTCAATTCATGATTCGATTTATGATTCATGATTCATGATTCAATTCATGATTTAATTCATGATTTATTTCATGATTCATAATTCGATTCATGATTTATGATTTAATTCATGATTCATGATTCATGATTCGATTTATAATTCATTATTCAATTCCTGATGCATTATTCAATTCGTGATTCATGATTCAATTCATGATTCATGATTCATTTCATGATTCATTATTCCTGATTAAATTCATGATTCATGATTCAATTCATGATTCATGATTCAATTCATGATTCATGATTCATTTCATTATTCATGATTCAATTCATAATTTAATTTATGATTCATAATTCATGATTCAATTCATGATTCAATTCATGATTCATGATTCAATTCATGATTCATGATTTGATTCATGATTCATGATTCAATTCATGATTCATAATTCAATTCATGATTCGTGATTCATGATTCATGATTCAATTCATGATTCAAGATTCGATTCATCATCATCATCATCATCATCATTTATTTATATAGCGCCAACATATTCCGTAGCGCTTTACAATTGGGGACAAACGTAATAAACTAATAAACAAACTGGGTAAAACAGACAAAGAGGTGAGAAGGCCCTGCTCGCAAGCTTACAATCTATGGGACAATGGGAGATTGACACATGAGGTTAAGTATACATTTTGCATCTTGGCCCAGCCAGACTGCAAAGGTAGGGTGACTCATAAGCTAAATGATCCTGTCACACAACAATGTTGGTCCGGGGGTAGTTGTCTTGTGTGAAATTGTGTAACAGGCTAACGGTAGTGAGGTTAAGATGGTGGTTGAGGAATATTATAAGCTTGTCTGAATAGGTAGGTTTTCAGAGAACGCTTGAAAGTTTGTAGACCAGAGGAGAGTCTTATTGTGCGAGGGAGAGAGTTCCATAGAGTGGGTGCAGCCCGAAAAAAGTCCTGTAACCGGGAATGGGAGGATGTAATGAGGGTGGATGAGAGACGCAGATCTTTTGCAGAACGGAGTTGCCGAGTTGGGAGATATTTTGAGACAAGAGAGGAGATGTATGTTGGTGCAGCTTTGTTGATGGCCTTGTAGGTTAGTAAAAGTATTTTATATTGGATTCGGTGGAAGACAGGCAGCCAGTGTAGAGACATACAGAGTGATTCAACAGAGGAATAGCTATTTGCAAGGAAAATCAGTCTTGCCGAAGCATGCAAAATAGATTTTAGGGGTTTGAGTCTGTTTTTGGGAAGACCAGTAAGGAGGGAATTGCAATAGTCAATGCGGGAGATGATTAGTGCATGAATTAAGGTTTTAGCAGTGTCTTGTGTGAGATATGTGCGGATTCTGGAAATGTTCTTTAGATGTATGTAACATGATTTAGATATAGAGTCAATGTGGGGAACAAAGGATAGGCGTGAATCAAGGATTACACCTAGGCAGCGAGCTTGTGGGGTGGGATTTATGGTCATGTTATCAACAGAGATAGAAATGTCAGGTATGCTCTTGTTGGCGGGTGGGAATATTATTAACTCTGTTTTAGAAAGATTAAGTTTGAGTTGACGAGAGGACATCCAAGATGAAATGGCAGAAAGACAGTCAGTTACACGGGACAACACAGATGTCGAGATATCAGGAGAGGATAGATAGATTTGGGTATCATCCGCATAGAGATGATACTGAAAGCCAAAGGAACTTATTAGATTTCCAAGAGAAGCGGTATAGATAGAGAACAGCAGAGGACCTAGCACCGAGCCTTGTGGTACTCCAACTGATAGGGGAAGCGGAGCAGAGGTGGCTCCAGAGAAATTAACAGTGAAAGAGCGATTAGAGAGGTAAGATTAGAACCAGGATAGAACTGTGTCTTGAAGACCTAGGGATTGCAGCGTTTGTATGAGAAGAGAGTGGTCAACGGTGTCAAATGCAGCCGAGAGATCAAGGAGAATTAGGAGAGAGTAATGGCGTTCAGTCTTAGCAGTAATCAGATCATTAACAACCTTGGTCAGCGCAGTCTCTGTGGAGTGTTGAGAACGAAAGCCAGACTGAAGAGGATCCAACAGGTTGTTTGCGGAAAGAAAGCGTGCGAGGCGAGTGTAGGCAAGTCTCTCTAGAAGCTTGGAGGGGCAAGGGAGCTGAGAGATGGGACGGTAATTTGAGAGAGAGTTTGGGTCAGAGTTTTGTTTTTTTAGAATAGGAGTAATCACTGCATGCTTGTATAGTGATGGAAAGATGCCAGTAGAGAGTGAGAGATTACAGATTTGAGTTAGAGGTGAAATGAGCACAGAAGACAGGGATCTACCAATTTGCGAGGGAATAGGATCAAGAGGACAGGAGGTAGAGTAGGAAGATAAGAAGAGCGTAGAAATTTCCTCTTCATTTGTGGGGTCAAATGAAGAAAGGGTGTCAGAGGGTAGAGGGAAGGAAATGAGCTGATGGCTTGTTGAGGAAGAGGATACCATTTCTAGTCTGATCTTGTCAATCTTGTCCTTGAAGTAGGAAGCAAGATCCTGAGCACTGATAGTAGATGGAGGGTTCGGGGTGGGATGATTGAGAAGATGATTAAATGTATTGAAAAGGCGTTTGGGGTTAGAAGCCTGAGCATAGATAAGAGATTGAAAGTATGTTTGTTTTGCAGTGTCCAGAGCATTTCGATAGGAGTGGTAGACAGAAGTATATGTGAAGAAGTCATTAGAGCTTCGAGATTTACGCCAGTGATGTTCTGCTTTACGGGACAGTTTTTAAAGATTTCGTGTTGCTTTGGTGTGCCACGGTTGACATCGAAGTCGACGTGTAGTATGAAGTGTCGCTGGAGCCACTTGATCAAGGGCCGTTGCTAAGGTTAGGTGAAAATGAGGTACTGCCATCTCAGGGGATGAGAATGTAGAGATAGGGGAGAGAAGGTGTTGGAGAGAGGTGGAAAATTGTTGAAGATTAATAGAATTAAGATTTCTACGAGTATGAGGAGGCTTGGTTGAGTTAGACAGTAGAGAGGTTAGAGCAGTGGGGGTGAGAGTGTAGCTGATAAGGTGATGATCCGAGAGGGGGAAGGGTGTATTAATAAAATTAGAAACTGAGCATAGTCTAGAGAAAACAAGATCAAGGCAGTGGCCATCCTTATGAGTAGATGATTCAATCCACTGGGAGAGGTCAAGTGAGGATGTTAGAGAGAGTAGTTTGGAAGCAGCTTTGGAAGGTGGGTTATCAATGGGGATGTTGGGGATGTCTGAAGATAAGAAGTGAGGGAGCCATGCAGAGAAATCCTCAATAAATTGTTGGTGTGCTCCAGGGGGACGATAGATCACCGCAACACGTAGGGAGAATGGATTAAAAATGCGAATAGCATGTACTTCAAAAGATGTGAACGTGAGTGATGGGACATTTGGTAGAACTGTGTATGTGCACTGTGGGGAGAGAAGTAGTCCAACCCCACCTCCTTGTCTGCCTTCAGGTCTGGAGGTGTGGGTGAGATGGAGGCCACCATGTGAAAGTGCTGCAGGTGAGGCAGTGTCTGATTGCATGAGCCATGTTTCTGTTATTGCCAGAAGGTTGAGGTTTTTTGAGAGGAAGAGATCATGAACGGAGGTAAGTTTGTTACAAACAGAGCGTGCATTCCAAAGGGCACATTTAAAGGACTTGGGAAGAGAGGGGAGACAGGTGATGTGTTTGAGGTTTGCTATAGAACGGTAGTGTTCTGATGTATGTGTGTGTGAGGAGTGTGGGGGACCTGGATTAGGTGATATATCACCAGCTAATAGAAGCAGAGTGAGCGAAAGATAGGCAAGGGGATTGTAAGATGTGTGGCCTTTTATTTTCTGGCGACAGGTGGAGGCTGTACTTGTTAGAGATAATAAATAGGACAACAGTTCATGGGTGTTAAATAGAGGTGAGTGGAGTAATGCAGGTGCAATATGAACAAATTTGTGTGTTGGTGGAGGGGTGAAAGATGACACAGTCCTAAAGATCATGCCATGAAATGAGACTAAGAAAAGCAATTTGTGAAACATTGTGATAAAAGGGGTAAAAGCAAGAAGCAAGGGTATTTTAAGAATTACCTCTTAGCAGTATTCCATATAAATAGACAAGTAGTGCAGAAATAGGCTGTGGCAGATGTTGCTTATTGCTGGGAGTAAAAGCAAGTCAAATGTAGTCCAATGTTTGGCCAACTGTGTTGTCTAACTGTGCATTTTCGTCCACTTTGTGAGAAAATCCCACTTAGTGTAGAAATCACACACGTCTAACCCCACATACGTCTCCCCATAGAATGAAGCTAAGATGTAGTCAGTCTAATTTAGGAATACACTACAGATGTGCTAATTGGTCAGCTAATCAAAGGAAAAGAAAACATTTGTGGGAAAGGATAGAGGAGGCCAGATACCTATCATAAATTAGGCAGCAATAAAAGACTGTGCCAACCTAAGTTTAAACAGATAACAGTTTCCTATAACATACTTAAACACAGATTGCAGGGATGAAATTCATGAGATTCATGATTCATAATTCATGATTCAATTCATGATTCATGATTCATGATTTGATTTATGATTCATGATTCATGATTCATGATTCAATTCATGATTCATGATTCAATTCATGATTTATGATTCATTTCATGATTCATTTCATGATTCATGATTTAATTCATGATTCATGATTCATTTCATGATTCATGATTCATGATTTAATTCATGATTTAATTCATGATTCAACTTATGATTTATAATTCATGATTCAATTCATGATTTAATTCATGATTCATGATTCATGATTCAATTCATGATTCATGATTCAATTCATGAATCATGATTCGATTCATGATTCATGTTTCAATTCATGACTCAATTCTTGATTCAATTCATATTTCAATTCATGATTCATGATTCAATTCATGATTCATGATTCATGATTCAATGCATGATTCATGATTCATGAATCAATGCATGATTTAATTCTTGATTCAATTCATAATTCAATTCATGATTCATGATTCGATTCATGATTCATGTTTGAATTCATGATTCAATTCATGATTCATTTCATGATTCATGATTGAATTCATGATTCATGATTCAATTCTTGATTTATGATGCATGATTCATGATTCAATTCATGATTCATGATTCAATCCATTAATCATGATTCAATTCATGATTCATGTTTCAATTCATGATTCATGATTCAATTCATGTTTCAATTCATGATTCATGATTTATGATTCAATTAATGATTCATGATTCATTATTCAGTTCATGATTTATGATTCAATTCATGATTCAATTAATGATTCGATTCATGATTCATGATTCATGATTCGATTCATGATTCATGATTAAATTTATGATTCATGATTTATGATTCAATTCATGATTCATGATTCATGATTCAATTCATGATTCATGATTCGATTCATGATTCATGATTCAATTTTTGATTCATGATTCGATTCATGATTCATGATTTAATTTATGATTCATGATTTATTAATCAATTCATGATTCATGATTTATGAATCAATTCATGATTCATGATTTATTTCATGATTCAATTCATGGTTCATGAATCTTGATTCAATTCATGATTTATTTCATAATTCATGATTCGATTCATGATTCATGATTCATGATTCAATTCATGATTCAATTCATGATTTATTTCATGATTCATGATTTATTTCATGATTCATGATTCGATTCATGATTCATGATTCATGATTCAATTCATGATTCAATTCAGGATTTATGATTCAATTCATGATTCATGATTCATGATTCAATTCATGATTCATGATTCATGATTCGATTTATGATTCATGATTCAATTCATGATGCATGATTCAATTCATGATTCATGATTCATTTCATGCTTCATTTCATGATTCATGATTCCTGATTCAATTCATGATTCATGATTCAATTCATAATTCATAATTCATTTCATGATTCATGATTCAATTCATGATTCGATTTATGATTCATGATTCATGATTCAATTCATGATTCAATTCATGATTTATTTCATGATTCATGATTCGATTAATGATTTATGATTTAATTCATGATTCATGATTCATGATTCGATTTATAATTCATTATTCAATTCCTGATGCATTATTCAATTCCTGATTCATGATTCAATTCATGATTCATGATTCATTTCATGATTCATTTCATGATTCATTATTCCTGATTAAATTCATGATTCATGATTCAATTCATGATTCATGATTTATTTCATTATTCATGATTCAATTCATAATTTAATTTATGATTCATAATTCATGATTCAATTCATTATTCAATTCATGATTCATGATTCAATTCATGATTCATGATTTGATTCATGATTCATGATTCAATTCATGATTCATAATTTAATTCATGATTCATGATTCAATTCATGATTCATGATTCATTTCATGATTCATGATTCAATGCATGATTCATGATTCATTTCATGATTCATGATTCATGATTTAATTCATGATTCATGATTTATGATTCAATTCATGATTCATGATTCAATTCATGATTCATGATTCATTTCATGATTCATGATTCAATTCATGATTCATGATTCATTTCATGATTCATGATTCATGATTTAATTCATGATTCATGATTCATGATTCAATGCATGATTCATGATTCATGAATCAATGCATGATTCAATTCTTGATTCAATTCATAATTCAATTCATGATTCATGATTCGATTCATGATTCATGTTTGAATTCATGATTCAATTCATGATTCATTTCATGATTCATGATTGAATTCATGATTCATGATTCAATTCTTGATTTATGATGCATGATTCATGATTCAATTCATGATTCATGATTCAATCCATTAATCATGATTCAATTCATGATTCATGTTTCAATTCATGATTCATGATTCAATTCATGATTCATGATTCATTTCATGATTCTTTTCATGATTCATGATTTAATTCATGATTCATGATTCGATTCATGATTCATGATTCATGATTCAATTCATGATTCATGATTCAAGTCATGATTCATGATTCATTTTATGATTCATGATTCAATTCATGATTCATGATTCAATTCATTATTCGATTCATGATTCATGATTCAATTCATGATTCATGATTCGATTCATGATTCATGATTCATGATTCGATTCATGATTCATGATTCAATTCATGATTGATGATTCATGATTGAATTCATGATTCGATTCATGATTCATGATTGAATTCATGATTCGATTCATGATTCATGTTTCAATTCATGACTCAATTCTTGATTCAATTCATATTTCAATTCATGATTCATGATTCAATTCATGATTCATGATTCATGATTCAATGCATGATTCATGATTCATGAATCAATGCATGATTCAATTCTTGATTCAATTCATAATTCAATTCATGATTCATGATTCGATTCATGATTCATGTTTGAATTCATGATTCAATTCATGATTCATTTCATGATTCATGATTCGATTCATGATTCATGATTCATGATTCGATACATGATTCATGATTCAATTCATGATTGATGATTCATGATTGAATTCATGATTCGATTCATGATTCATGATTCATGATTGGATATATGATTCATGATTAAATTCATGATTCATGATTTATGATTCAATTCATGATTCATGATTAATGATTCAATTCATGATTTGATTCATGTTTCATGATTCATGATTCAATTCATGATTCATTATTCGATTCATGATTTATGATTCAATTCTTGATTCATGATTCGATTCATGATTCATGATTAAATTTATGATTCATGATTTATGATTCAATTCATGATTCCTGATTTATTTCATGATTCAATTCATAGTTCATGAATCTTCATTCAATTCATGATTTATTTCATGATTCATGATTCGATTCATGATTCATGATTCGATTCATGATTCATGATTCATGATTCAATTCATGATTCAATTCATGATTTATTTCATGATTCATGATTCAATTCATGATTCAATTCAGGATTTATGATTCAATTCATGATTCATGATTCATGATTCAATTCATGATTCATGATTCTAGATTTGATTCATGATTCATGATTCAATTCATGATTCATGATTCATGATTCAATTTATGATTCGATTCATGATTCATGATTCATGATTCGATTCATGATTCATGATTAATTTAATGATTCATGATTTATGATTCAATTCATGATTCATGATTCAATTCATGATTCGATTCATGATTCATGATTCATGATTCAATTCATGATTCATGATTCGATTCATGATTCATGATTCAATTCTTGATTCATGATTCGATTCATGATTCATGATTAAATTTATGATTCATGATTTATGATTCAATTCATGATTCATGATTCATTTCATGATTCAATTCATGGTTCATGAATCTTGATTCAATTCATGATTTATTTCATGATTAATGATTCGATTCATGATTCATGATTCATGATTCAATTCATGATTCAATTCAGGATTTATAAATTAATTCATGATTCATGATTCATGATTCAATTCATGAATCATGATTCATGATTCAATTTATGATTCATGATTCAATTCATGATGCATGATTCAATTTGTGATTCATGATTCAATTCATGATTCATTTCATGATTCATTTCATGATTCATGATTCCTGATTCAATTCATGATTCCTGATTCAATTCATGATTCATGATTCATTTCATGATTCATGATTCAATTCATGATTCATGATTCATTTCATGATTCATGATTCAATTCATGATTCGATTCATGATTCATGATTCATGATTCAATTCATGATTCATGATTCGATTCATGATTCATGATTTAATTTTTGATTCATGATTCATGATTCGAATTATGATTCATGATAAAATTCATGATTTATGATTTATGATTCAATTCATGATTCATGATTTATTTCATGATTCATGATTCTTGATTCAATTCATGATTCAATTCATGATTTATGATTCAATTCATGATTCATGATTTATGATTTAATTCATGATTCATGATTCGATTTATAATTCATTATTCAATTCCTGATGCATTATTCAATTCGTGATTCATGATTCAATTCATGATTCATGATTCATTTCATGATTCATTTCATGATTTATTATTCCTGATTAAATTCATGATTCATGATTCAATTCATGATTCATGATTCATTTCATTATTCATGATTCAATTCATGATTTAATTTATGATTCATAATTCATAATTCAATTCATAATTCAATTCATGATTCATGATTCAATTCATGATTCATGATTCATGATTTGATTCATGATTCATGATTCAATTCATGATTCATAATTCAATTCATGATTCGTGATTCATGATTCATAATTCAATTCATGATTCAAGATTCGATTCATGATTCATAATTCATGATTCAATTCATGATTCATGATTCATGATTCGATTTATGATTCATGATTCATGATTTATGATTCATGATTCAATTCATGATTCATGATTCATTTCATGATTCAATTCATGATTCATGATTCATTTCATGATTCATGATTCATGATTCAATTCATGATTTAATTCATGATTCAACTTATGATTTATAACTCATGATTCAATTCATGATTTAATTCATGATTCATGATTCATGATTCAATTCATGATTCATGATTCAATTCATGAATCATGATTCGATTCATGATTCATGTTTCATGATTCGATTCATGATTCATGATTAATTTAATGATTCATGATTCATGATTCAATTCATGAATCATGATTCGATTCATGATTCATGTTTCATGATTCGATTCATGATTCATGATTAATTTAATGATTCATGATTTATGATTCAATTCATGATTCATGATTCAATTCATGATTCGATTCATGATTCATGATTCTTGATTCAATTCATGATTCATGATTCGATTCATGATTCATGATTCAATTCTTGATTCATGATTCGATTCATGATTCATGATTAAATTTATGATTCATGATTTATGATTCAATTCATGATTCATGATTCATTTCATGATTCAATTCATGGTTAATGAATCTTGATTCAATTCATGATTTATTTCATGATTAATGATTCGATTCATGATTCATGATTCATGATTCAATTCATGATTCATGATTCATTTCATGATTCATGATTCAATTCATGATTCGATTCATGATTCATAATTCATGATTCAATTCATTATTCAATTCATGATTCATGATTCAATTCATGATTCATGATTTGATTCATAATTCATGATTCAATTCATGATTCATAATTTAATTCATGATTCATGATTCAATTCATGATTCATGATTCATTTCATGATTCATGATTCAATTCATGATTCATGATTCATTTCATGATTCATGATTCATGATTTAATTCATGATTCATGATTCATGATTCAATTCATGATTCATGATTCAATTCATGATTCATGATTCATTTCATGATTCATGATTCAATTCATGATTCATGATTCATTTCATGATTCATGATTCATGATTTAATTCATGATTCATGATTCGATTTATGATTCATGATTCATGATTCATGATTCATGATTCAATTCATGATTCATGATTCAATTCATGATTCATTATTCATTTCTTGATTCATGATTCAATTCATGATTCATGATTCATTTCATGATTCATGATTTAATTCATGATTTAATTCATGATTCAACTTATGATTTATAATTCATGATTCAATTCATGATTTAATTCATGATTCATGATTCATGATTCAATTCATGATTCATGATTCATTTCATGATTCATGATTTAATTCATGATTTAATTCATGATTCAACTTATGATTTATAATTCATGATTCAATTCATGATTTAATTCATGATTCATGATTCATGATTCAATTCATGATTCATGATTCATGATTCAATTCATGAATCATGATTCGATTCATGATTCATGTTTCAATTCATGACTCAATTCTTGATTCAATTCATATTTCAATTCATGATTCATGATTCAATTCATGATTCATGATTCATGATTCAATGCATGATTCATGATTCATGAATCAATGCATGATTCAATTCTTGATTCAATTCATAATTCAATTCATGATTCATGATTCGATTCATGATTCATGTTTGAATTCATGATTCAATTCATGATTCATTTCATGATTCATGATTGCATTCATGATTCATGATTCAATTCTTGATTTATGATGCATGATTCATGATTCAATTCATGATTCATGATTCAATCCATTAATCATGATTCAATTCATGATTCATGTTTCAATTCATGATTCATGATTCAATTCATGATTCATGATTCATTTCATGATTCTTTTCATGATTCATGATTTAATTCATGATTCATGATTCGATTCATGATTCATGATTCATGATTCAATTCATGATTCATGATTCAAGTCATGATTCATGATTCATTTTATGATTCATGATTCAATTCATGATTCATGATTCAATTCATTATTCGATTCATGATTCATGATTCAATTCATGATTCATGATTCGATTCATGATTCATGATTCATGATTCGATTCATGATTCATGATTCAATTCATGATTGATGATTCATGATTGAATTCATGATTCGATTCATGATTCATGATTCATGATTGGATATATGATTCATGATTAAATTCATGATTCATGATTTATGATTCAATTCATGATTCATGATTCATGATTTAATTCATGATTTGATTCATGTTTCATGATTCATGATTCAATTCATGATTCATGATTCGATTCATGATTTATGATTCAATTCTTAAATCATGATTCGATTCATGATTCATGATTAAATTTATGATTCATGATTTATGATTCAATTCATGATTCCTGATTTATTTCATGATTCAATTCATAGTTCATGAATCTTGATTCAATTCATGATTTATTTCATGATTCATGATTCGATTCATGATTCATGATTCGATTCATGATTCATGATTCAATTCATGATTCAATTCATGATTTATTTCATGATTCATGATTCACTTCATGATTCAATTCAGGATTTATGATTCAATTCATGATTCATGATTCATGATTCAATTCATGATTCATGATTCTAGATTTGATTCATGATTCATGATTCAATTCATGATTCATGATTCATGATTCAATTTATGATTCGATTCATGATTCATGATTCATGATTCGATTCATGATTCATGATTAATTTAATGATTCATGATTTATGATTCACTTCATGATTCATGATTCAATTCATGATTCGATTCATGATTCATGATTCAATTCATGATTCATGATTCGATTCATGATTCATGATTCAATTCTTGATTCATGATTCGATTCATGATTCATGATTAAATTTATGATTCATGATTTATGATTCAATTCATGATTCATGATTCATTTCATGATTCAATTCATGGTTCATGAATCTTGATTCAATTCATGATTTATTTCATGATTAATGATTCGATTCATGATTCATGATTCATGATTCAATTCATGATTCAATTCAGGATTTATAAATCAATTCGTGATTCATGATTCATGATTCAATTCATGAATCATGATTCATGATTCAATTTATGATTCATGATTCAATTCATGATGCATGATTCAATTTGTGATTCATGATTCAATTCATGATTCATTTCATGATTCATTTCATGATTCATGATTCCTGATTCAATTCATGATTCCTGATTCAATTCATGATTCATGATTCATTTCATGATTCATGATTCAATTCATGATTCATGATTCATTTCATGATTCATGATTCAATTCATGATTCGATTCATGATTCATGATTCATGATTCAATTCATGATTCATGATTCGATTCATGATTCATGATTCAATTTTTGATTCATGAATCATGATTCGAATTATGATTCATGATAAATTCATGATTTATGATTTATGATTCAATTCATGATTCATGATTTATTTCATGATTCATGATTCTTGATTCAATTCATGATTCAATTCATGATTTATGATTCAATTCATGATTCATGATTCATGATTTAATTCATGATTCATGATTCGATTTATAATTCATTATTCAATTCCTGATGCATTATTCAATTTGTGATTCATGATTCAATTCATGATTCATGATTCATTTCATGATTCATTACATGATTTATTATTCCTGATTAAATTCATGATTCATGATTCAATTCATGATTCATGATTCATTTCATTATTCATGATTCAATTCATGATTTAATTTATGATTCATAATTCATAATTCAATTCATAATTCAATTCATGATTCATGATTCAATTCATGATTCATGATTCATGATTTGATTCATGATTCATGATTCAATTCATGATTCATAATTCAATTCATGATTCGTGATTCATGATTCATGATTCAATTCATGATTCAAGATTCGATTCATGATTCATAATTCATGATTCAATTCATGATTCATGATTCGATTTATGATTCATGATTCATGATTTATGATTCATGATTCAATTCATGATTCATGATTCATTTCATGATTCAATTCATGATTCATGATTCATTTCATGATTCATGATTCATGATTCAATTCATGATTTAATTCATGATTCAACTTATGATTTATAACTCATGATTCAATTCATGATTTAATTCATGATTCATGATTCATGATTCAATTCATGATTCATGATTCATGATTCAATTCATGAATCATGATTCGATTCATGATTCATGTTTCAATTCATGACTCAATTCTTGATTCAATTCATATTTCAATTCCTGATTCATGATTCAATAATGATTCATGATTCATGATTCAATGCATGATTCAATTCTTGATTCAATTCATAATTCAATTCATGATTCATGATTTGATTCATGATTCATGATTAAATTTATGATTCATGATTTATGATTCAATTCATGATTCATGATTCATTTCATGATTCAATTCATGGTTCATGAATCTTGATTCAATTCATGATTTATTTCATGATTAATGATTCGATTCATGATTCATGATTTATGATTCAATTCATGATTCAATTCAGGATTTATAAATCAATTCGTGATTCATGATTCATGATTCAATTCATGAATCATGATTCATGATTCAATTTATGATTCATGATTCAATTCATGATGCATGATTCAATTTGTGATTCCTGATTCAATTCATGATTCATTTCATGATTCATTTCATGATTCATGATTCCTGATTCAATTCATGATTCCTGATTCAATTCATGATTCATGATTCATTTCATGATTCATGATTCAATTCATGATTCATGATTCATTTCATGATTCATGATTCAATTCATGATTCGATTCATGATTCATGATTCAATTCATGATTCATGATTCGATTCATGATTCATGATTCAATTTTTGATTCATGAATCATGATTCGAATTATGATTCATGATAAATTCATGATTTATGATTTATGATTCAATTCATGATTCATGATTTATTTCATGATTCATGATTCTTGATTCAATTCATGATTCAATTCATGATTTATGATTCAATTCATGATTCATGATTCATGATTTAATTCATGATTCATGATTCATGATTCGATTTATAATTCATTATTCAATTCCTGATGCATTATTCAATTCGTGATTCATGATTCAATTCATGATTCATGATTCATTTCATGATTCATTACATGATTTATTATTCCTGATTAAATTCATGATTCATGATTCAATTCATGATTCATGATTCATTTCATTATTCATGATTCAATTCATGATTTAATTTATGATTCATAATTCATAATTCAATTCATAATTCAATTCATGATTCATGATTCAATTCATGATTCATGATTCATGATTTGATTCATGATTCATGATTCAATTCATGATTCATAATTCAATTCATGATTCGTGATTCATGATTCATGATTTAATTCATGATTCAAGATTTGATTCATGATTCATAATTCATGATTCAATTCATGATTCATGATTCATGATTCGATTTATGATTCATGATTCATGATTTATGATTCATGATTCAATTCATGATTCATGATTCATTTCATGATTCAATTCATGATTCATGATTCATTTCATGATTCATGAATTATGATTCAATTCATGATTTAATTCATGATTCAACTTATGATTTATAACTCATGATTCAATTCATGATTTAATTCATGATTCATGATTCATGATTCAATTCATGATTCATGATTCATGATTCAATTCATGAATCATGATTCGATTCATGATTCATGTTTCAATTCATGACTCAATTCTTGATTCAATTCATATTTCAATTCCTGATTCATGATTCAATTAATGATTCATGATTCATGATTCAATGCATGATTCAATTCTTGATTCAATTCATAATTCAATTCATGATTCATGATTCAATTCATGATTCATGATTAAATTTATGATTCATGATTTATGATTCAATTCATGATTCATGATTCATTTCATGATTCAATTCATGGTTCATGAATCTTGATTCAATTCATGATTTATTTCATGATTAATGATTCGATTCATGATTCATGATTCATGATTCAATTCATGATTCAATTCAGGATTTATAAATCAATTCGTGATTCATGATTCATGATTCAATTCATGATTCATGATTCAATTCATGATGCATGATTCAATTTGTGATTCATGATTCAATTCATGATTCATTTCATGATTCATTTCATGATTCATGATTCCTGATTCAATTCATGATTCCTGATTCAATTCATGATTCATGATTCATTTCATGATTCATGATTCAATTCATGATTCATGATTCATTTCATGATTCATGATTCAATTCATGATTCGATTCATGATTCATGATTCAATTCATGATTCATGATTCGATTCATGATTCATGATTCAATTTTTGATTCATGATTCATGATTCGAATTATGATTCATGATAAAATTCATGATTTATGATTCAATTCATGATTCATGATTTATTTCATGATTCATGATTCTTGATTCAATTCATGATTCAATTCATGATTTATGATTCAATTCATGATTCATGATTCATGATTTAATTCATGATTCATGATTCATGATTCGATTTATAATTCATTATTCAATTCCTGATGCATTATTCAATTCGTGATTCATGATTCAATTCATGATTCATGATTCATTTCATGATTCATTACATGATTTATTATTCCTGATTAAATTCATGATTCATGATTCAATTCATGATTCATGATTCATTTCATTATTCATGATTCAATTCATGATTTAATTTATGATTCATAATTCATAATTCAATTCATAATTCAATTCATGATTCATGATTCAATTCATGATTCATGATTTGATTCATGATTCATGATTCAATTCATGATTCATAATTCAATTCATGACTCGTGATTCATGATTCATGATTCAATTCATAATTCAAGATTCGATTCATGATTCATAATTCATGATTCAATTCATGATTCATGATTCGATTTATGATTCATGATTCATGATTTATGATTCATGATTCAATTCATGATTCATGATTCATTTCATGATTCAATTCATGATTCATGATTCATTTCATGATTCATGATTCATGATTCAATTCATGATTTAATTCATGATTCAACTTATGATTTATAACTCATGATTCAATTCATGATTTAATTCATGATTCATGATTCGTGATTCAATTCATGATTCATGATTCATAATTCAATTCATGAATCATGATTCGATTCATGATTCATGTTTCAATTCATGACTCAATTCTTGATTCAATTCATATTTCAATTCCTGATTCATGATTCAATTAATGATTCATGATTCATGATTCAATGCATGATTCAATTCTTGATTCAATTCATAATTCAATTCATGATTCATGATTCGATTCATGATTCATGTTTGAATTCATGATTCAATTCATGATTCATTTCATGATTCATGATTGAATTCATGATTCATGATTCAATTCTTGATTTATGATGCATGATTCATGATTCAATTTATGATTCATGATTCAATCCATTAATCATGATTCAATTCATGGTTCATGATTCATGATTCAATTCATGATTCAATTCATGATTCATGATTCATTTCATGATTCTTTTCATGATTCATGATTTAATTCATGATTCATGATTCATGATTCGATTCATGATTAATGATTCAATTCATGATTCATGATTCATTTTATGATTCATGATTCATTATTCAGTTCATGATTCATGATACAATTCATGATTCAATTCATGATTCATGATTTATGATTCAATTAATGATTCATGATTCATTATTCAGTTCATGATTCATGATTCAATTCATGATTCAATTCATGATTCATGATTTATGATTCAATTAATCATTCATGATTTATAATTCAATTCATGATTTATGATTCAATTCATGATTCAATTCATGATTCGATTCATGATTCATGATTCATGATTTATGATTCATGATTCAATTCATGATTCATGATTCATTTCATGA
The DNA here is from genome assembly GCA_036250195.1 of Mixophyes australis. Lineage (NCBI taxonomy): Eukaryota > Metazoa > Chordata > Amphibia > Anura > Limnodynastidae > Mixophyes > Mixophyes australis. Next base: position 211,698,529 of record JAVHZZ010000004.1, on the reverse strand, counting down.
TTCAATTCATGATTCATGATTCATTTCATGATTCATGAATTATGATTCAATTCATGATTTAATTCATGATTCAACTTATGATTTATAACTCATGATTCAATTCATGATTTAATTCATGATTCATGATTCATGATTCAATTCATGATTCATGATTCATGATTCAATTCATGAATCATGATTCGATTCATGATTCATGTTTCAATTCATGACTCAATTCTTGATTCAATTCATATTTCAATTCCTGATTCATGATTCAATTAATGATTCATGATTCATGATTCAATGCATGATTCAATTCTTGATTCAATTCATAATTCAATTCATGATTCATGATTCGATTCATGATTCATGTTTGAATTCATGATTCAATTCATGATTCATTTCATGATTCATGATTGAATTCATGATTCATGATTCAATTCTTGATTTATGATGCATGATTCATGATTCAATTTATGATTCATGATTCAATCCATTAATCATGATTCAATTCATGGTTCATGATTCATGATTCAATTCATGATTCAATTCATGATTCATGATTCATTTCATGATTCTTTTCATGATTCATGATTTAATTCATGATTCATGATTCATGATTCAATTCATGATTAATGATTCAATTCATGATTCATGATTCATTTTATGATTCATGATTCATTATTCAGTTCATGATTCATGATACAATTCATGATTCAATTCATGATTCATGATTTATGATTCAATTAATGATTCATGATTCATTATTCAGTTCATGATTCATGATTCAATTCATGATTCAATTCATGATTCATGATTTATGATTCAATTAATGATTCATGATTTATAATTCAATTCATGATTTATGATTCAGTTCATGATTCAATTCATGATTCGATTCATGATTCATGATTCATGATTTATGATTCATGATTCAATTCATGATTCATGATTCATTTCATGATTCAATTCATGATTCATGATTCATTTCATGATTCATGAATTATGATTCAATTCATGATTTAATTCATGATTCAACTTATGATTTATAACTCATGATTCAATTCATGATTTAATTCATGATTCATGATTCATGATTCAATTCATGATTCATGATTCATGATCCAATTCATGAATCATGATTCGATTCATGATTCATGTTTCAATTCATGACTCAATTCTTGATTCAAATCATATTTCAATTCCTGATTCATGATTCAATTAATGATTCATGATTCATGATTCAATGCATGATTCAATTCTTGATTCAATTCATAATTCAATTCATGATTCATGATTCAATTCATGATTCATGATTAAATTTATGATTCATGATTTATGATTCAATTCATGATTCATGATTCATTTCATGATTCAATTCATGGTTCATGAATCTTGATTCAATTCATGATTTATTTCATGATTAATGATTCGATTCATGATTCATGATTCATGATTCAATTCATGATTCAATTCAGGATTTATAAATCAATTCGTGATTCATGATTCATGATTCAATTCATGATTCATGATTCAATTCATGATGCATGATTCAATTTGTGATTCATGATTCAATTCATGATTCATTTCATGATTCATTTCATGATTCATGATTCCTGATTCAATTCATTATTCCTGATTCAATTCATGATTCATGATTCATTTCATGATTCATGATTCAATTCATGATTCATGATTCATTTCATGATTCATGATTCAATTCATGATTCGATTCATGATTCATGATTCAATTCATGATTCATGATTCGATTCATGATTCATGATTCAATTTTTGATTCATGATTCATGATTCGAATTATGATTCATGATAAAATTCATGATTTATGATTCAATTCATGATTCATGATTTATTTCATGATTCATGATTCTTGATTCAATTCATGATTCAATTCATGATTTATGATTCAATTCATGATTCATGATTCATGATTTAATTCATGATTCATGATTCATGATTCGATTTATAATTCATTATTCAATTCCTGATGCATTATTCAATTCGTGATTCATGATTCAATTCATGATTCATGATTCATTTCATGATTCATTACATGATTTATTATTCCTGATTAAATTCATGATTCATGATTCAATTCATGATTCATGATTCATTTCATTATTCATGATTCAATTCATGATTTAATTTATGATTCATAATTCATAATTCAATTCATAATTCAATTCATGATTCATGATTCAATTCATGATTCATGATTCATGATTTGATTCATGATTCATGATTCAATTCATGATTCATAATTCAATTCATGACTCGTGATTCATGATTCATGATTCAATTCATAATTCAAGATTCGATTCATGATTCATAATTCATGATTCAATTCATGATTCATGATTCGATTTATGATTCATGATTCATGATTTATGATTCATGATTCAATTCATGATTCATGATTCATTTCATGATTCAATTCATGATTCATGATTCATTTCATGATTCATGATTCATGATTCAATTCATGATTTAATTCATGATTCAACTTATGATTTATAACTCATGATTCAATTCATGATTTAATTCATGATTCATGATTCGTGATTCAATTCATGATTCATGATTCATAATTCAATTCATGAATCATGATTCGATTCATGATTCATGTTTCAATTCATGACTCAATTCTTGATTCAATTCATATCTTAATTCCTGATTCATGATTCAATTAATGATTCATGATTCATGATTCAATGCATGATTCAATTCTTGATTCAATTCATAATTCAATTCATGATTCATGATTCGATTCATGATTCATGTTTGAATTCATGATTCAATTCATGATTCATTTCATGATTCATGATTGAATTCATGATTCATGATTCAATTCTTGATTTATGATGCATGATTCATGATTCAATTTATGATTCATGATTCAATCCATTAATCATGATTCAATTCATGGTTCATGATTCATGATTCAATTCATGATTCAATTCATGATTCATGATTCATTTCATGATTCTTTTCATGATTCATGATTTAATTCATGATTCATGATTCATGATTCAATTCATGATTAATGATTCAATTCATAATTCATGATTCATTTTATGATTCATGATTCATTATTCAGTTCATGATTCATGATACAATTCATGATTCAATTCATGATTCATGATTTATGATTCAATTAATGATTCATGATTCATTATTCAGTTCATGATTCATGATTCAATTCATGATTCAATTCATGATTCATGATTTATGATTCAATTAATGATTCATGATTTATAATTCAATTCATGATTTATGATTCAATTCATGATTCAATTCATGATTCGATTCATGATTCATGATTCATGATTCGATTCATGATTCATGATTAAATTTATGATTCATGATTTATGATTCAATTCATGATTCATGATTCATGATTTAATTCATGATTTGATTCATGATTCATGATTCATGATTCAATTCATTATTCATGATTCGATTCATGATTCATGATTCAATTCTTGATTCATGATTCGATTCATGATTCATGATTAAATTTATGATTCATGATTTATGAATCAATTCATGATTCATGATTTATTTCATGATTGAATTCATGGTTCATGAATCTTGATTCAATTCATGATTTATTTCATGATTCATGATTCAATTCATGATTCATGATTCATGATTCGATTTATGATTCATGATTCAATTCATGATGCATGATTCAATTTGTGATTCATGATTCATTTCATGATTCATGATTCATTTCATGCTTCATTTCATGATTCATGATTCCTGATTCAATTCATAATTCATGATTCAATTCATGATTCATGATTCAATTCATAATTCATGATTCATTTCATGATTCATGATTCAATTCATGATTCAATTCATGATTCATGATTCGATTCATGATTCATGATTCAATTTTTGATTCATGAATCATGATTCGAATTATGATTCATGATAAATTCATGATTTATGATTTATGATTCAATTCATGATTCATGATTTATTTCATGATTCATGATTCTTGATTCAATTCATGATTCAATTCATGATTTATGATTCAATTCATGATTCATGATTCATGATTTAATTCATGATTCATGATTCGATTTATAATTCATTATTCAATTCCTGATGCATTATTCAATTTGTGATTCATGATTCAATTCATGATTCATGATTCATTTCATGATTCATTACATGATTTATTATTCCTGATTAAATTCATGATTCATGATTCAATTCATGATTCATGATTCATTTCATTATTCATGATTCAATTCATGATTTAATTTATGATTCATAATTCATAATTCAATTCATAATTCAATTCATGATTCATGATTCAATTCATGATTCATGATTTGATTCATGATTCATGATTAAATTTATGATTCATGATTTATGATTCAATTCATGATTCATGATTCATTTCATGATTCAATTCATGGTTCATGAATCTTGATTCAATTCATGATTTATTTCATGATTAATGATTCGATTCATGATTCATGATTTATGATTCAATTCATGATTCAATTCAGGATTTATAAATCAATTCGTGATTCATGATTCATGATTCAATTCATGAATCATGATTCATGATTCAATTTATGATTCATGATTCAATTCATGATGCATGATTCAATTTGTGATTCCTGATTCAATTCATGATTCATTTCATGATTCATTTCATGATTCATGATTCCTGATTCAATTCATGATTCCTGATTCAATTCATGATTCATGATTCATTTCATGATTCATGATTCAATTCATGATTCATGATTCATTTCATGATTCATGATTCAATTCATGATTCGATTCATGATTCATGATTCATGATTCAATTCATGATTCATGATTCGATTCATGATTCATGATTCAATTTTTGATTCATGAATCATGATTCGAATTATGATTCATGATAAATTCATGATTTATGATTTATGATTCAATTCATGATTCATGATTTATTTCATGATTCATGATTCTTGATTCAATTCATGATTCAATTCATGATTTATGATTCAATTCATGATTCATGATTCATGATTTAATTCATGATTCATGATTCATGGTTCGATTTATAATTCATTATTCAATTCCTGATGCATTATTCAATTCGTGATTCATGATTCAATTCATGATTCATGATTCATTTCATGATTCATTACATGATTTATTATTCCTGATTAAATTCATGATTCATGATTCAATTCATGATTCATGATTCATTTCATTATTCATGATTCAATTCATGATTTAATTTATGATTCATAATTCATAATTCAATTCATAATTCAATTCATGATTCATGATTCAATTCATGATTCATGATTCATGATTTGATTCATGATTCATGATTCAATTCATGATTCATAATTCAATTCATGATTCGTGATTCATGATTCATGATTCAATTCATGATTCAAGATTTGATTCATGATTCATAATTCATGATTCAATTCATGATTCATGATTCATGATTCGATTTATGATTCATGATTCATGATTTATGATTCATGATTCAATTCATGATTCATGATTCATTTCATGATTCAATTCATGATTCATGATTCATTTCATGATTCATGAATTATGATTCAATTCATGATTTAATTCATGATTCAACTTATGATTTATAACTTATGATTCAATTCATGATTTAATTCATGATTCATGATTCATGATTCAATTCATGATTCATGATTCATGATTCAATTCATGAATCATGATTCGATTCATGATTCATGTTTCAATTCATGACTCAATTCTTGATTCAATTCATATTTCAATTCCTGATTCATGATTCAATTAATGATTCATGATTCATGATTCAATGCATGATTCAATTCTTGATTCAATTCATAATTCAATTCATGATTCATGATTCGATTCATGATTCATGATTAAATTTATGATTCATGATTTATGATTCAATTCATGATTCATGATTCATTTCATGATTCAATTCATGGTTCATGAATCTTGATTCAATTCATGATTTATTTCATGATTAATGATTCGATTCATGATTCATGATTCATGATTCAATTCATGATTCAATTCAGGATTTATAAATCAATTCGTGATTCATGATTCATGATTCAATTCATGAATCATGATTCATGATTCAATTTATGATTCATGATTCAATTCATGATGCATGATTCAATTTGTGATTCATGATTCAATTCATGATTCATTTCATGATTCATTTCATGATTCATGATTCCTGATTCAATTCATGATTCCTGATTCAATTCATGATTCATGATTCATTTCATGATTCATGATTCAATTCATGATTCATGATTCATTTCATGATTCATGATTCAATTCATGATTCGATTCATGATTCATGATTCAATTCATGATTCATGATTCGATTCATGATTCATGATTCAATTTTTGATTCATGATTCATGATTCGAATTATGATTCATGATAAAATTCATGATTTATGATTTATGATTCAATTCATGATTCATGATTTATTTCATGATTCATGATTCTTGATTCAATTCATGATTCAATTCATGATTTATGATTCAATTCATGATTCATGATTCATGATTTAATTCATGATTCATGATTCATGATTCGATTTATAATTCATTATTCAATTCCTGATGCATTATTCAATTCGTGATTCATGATTCAATTCATGATTCATGATTCATTTCATGATTCATTACATGATTTATTATTCCTGATTAAATTCATGATTCATGATTCAATTCATGATTCATGATTCATTTCATTATTCATGATTCAATTCATGATTTAATTTATGATTCATAATTCATAATTCAATTCATAATTCAATTCATGATTCATGATTCAATTCATGATTCATGATTCATGATTTGATTCATGATTCATGATTCAATTCATGATTCATAATTCAATTCATGATTCGTGATTCATGATTCATGATTCAATTCATAATTCAAGATTCGATTCATGATTCATAATTCATGATTCAATTCATGATTCATGATTCGATTTATGATTCATGATTCATGATTTATGATTCATGATTCAATTCATGATTCATGATTCATTTCATGATTCAATTCATGATTCATGATTCATTTCATGATTCATGATTCATGATTCAATTCATGATTTAATTCATGATTCAACTTATGATTTATAACTCATGATTCAATTCATGATTTAATTCATGATTCATGATTCGTGATTCAATTCATGATTCATGATTCATAATTCAATTCATGAATCATGATTCGATTCATGATTCATGTTTCAATTCATGACTCAATTCTTGATTCAATTCATATTTCAATTCCTGATTCATGATTCAATTAATGATTCATGATTCATGATTCAATGCATGATTCAATTCTTGATTCAATTCATAATTCAATTCATGATTCATGATTCGATTCATGATTCATGTTTGAATTCATGATTCAATTCATGATTCATTTCATGATTCATGATTGAATTCATGATTCATGATTCAATTCTTGATTTATGATGCATGATTCATGATTCAATTTATGATTCATGATTCAATCCATTAATCATGATTCAATTCATGGTTCATGATTCATGATTCAATTCATGATTCAATTCATGATTCATGATTCATTTCATGATTCTTTTCATGATTCATGATTTAATTCATGATTCATGATTCATGATTCAATTCATGATTAATGATTCAATTCATGATTCATGATTCATTTTATGATTCATGATTCATTATTCAGTTCATGATTCATGATACAATTCATGATTCAATTCATGATTCATGATTTATGATTCAATTAATGATTCATGATTCATTATTCAGTTCATGATTCATGATTCAATTCATGATTCAATTCATGATTCATGATTTATGATTCAATTAATGATTCATGATTTATAATTCAATTCATGATTTATGATTCAATTCATGATTCAATTCATGATTCGATTCATGATTCATGATTCATGATTCGATTCATGATTCATGATTAAATTTATGATTCATGATTTATGATTCAATTCATGATTCATGATTTATGAATCAATTCATGATTCATGATTTATGAATCAATTCATGATTCATGATTTATTTCATGATTCAATTCATGGTTCATGAATCTTGATTCAATTCATGATTTATTTCATAATTCATGATTCGATTCATGATTCATGATTCATGATTCAATTCATGATTCAATTCATGATTTATTTCATGATTCATGATTCGATTCATGATTCATGATTCATGATTCAATTCATGATTCAATTCAGGATTTATGATTCAATTCATGATTCATGATTCATGATTCAATTCATGATTCATGATTCATGATTCGATTTATGATTCATGATTCAATTCATGATGCATGATTCAATTCGTGATTCATGATTCAATTCATGATTCATGATTCATTTCATGCTTCATTTCATGATTCATGATTCCTGATTCAATTCATGATTCATGATTCAATTCATAATTCATGATTCATGATTCAATTCATGATTCGATTTATGATTCATGATTCATGATTCAATTCATGATTCAATTCATGATTTATTTCATGATTCATGATTCGATTCATGATTTATGATTTAATTCATGATTCATGATTCATGATTCGATTTATAATTCATTATTCAATTCCTGATGCATTATTCAATTCGTGATTCATGATTCAATTCATGATTCATGATTCATTTCATGATTCATTTCATGATTCATTATTCCTGATTAAATTCATGATTCATGATTCAATTCATGATTCATGATTTATTTCATTATTCATGATTCAATTCATAATTTAATTTATGATTCATAATTCATGATTCAATTCATTATTCAATTCATGATTCATGATTCAATTCATGATTCATGATTCATGATTTGATTCATGATTCATGATTCAATTCATGATTCATAATTCAATTCATGATTCGTGATTCATGATTCATGATTAAATTCATGATTCAAGATTCGATTCATGATTCATAATTCATGATTCAATTCATGATTCATGATTCATGATTCGATTTATGATTCATGATTCATGATTCATGATTCATGATTCAATTCATGATTCATGATTCAATTCATGATTCATGATTCATTTCATGATTCATGATTCAATTCATGATTCATGATTCATTTCATGATTCATGATTCATGATTTAATTCATGATTTAATTCATGATTCAACTTATGATTTATAATTCATGATTCAATTCATGATTTAATTCATGATTCATGATTCATGATTCAATTCATGATTTATGATTCAATCCATTAATCATGATTCAATTCATGATTCATGTTTCAATTCATGATTCATGATTCAATTCATGTTTCAATTCATGATTCATGATTTATGATTCAATTAATGATTCATGATTCATTATTCAGTTCATGATTTATGATTCAATTCATGATTCAATTAATGATTCGATTCATGATTCATGATTCATGATTCGATTCATGATTCATGATTAAATTTATGATTCATGATTTATGATTCAATTCATGATTCATGATTCATGATTCAATTCATGATTCATGATTCGATTCATGATTCATGATTCAATTCTTGATTCATGATTCGATTCATGATTCATGATTAAATTTATGATTCATGATTTATGAATCAATTCATGATTCATGATTTATGAATCAATTCATGATTCATGATTTATTTCATGATTCAATTCATGGTTCATGAATCTTGATTCAATTCATGATTTATTTCATAATTCATGATTCGATTCATGATTCATGATTCAATTCATGATTCAATTCATGATTCAATTCATGATTTATTTCATGATTCATGATTCGATTCATGATTCATGATTCATGATTCAATTCATGATTCAATTCAGGATTTATGATTCAATTCATGATTCATGATTCATGATTCAATTCATGATTCATGATTCATGATTCGATTTATGATTCATGATTCAATTCATGATGCATGATTCAATTCGTGATTTATGATTCAATTCATGATTCATGATTCATTTCATGCTTCATTTCATGATTCATGATTCCTGATTCAATTCATGATTCATGATTCAATTCATAATTCATGATTCATGATTCAATTCATTATTCGATTTATGATTCATGATTCATGATTCAATTCATGATTCAATTCATGATTTATTTCATGATTCATGATTCGATTCATGATTTATGATTTAATTCATGATTCATGATTCATGATTCGATTTATAATTCATTATTCAATTCCTGATGCATTATTCAATTCGTGATTCATGATTCAATTCATGATTCATGATTCATTTCATGATTCATTTCATGATTCATTATTCCTGATTAAATTCATGATTCATGATTCAATTCATGATTCATGATTTATTTCATTATTCATGATTCAATTCATAATTTAATTTATGATTCATAATTCATGATTCAATTCATTATTCAATTCATGATTCATGATTCAATTCATGATTCATGATTCATGATTTGATTCATGATTCATGATTCAATTCATGATTCATAATTCATGATTCAATTCATGATTCATGATTCATGATTCGATTTATGATTCATGATTCATGATTCATGATTCATGATTCAATTCATGATTCATGATTGAATTCATGATTCATGATTCATTTCATGATTCATGATTCAATTCATGATTCATGATTCATTTCATGATTCATGATTCATGATTTAATTCATGATTTAATTCATGATTCAACTTATGATTTATAATTCATGATTCAATTCATGATTTAATTCATGATTCATGATTCATGATTCAATTCATGATTCATGATTCATGATTCAATTCATAAATCATGATTCGATTCATGATTCATGTTTCAATTCATGACTCAATTCTTGATTCAATTCATATTTCAATTCATGATTCATGATTCAATTCATGATTCATGATTCATGATTCAATGCATGATTCATGATTCATGAATCAATGCATAATTCAATTCTTGATTCAATTCATAATTCAATTCATGATTCATGATTCGATTCATGATTCATGTTTGAATTCATGATTCAATTCATGATTCATTTCATGATTCATGATTGAATTCATGATTCATGATTCAATTCTTGATTTATGATGCATGATTCATGATTCAATTCATGATTCATGATTCAATTCATGATTCATGATTCATTTCATGATTCTTTTCATGATTCATGATTTAATTCATGATTCATGATTCAATTCATGATTAATGATTCAATTCATGATTCATGATTCATTTTATGATTCATGATTCATTATTTAGTTCATGATTTATGATTCAATTCATGATTCAATTCATGATTCATGATTTATGATTCAATTAATGATTCATGATTCATTATTCAGTTCATGATTCATGATTGAATTCATGATTAAATTCATGATTCTTGATTTATGATTCAAATAATGATTCATGATTTATAATTCAATTCATGATTTATGATTCAATTCATGATTCAATTCATGATTCGATTCATGATTCATGATTCATGATTCGATTCATGATTCATGATTAAATTTATGATTCATGATTTATAATTCAATTCATGATTCATGATTCATGATTCAATTCATGATTTGATTCATGATTCATGATTCATGATTCAATTCATGATTCATGATTCAATTCTTGATTCATGATTCGATTCATGATTCATGATTAAATTTATGATTCATGATTTATGAATCAATTCATGATTCATGATTTATTTCATGATTCAATTCATGGTTCATGAATCTTGATTCAATTCATGATTTATTTCATGATTCATGATTCGATTCATGATTCATGATTCATGATTCAATTCATGATTCATGATTCGATTTATGATTCATGATTCAATTCATGATGCATGATTCAATTCGTGATTCATGATTCAATTCATGATTCATGATTCATTTCATGCTTCATTTCATGATTCATGATTCCTGAATCAATTCATGATTCATGATTCGATTTATGATTCATGATTCATGATTCAATTCATGATTCAATTCATTATTTATTTCATGATTCATGATTCGATTCATGATTTATGATTCAATTCATAATTCATTTCATGATTCATGATTTCTGATTCAATTCATGATTCATGATTCAATTCATGATTCATGATTCATTTCATGATTCATGATTCAATTTATGATTCAATTCATGATTCAATTTATGATTCATAATTCATGATTCAATTCATGATTCAATTCATGATTTATGATTCAATTCATGATTCATGATTCATGATTCGAATTATGATTCATGATTCAATTCATGATTCATGAATCAGTTCATGATTCGTGATTCATGATTCATGATTCAATTCATGATTCCTGATTCGATTCATGATTCATGATTCATAATTTGATTCATGATTCATGATTCAATTCATGATTCATGATTCATGATTCAATTCATGATTCATGATTCAATTCATGATTCATGATTCAATTCATGATTCATGATTCATTTCATGTTTCATTTCATGATTCATGATTCAATTCAAGATTCATGATTCAATTAATGATTCATTTGATGATTTATTTGATGATTCATGATTCAATTCATGATTCATGATTAATTTCATGATTTAATTCATGATTCAATTCATGATTCAATTCAAGATTCATGATTCAATTAATGATTCATTTGATGATTTATTTGATGATTCATGATTCAATTCATGATTCAATTTATGATTCTTAATTCATGATTCAATTCATGATTCAATTCATGATTCATGATTCATGATTCGATTTATGATTCATGATTCATGATTCATGATTCATGATTCAATTCATGATTCATGATTCAATTCATGATTCATGATTCATTTCATGATTCATGATTCAATTCATGATTCATGATTCATTTCATGATTCATGATTCATGATTTAATTCATGATTTAATTCATGATTCAACTTATGATTTATAATTCATGATTCAATTCATGATTTAATTCATGATTCATGATTCATGATTCAATTCATGATTCATGATTCATGATTCAATTCATGAATCATTATTCGATTCATGATTCATGTTTCAATTCATGACTCAATTCTTGATTCAATTCATATTTCAATTCATGATTCATGATTCAATTCATGATTCATGATTCATGATTCAATGCATGATTCATGATTCATGAATCAATGCATGATTCAATTCTTGATTCAATTCATAATTCAATTCATGATTCATGATTCGATTCATGATTCATGTTTGAATTCATGATTCAATTCATGATTCATTTCATGATTCATGATTGAATTCATGATTCATGATTCAATTCTTGATTTATGATGCATGATTCATGATTCAATTCATGATTCATGATTCAATCCATTAATCATGATTCAATTCATGATTCATGTTTCAATTCATGATTCATGATTCAATTCATGATTCATGATTCATTTCATGATTCTTTTCATGATTCATGATTTAATTCATGATTCATGATTCATGATTCAATTCATGATTAATGATTCAATTCATGATTCATGATTCATTTTATGATTCATGATTCATTATTTAGTTCATGATTTATGATTCAATTCATGATTCAATTCATGATTCATGTTTCAATTCATGATTCATGATTCAATTCATGATTCATGATTCATTTCATGATTCTTTTCATGATTCATGATTTAATTCATGATTCATGATTCATTATTCAGTTCATGATTCATGATTCAATTCATGATTCAATTCATGATTCTTGATTTATGATTCAATTAATGATTCTTGATTTATAATTCAATTCATGATTTATGATTCAATTCATGATTCAATTCATGATTCGATTCATGATTCATGATTCATGATTCGATTCATGATTCATGATTAAATTTATGATTCATGATTTATAATTCAATTCATGATTCATGATTCATGATTCAATTCATGATTTGATTCATGATTCATGATTCATGATTCAATTCATGATTCATGATTCAATTCTTGATTCATGATTCGATTCATGATTCATGATTAAATTTATGATTCATGATTTATGAATCAATTCATGATTCATGATTTATTTCATGATTCAATTCATGGTTCATGAATCTTGATTCAATTCATGATTTATTTCATGATTCATGATTCGATTCATGATTCATGATTAAATTTATGATTCATGATTTATGAATCAATTCATGATTCATGATTTATGAATCAATTCATGATTCATGATTTATTTCATGATTCAATTCAAGGTTCATGAATCTTGATTCAATTCATGATTTATTTCATGATTCATGATTCGATTCATGATTCATGATTCATGATTCAATTCATGATTCAATTCATGATTTATTTCATGATTCATGATTCGATTCATGATTCATGATTCATGATTCAATTCAGGATTTATGATTCAATTCATGATTCATGATTCATGATTCAATTCATGATTCATGATTCATGATTCGATTTATGATTCATGATTCAATTCATGATGCATGATTCAATTCGTGATTCATGATTCAATTCATGATTCATGATTCATTTCATGCTTCATTTCATGATTCATGATTCCTGAATCAATTCATGATTCATGATTCGATTTATGATTCATGATTCATGATTCAATTCATTATTTATTTCATGATTCATGATTCGATTCATGATTTATGATTCAATTCATAATTCATTTCATGATTCATGATTCCTGATTCAATTCATGATTCATGATTCAATTCATGATTCATGATTCATTTCATTATTCATGATTCAATTTATGATTCAATTCATGATTCAATTCATGATTCATGATTCATTTCATGCTTCATTTCATGATTCATGATTCCTGATTCAATTCATGATCCATGATTCAATTCATAATTCATGATTCATTTCATGATTCATGATTCAATTCATGATTCGATTTATGATTCAATTCATGATTCATGATTCATTTCATGCTTCATTTCATGATTCATGATTCCTGATTCAATTCATGATTCATGATTCAATTCATAATTCATGATTTATTTCATGATTCATGATTCAATTCATGATTCGATTTATGATTCATGATTCATGATTCAATTCATGATTTATTTCATGATTCATGATTCGATTCATGATTTATGATTCAATTCATAATTCATTTCATGAATCATGATTCCTGATTCAATTCATGATTCATGATTCAATTCATGATTCATGATTCATTTCATGATTCATGATTCAATTTATGATTCAATTCATGATTCAATTTATGATTCATAATTCATGATTCAATTCATGATTCATGATTCAATTCATGATTCATGATTCATGATTCGATTCATGATTCATGATTCAATTCATGATTCATGATTCAGTTCATGATTCGTGATTCATGATTCATGATTCAATTCATGATTCCTGATTCGATTCATGATTCATGATTCATAATTTGATTCATGATTCATGATTCAATTCATGATTCATGATTCATGATTCAATTCATGATTCATGATTCAATTCATGTTTCATTTCATGATTCATGATTCAATTCAAGATTCATGATTCAATTAATGATTCATTTGATGATTTATTTGATGATTCATGATTCAATTCATGATTCATGATTCATTTCATGATTTAATTCATGATTCAATTCATGATTCAATTTATGATTCTTAATTCATGATTCAATTCATGATTCAATTCATGATTCATGATTCATGATTCAATTCATGATTCATGATTCAATGCATGATTCAATTCTTGATTTAATTCATAATTCAATTCATGATTCATGATTCAATTCATAATTCAATTCATGATTTATTTCATGATTCATGATTCGATTCATGATTTATGATTCAATTCATAATTCATTTCATGATTCATGATTCCTGATTCAATTCATGATTCATGATTCAATTTATGATTCAATTCATGATTCAATTTATGATTCATAACTCATGATTCAATTCATGATTCAATTCATGATTCATGATTCAATTCATGATTCATGATTCATGATTCGATTCATGATTCATGATTCAATTCATGATTCATGATTCAGTTCATGATTCGTGATTCATGATTCATGATTCAATTCATGATTCATGATTCGATTCATGATTCATGATTCATGATTTGATTCATGATTC
Source organism: Mixophyes australis (assembly GCA_036250195.1). Classification (NCBI taxonomy): domain Eukaryota; kingdom Metazoa; phylum Chordata; class Amphibia; order Anura; family Limnodynastidae; genus Mixophyes; species Mixophyes australis. The sequence continues at coordinate 211,682,412 of JAVHZZ010000004.1, read as the reverse complement.
ATGATTCAATTCATGATTCATGATTGATGATTCAATTCATGATTCATGATTCAATTCATGATTCATGATTCATTTCATGTTTCATTTCATGATTCATGATTCAATTCAAGATTCATGATTCAATTCATGATTCATTTGATGATTTATTTGATGATTCATGATTCAATTCATGATTCATGATTCATTTCATGATTCATGATTTAATTCATGATTCAATTCATGATTTAATTTATGATTCTTAATTCATGATTCAATTCATGATTCAATTCATGATTCATGATTCATGATTCAATTCATGATTCATGATTCAATGCATGATTCAATTCTTGATTCAATTCATGATTCATTACATGATTCATGATTCAATTCATGATTCATGATTTAATTCTTGATTTATGATTCATGATTCAATATTCAATTCATGATTCATGATTCAATTCATGATTCATGATTCGATTCATGATTCATGATTCAATTCATGATTCATGATTCATGATTCATTTCATGATTAATGATTCAATTCATGATTCATGATTCATTTTATGATTCATGATTCAGTTCATGATTCATGATTCAATTCATAATTCGATTCATGATTCATGATTCAATTCATGATTCATGATTCAATTCATGATTCATGACTCATGATTCAATTCATGATTCATGATTCAATTCATGATTTATGATTCATGATTCAATTCATGAATCATGATTCATGATTCAATTCATGATTCATGATTCAATTCATGATTCATGATTCATGATTCGATTCATGATTCATAATTCAATTCATGATTCATGATTCATGATTCAATTCATGATTCATGATTCGATTCATGATTCATGATTAAATTAATTGTTCATGAATCTTGATTCAATTCATGGTTCATGAATCTTGATTTATTTCATGATTCAATTCATGGTTCATGAATCTTGATTCAATTCATGATTTATTTCATGATTGATGATTCGATTCATGATTCATGATTCAATTCAAGAGTCATGATTCATGATTCGATTCATGATTCATGATTCATGTTTCAATTCATGATTCAATTCCTGATTCACTTCATAATTCAATTCATGATTCAATTCATAATTCAATTCATGATTCATGTTTCAATGCATGATTCATGATTCGATTCATGATTGTTCTTTGAATTCATGATTCAATTCATGATACATTTCATGATTCATTATTCAATTCATGATTCATGATTCAATTCATGATTTATTTCATGATTGATGATTCGATTCATGATTCATGATTCAATTCAAGAGTCATGATTCATGATTCGATTCATGATTCATGATTCATGTTTCAATTCATGATTCAATTCCTGATTCAATTCATAATTCAATTCATGATTCAATTCATAATTCAATTCATGATTGATGTTTCAATGCATGATTCATGATTCGATTCATGATTGATGTTTGAATTCATGATTCAATTCATGATACATTTCATGATTCATTATTCAATTCATGATTCATGATTCAATTCATGATTCATGATTCATGAGTCATGATTCAATTTATGATTCATGATTTATAAATCAATTCATGATTCATGATTCAATTCATGAATCATGATTCATGATTCAATTCATGATTCATGATTCATGATTCGATTCATGATTCATGATTCAATTCATGATTCATGATTCCTGATTCAATTCATGATTCGATTCATTATTCATGATTCATGATTCAATTCATGATTCATGATTCATGATTCAATTCATGATTCATGATTTAATTCATGATTCATGATTCATGATTCAATTCATGATTTGTGATTCATGATTCAATTCATGATTCATAATTCAATTCATGATTTGTGATTCATAATTCGATTCATGTTTCATGATTCGATTCATGATTCAAGATTCAATTAATGTTTCATGATTCATGATTCAATTCATAATTCATGTTTTAAATCATGATTCAATTCATGATTCATGTTTTAATTCATGATTCATGATTCAATTCATGATTAAATTCATGATTCATGATTTAATTCATGATTCGTGATTCATGATTCATGTTTTAATTCATGATTCATGATTCGATTCATGATTCATGATTCATGTTTCAATTCATGATTCAATTCATGATTCAATTCATAATTCAATTCATGATTCAATTCATAATTCAATTCATGATTCATGTTTCAATGCATGATTCATGATTCGATTCATGATTGATGTTTGAATTCATGATTCAATTCATGATACATTTCATGATTCATTATTCAATTCATGAATTATGATTCAATTCATGATTCATGAGTCATGATTCAATTTATGATTCATGATTTATAAATCAATTCATGATTCATGATTCAATTCATGAATCATGATTCATGATTCAATTCATGATTCATGATTCATGATTCATGATTCATGATTCGATTCATGATTCATGATTCAATTCATGATTCATGATTCCTGATTCAATTCATGATTCGATTCATTATTCATGATTCATGATTCAATTCATGATTCATGATTCATGATTCAATTCATGATTCATGATTTAATTCATGATTCATGATTCATGATTCAATTCATGATTTGTGATTCATGATTCAATTCATGATTCATAATTCAATTCATGATTTGTGATTCATAATTCGATTCATGTTTCATGATTCGATTCATGATTCAAGATTCAATTAATGTTTCATGATTCATGATTCAATTCATAATTCATGTTTTAAATCATGATTCAATCCATGATTCATGTTTTAATTCATAATTCATGATTCAATTCATGATTAAATTCATGATTCATGATTTAATTCATGGTTCGTGATTCATGATTCATGATTCAATTCATGATTCATGATTCGATTCATGATTCATGATTCATGATTCAATTCATGATTCATGATTCGATTCATGATTCATGATTCAATTCATGATTCATGATTCATGATTCAATTCATGATTCATGATTCAATTTATGATTCATGATTCATTTCATGTTTCATTTCATGATTCATGATTCAATTCAAGATTCATGATTCAATTCATGATTCATTTGATGATTCATTTCATGATTCATGATTCATGATTCAATTCATGATTCATGATTTAATTCATGATTTATGAATTATGATTCAATTCATGATTCATTATTCATGATTCAATTCATGATTCATAATTCAATTCATGATTCATGATTCATGATTCAATTCATGATTCATGATTCATGATTCAATTCATGATTCATGATTCAATTCATGATTCATGATTCATGATTCAATTCATGATTCATGATTCAATTCATGATTCATGATTCATGATTCAATTCATGATTCATGATTCAATTCATGATTCGATTCATGATTCATGATTCATGATTCGATATATGATTCATGATTAAATTCATGATTCATGATTTATGATTCAATTCATGATTCATGATTCAATTCATGATTTGATTCATGATTCATGATTCATGATTCGATTCATGATTCATGATTAAATTTATGATTCATGATTTATGATTCAATTCATGATTCCTGATTTATTTCATGATTCAATTCATGGTTCATGAATCTTGATTCAATTCATGATTTATTTCATGATTCATGATTCGATTCATGATTCATGATTCATGATTCAATTCATGATTCAATTCATGATTCATGATTCATAATTCAATTCATGATTCATGATTCATGATTCGATTCATGATTCATGATTCGATTCATGATTCATGATTCAATTCATGATTTGTGATTCATGATTCAATTCATGATTTATGATTCATAATTCAATTCATGATTCATGATTCATGATTCGATTCATGATTCATGCTTCAAATTATGATTCATGATTTATGATTCAATTCATGATTTATGATTCGATTCATGATTCATGATTCAATTCATGATTTCTGATTCATGATTCAATTCATGATTCATGATTCATAATTCAATTCATGAGTCAATATTCATGATTTGATTCATGATTCATGATTCGATTCATGATTCATGATTCATTATTCAATTCATGATTCATGATATGATTCATGATTCATGATTCAATTCATAATTCAATTCATGATTCAATATGTCCGGGTTAGGGTTAGGGTTGGGGTTAGGGTTAGGGGTTAGGGGTTAGGGTTAGGGTTAGGGTTAGGGTTAGGGTTAAGGGGTTAGGGTTAGGGTTAGGGTTAAGGGGTTAGGGTTAGGGTTAGGGTTAAGGTTAGGGGTTAGGGTTAGGGTTAAGGTTAGGGGTTAGGGTTAGGGTAAGTATTAGGGTTAGGGGTTAGGGTTAGGGTTAGGGTTTGGGGTTAGGGTTAGGGTTATGGTTAGTGTTAAGGGGTTAGGGTTAGGGTTAGGGTTAGGGTTAGAGGTTATGGTTAGGGGTTAGGGTTAGGGTTAGGGTTAGGGTTAGGGGGTTAGGGTTAGGTTTAGGGTTAGGTTTAGGGTTAGGGTTAGGGTTAGGATTAGGGTTAGTGGTTAGGGGTCATTGTTAGGGTTAGGGTTAAGGGGTTAGGGTTAGGGTTAGTATTAAGGTTAAGGTTAGGGTTAGGGTTAGGGTTAGGGTTAGGGGTTAGGGTTAGCGTTAGGGTTAGGGTTAGGGTTAGGGGGTTAGGGTTAGGGTTAGGGGGTTAGGGTTAGAGTTAGGGGGTTAGGGTTAGGGTTAGGGTTAGGGTTAGGGGTTAGGGTTACAGTTAGGGTTAGGGTTAGGGTTAGGGTTAGGGTTATGGGTTAAGGTTAGGGTTAGGGTTCATGATTCAATTCTTGATTTATGATTCATGATTCAATTCATGATTCATGATTAAATTCATGATTTATAATTTATGATTCAATTAATGATTCATGATTTATTTCATGATTCAATTCATGGTTCATGAATCTTGATTAAATTCATGATTTATTTCATGATTCATAATTCGATTCATGATTCATGTTTCAATTCATGATTTAATTCTTGATTCAATTCATAATTCAATTCATGATTCATGATTCAATTTATGATTCATGATTCCATTCATGATTCATGATTCATGATTCGATTCATGATTCATGCTTCAATTCATGATTCATGATTTATGATTCAATTCATGATTTATGATTCGATTCATGATTCATGATTCAATTCATGATTTGTGATTCATGATTCAATTCATGATTCATAATTCATAATTCAATTCATGAGTCAATATTCATGATTTGATTCATGATTCATGATTCGATTCATGATTCATGATTCATTATTCAATTCATGATTCATGATTCGATTCATGATTCATGATTCAATTCATAATTCACTTCATGATTCAATATGTCTGGGTTAGGGTTAGGGTTGAAGTTAGGGTTAGGGGTTAGGGGTTAGGGGTTAGGGTTAGGGTTAGGGTTAGGGTTAAGGGGTAAGGGTTAGGGTTAGGGTAAGGGTTAGGGTTAAGGTTAGGGGTTAGGGTTAGGGTAAGTTTTAGGGTTAGGGGTTAGGGTTAGGGTTAGGGTTAGGGATAGGAAGTTAGGGTTAGGTTTAGGGTTAGGGTTAGAGTTAGGGTTAGTGTTAGGGTTAGGGGTTAGTGTTAGGGTTAGGGTTAGGGTTAGGGTTTGGGGTTAGATTTAGGGGGTTAGGGTTAGGGGGTTAGGGTTAGGGTTAGGGTTAAGGGGTTAGAGTTAGGGCGTTAGGGTTATGGTTAGATTTAGGGGTTAGGGTTAGGGTTAGTGTTAGGGTTAGGGGTTAGGGTTAGGGGTTAGGGTTAGGGTTAGGTTTAGAGGGTTAGTGTTAGGTTTAGGGTTAGGTTTAGAGTTAGGGTTAGGGTTAGGGGTTTGGGTTAGGGTTAGGGTTTGGGGTTAGGGTTAGGGTTAGGGTTAGGGGGTTAGGGTTAGGGTTAGGGGGTTAGGGTTAGGGTTAAGGGGTTAGGGTTAGAGGTCAGGGTTATGGTTAGGATTAGGGTTAGGGTTAGGGTTTAGGGGGTTAGGGTTAGTGTAAGGGTTAGGGGTTAGGGTTAGGGTTAGGGTTAGGGGTTCGGGTTAGGGTTAAGGTTAGTGTTAGGGGGTTAGGGTTAGGGTTAGGGTTAGGGGTTAGGGTTAGGGTTAGGGTTAGGGGTTAGGTTGGGTTTGTGGTTTGGGGTTAGGGTTGGTTAGGGTTAGGGTTAGGGTTAGGTTAGGGTTTGGGTTAGGGTTAGTGTGGGGTTAGGGTTAGGGTAGGGGTTTAGGGTTAGGGTTTTAGGTTAGGGGTCAGGGTTAGGGTTTGGTTAGGGTTAGGGTTATGGGTTAGGGTTAGGGTTAGGTTAGGGTTAGGGTTAAGGTTAGGGTTAGGGGTTAGGGTTAGGGTTAGGGTTAGGGTTAGAGTTGGGGTTAGGGTTAGGGGTTAGGGGTTAGGGTTAGGGTTAGGGTTAAGGGTTTAGGGTTAGGGTTAAGGTTAGGGGTTAGGGTTAGGGTTAGGGTAAGGGTTAGGGTTAGGGGTAAGGGTTAGGGATAGGGTGTTAGGGTTAGGTTTAGGGTTAGGGTTAGAGTTAGGGTTAGGGTTAGAGGTTAGGGTTAGGGTTTGTGGTTAGGGTTTGGGGGTTAGGGTTAGGGTTAGGGTTAGGATTAGGGTTAGGATTAGGGGTTAGGGTTAGGGTTAGGGTTTGGGGTTAGAGTTAGTGTTAGGGTTAGGGTTAGGGGTCAGGGTTAGGGTTAGGCTTAGGGTTAGGGTTAATGGGTTAGGGTTAGGGTTAGGTTTAAGGTTATGGTTAGGGTTAGGGTTAGGGTTTGGGGTTAGAGTTAGGGTTAGGGTAAGGGTTAGGGGTCAGGGTTAGGGTTAGGGTTAGGGTTAAGGGGTTAGGGTTAGGGTTAGGGTTAGGGGTTAGGGTTAGGGTTAAGGTTAGTGTTAGGGGGTTAGGGTTAAGGTTAGGGTTAGGGGGTTAGGGTTATGGTTAGGGTTAGGATTAGGGGTTAGGGTTAGAAATAGGGTTAGGGTTAGTGTTAGGGTTAGAATTAGGGTTAGGGTTAGGGTTAGGGTTAGGGTTAGGATTAGGGTTGGGATTAGGGGTTAGGGTTAGGGTTAGGGATAGGGTTTAGATTTAGAGTTAGGGTTAGGGTTAGGGTTAGGGTTAAGGTTAGGGTTAGGGTTAAGGCGTTAGGGTTAGGGTTAAGGTTAGGGTTAGGGTTAGGGTTAGGGTTAGGGTTTGGGGTTAGAGTTAGGGTTAGGGTAAGGGTTAGGGGTCAGGGTTAGGGTTAGGATTAAGGGGTTAGGGTTAGGGTTAGGGTTAAGGGGTTAGGGTTAGGGTTAGGGTTAAGGTTAGGGTTAGGGTTAGGGTTAGGGTTAGGGTTAGGGTTAGGGTTAGAGGTTAGGGTTAGGGTTAGGGTTAGGGTTTGGGGTTAGGGTTAGGGATGGGGTTAGGGTTAGGGGGTTAGGGTTAGGGTTAGGGGTTAGGGTTAGGGTTTAGGTTAGGGGTTAGGGGTTAGGTTTAGGGTTAGGGTTAGGGGTTATGGTTAGGGTTAGGGGGTTAGGGTTAGGGGGTTAGGGTTAGGGTTAGGGGGTTAGGGTTAGGGTTAGGGTTAGAGGTAAGGGTTAGGGTTAGGGTTAGGGTTAGGGGTTAGGGTTAGGGTTAGGGTTAGGGTTAGGGTTAGGGTTAGAGTTAGGGTTAGGGTTCATGATTCAATTTTTGATTTATGATTCATGATTCCATTCATGATTCATGATTAAATTCATGATTTATGATTTATGATTCAATTAATGATTCATGATTTATTTCATGATTCAATTCATGGTTCATGAATCTTGATTCAATTCATGATTTATTTCATGATTCATGATAGGATTCATGATTCATAATTCAATTCATGAGTCATGATTCATGATTCGATTTATGATTCATGAATCATGATGCAATTCATGATTCATGAATCATGATTCGATTCATGATTCATGTTCCAATTCATGATTTAATTCTTGATTCAATTCATAATTCAATTCATGATTCATGATTCCATTCATGATTTATTTTATGATTTGTGATTCATGATTCAATTCATTATTCATGATTCATAATTCAATTCATGATTCATGATTCATGATTCGATTCCTGATTCATGCTTCAATTCTAGATTTATGATTGATGATTCAATTCATGATTTGTGATTCATGATTCAATTCATGATTCATGATTCATGATTCAATTCATGATTCATGATTCATAATTCAATTCATGATTCATGATTCATGATTTGATTCATGATTCATGCTTCAATTCATGATTCATGATTTATGATTCAATTCATGATTTATGATTCGATTCATGATTCATGATTCAATTCATGATTTGTGATTCATGATTCAATTCATAATTCATGATTCATAATTCAATTCATGAGTCAATATTCATGATTTGATTCATGATTCATGATTCGATTCATGATTCATGATTCATGATTCAATTCATGATTCATGATACGATTCATGATTCATGATTCAATTCATAATTCAATTAATGATTCAATATGTCCGGGTTAGGGTTAGGGTTGGGGTTAGGGTTAGGGGTTAGGGGTTAGGGGTTAGGGTTAGGGTTAGGGTTAGGGTTAAGGGGTTAGGGTTAGGGTTAGGGTTAAGGTTAGGGGTTAGGGTTAGGGTTAGGGTTAAGGTTAGGGGTTAGGGTTAGGGTTAGGGTAAGTGTTAGGGTTAGGGGTTAGGGTTAGGGTTAGGGTTAGGGTTTGGGGTTAGGGTTATGGTTAGTGTTAAGGGGTTAGGTTTAGGGTTAGGGTTAGGGGTTAGGGTTATGGTTAGGGTTAGGGGGTTAGGGTTAGGTTTAGGGTTAGGTTTAGAGTTAGGGTTAGGGTTAGGGTTAGGGTTAGGGGTTAGGGGTCAGAGTTAGGGTTAGGGTTAGGGTTAAGGGGTTAGGGTTAGTATTAGGGTTAAGTTTAGGGTTAGGGTTAGGGTTAGGGGTTAGGGTTAGGGTTAAGGTTAGTGTTAGGGGGTTAGGGTTAGGGTTAAGGGGTTAAGGTTAGGGTTAGGGTTAGGGTTAGAATTAGGGGTTAGGGTTAGGGTAAGGGTTAGGGTTAGGGGTTAGGGTTAGGGTTAGGGTTAGGATTAGGGGTTAGGGTTAGGGTTAGGGTTAGGATTAGGGTTTAGGGTTAGAGTTAGGGTTGGGGTTAGGGTTAGGGTTAGGGTTAGGATTAGGGTTAGGATTAGGGGTTAGGGTTAGGGTTAGGGTTAGGGTTAGGGTTTAGGGTTAGGGATAGGAAGTTAGGGTTAGGTTTAGGGTTAGGGTTAGAGTTAGGGTTAGTGTTAGGGTTAGGGGTTAGTGTTAGGGTTAGGGTTAGGGTTAGGGTTTGGGGTTAGGGTTAGGGGGTTAGGGTTAGGGGGTTAGGGTTAGGGTTAGGGTTAAGGGGTTAGAGTTAGGGGGTTAGGGTTATGGTTAGGATTATGGTTAGGGTTAGGGGTTAGGGTTAGGGTTAGTGTTAGGGTTAGGGGTTAGGGTTAGGGGTTAGGGTTAGGGTTAGAGGGTTAGTGTTAGGTTTAGGGTTAGGTTTAGAGTTAGGGTTAGGGTTAGGGGTTTGGGTTAGGGTTAGGGTTTGGGGTTAGGGTTAGGGTTAGGGTTAGGGGGTTAGGGTTAGGGTTAGGGGGTTAGGGTTAGGGTTAAGGGGTTAGGGTTAGAGGTCAGGGTTATGGTTAGGATTAGGGTTAGGGTTAGGGTTTAGGGGGTTAGGGTTAGTGTTAGGGTTAGGGGTTAGGGTTAGGGTTAGGGTTAGGGGTTCGGGTTAGGGTTAAGGTTAGTGTTAGGGGGTTAGGGTTAGGGTTAGGGTTAGGGGGTTAGGGTTAGGGTTAGAATTAGGGGTTAAGGTTAGGGTTAGGGTTAGGGTTAGAGTTGGGGTTAGGGTTAGGGGTTAGGGTTAGGGTTAGGGTTAAGGTTAGTGTTAGGGGGTTAGGGTTAGGGTTAAGGTTAGGGGGTTAGGGTTAGGGTTAGAATTAGGGGTTAAGGTTAGGGTTAGGGGTCAGGGTTAGGGTTAGGGTTAGGGTTAAGGGGTTAGGGTTAGGGTTAAGGTTAGGGTTAGGGGTTAGGGTTAGGGTTAGGGTTAGGGTTAGAGTTGGGGTTAGGGTTAGGGGTTAGGGGTTAGGGTTAGGGTTAGGGTTAAGGGTTTAGGGTTTGGGTTAAGGTTAGGGGTTAGGGTTAGGGTTAGGGTAAGGGTTAGGGTTAGGGGTAAGGGTTAGGGATAGGGTGTTAGGGTTAGGTTTAGGGTTAGGGTTAGAGTTAGGGTTAGGGTTAGAGGTTAGGGTTAGGGTTTGTGGTTAGGGTTTGGGGGTTAGGGTTAGGGTTAGGGTTAGGATTAGGGTTAGGATTAGGGGTTAGGGTTAGGGTTAGGGTTTGGGGTTAGAGTTAGGGTTAGGGTTAGGGTTAGGGGTCAGGGTTAGGGTTAGGCTTAGGGTTAGGGTTAATGGGTTAGGGTTAGGGTTAGGGTTAGGTTTAAGGTTATGGTTAGGGTTAGGGTTAGGGTTTGGGGTTAGAGTTAGGGTTAGGGTAAGGGTTAGGGGTCAGGGTTAGGGTTAGGGTTAGGGTTAAGGGGTTAGGGTTAGGGTTAGGGTTAGGGGTTAGGGTTAGGGTTAAGGTTAGTGTTAGGGGGTTAGGGTTAAGGTTAGGGTTAGGGGGTTAGGGTTATGGTTAGGGTTAGGATTAGGGGTTAGGGTTAGGGTTAGAAATAGGGTTAGGGTTAGTGTTAGGGTTAGAATTAGGGTTAGGGTTAGGGTTAGGGTTAGGGTTAGGATTAGGGTTGGGATTAGGGGTTAGGGTTAGGGTTAGGGATAGGGTTTAGATTTAGAGTTAGGGTTAGGGTTAGGGTTAGGGTTAAGGTTAGGGTTAGGGTTAAGGCGTTAGGGTTAGGGTTAAGGTTAGGGTTAGGGTTAGGGTTAGGGTTAGGGTTTGGGGTTAGAGTTAGGGTTAGGGTAAGGGTTAGGGGTCAGGGTTAGGGTTAGGATTAAGGGGTTAGGGTTAGGGTTAGGGTTAAGGGGTTAGGGTTAGG
>JAVHZZ010000004.1:211656437-211658937 GCA_036250195.1 Mixophyes australis | reverse complement strand
GGGGTTAGGGTTAGGGTTAGGGGTTCGGGTTAGGGTTAAGGTTAGTGTTAGGGGGTTAGGTTTAGGGTTTAGGGGGTTAGGGTTAGGGTTAGGATTAGGGGTTAGGGTTAGGGTTAGGAATAGGGTTAGGGTTAGGGTTAGGATTAGGGTTAGGGTTAGGGTTAGGGTTTGGGGTTAGGGTTAGGGGTCAGGGTTAGGGTTAGGGTTAAGGTTAAGGGGTTAGGGTTAGGGTTAAGGTTAGGGTTAGGGTTAGGGTTAGGGTTAGGGTTAGGGTTAGAGTTGGGGTTAGGGTTAGGGTTAGGGGTTAGGGGTTAGGGTTAGGGTTAGAGTTGGGGTTAGGGTTAGGGGTTAGGGGTTAGGGTTAGGGTTAGGGTTAAGGGTTTAGGGTTAGGGTTAAGGTTAGGGGTTAGGGTTAGGGTAAGGGTTAGGGTTAGGGGTAAGGGTTAGGGATAGGGTGTTAGGGTTAGGTTTAGGGTTAGGGTTAGAGTTAGGGTTAGGGTTAGAGGTTAGGGTTTGTGGTTAGGGTTAGGGGGTTAGGGTTAGGGTTAGGATTAGGGTTAGGATTAGGGGTTAGGGTTAGGGTTAGGGTTTGGGGTTAGGGTTAGGGTTAGGGGTCAGGGTTAGGGTTAGGCTTAGGGTTAGGGTTAATGGGTTAGGGTTAGGGTTAGGGTTAGGTTTAAGGTTAGGGTTAGGGTTAGGGTTTGGGGTTAGAGTTAGGGTTAGGGTAAGGGTTAGGGGTCAGGGTTAGGGTTAGGGTTAGGGTTAAGGGGTTAGGGTTAGGGTTAGGGTTAGGGGTTAGGGTTAGGGTTAAGGTTAGTGTTAGGGGGTTAGGGTTAAGGTTAGGGTTAGGGGGTTAGGGTTATGGTTAGGGTTAGGATTAGGGGTTAGGGTTATGGTTAGGAATAGGGTTAGGGTTAGTGTTAGGGTTAGAATTAGGGTTAGGGTTAGGGTTAGGGTTAGGATTAGGGTTGGGATTAGGGGTTAGGGTTAGGGTTAGGGATAGGGTTTAGATTTAGAGTTAGGGTTAGGGTTAGGGTTAGGGTTAAGGTTAGGGTTAGGGTTAAGGCGTTAGGGTTAGGGTTAAGGTTAGGGTTAGGGTTAGGGTTAGGGTTTGGGGTTAGAGTTAGGGTTAGGGTAAGGGTTAGGGGTCAGGGTTAGGGTTAGGATTAAGGGGTTAGGGTTAGGGTTAGGGTTAAGGGGTTAGGGTTAGGGTTAGGGTTAAGGTTAGGGTTAGGGTTAGGGTTAGGGTTAGGGTTAGAGTTAGGGTTAGGGTTAGGGTTAGAGGTTAGGGTTAGGGTTAGGGTTAGGGTTTGGGGTTAGGGTTAGGGATGGAGTTAGGGTTAGGGGGTTAGGGTTAGGGTTAGGGTTAGGGTTAGGGTTTGTGTTTAGGGTTAGGGTTAGGGGGTTATGGTTAGGGTTAGGGTTAGGGTTAGGATTAGTTTTAGGATTAGGGTTAGGGTTAGGGTTAGGGTTTGGGTTTGGGGTTAGAGTTAGGGTTAGGGTTAGGGGTTAGGGGTCAGGGTTAGGGTTAGGGTTAGGGTTAAGGGGTTAGGGTTAGGGTTAGGGTTTGGGGTTAGAGTTAGGGTTAGGGTAAGGGTTATGGGTCAGGGTTAGGGTTAGGGTTAGGGGTTAGGTTAGGGTTAAGGTTAGTGTTAGGGGGTTAGGGTTAGGGTTAGGGTTAGGGTTAGGATTAGGGGTTAGTGTTATGAATAGGGTTAGGGTTAGGATTAGGGTTAGGATTAGGGGTTAGGGTTAGGGTTAGGGTTTAGGGTTAGAGTTAGAGTTAGGGTTAGGGTTAGGATTAGGGTTAGTATTAGGGGTTAGGGTTAGGGTTAGGGTTATGGTTAGGATTAGGGTTAGGATTAGGGGTTAGGGTTAGGGTTAGGGTTAGGGTTTAGGGTTAGAGTTAGGGTTAGGGTTAGGGTTAGATTTAGGGTTAGGATTAGGGTTAGGATTAGGGGTTAGGGTTAGGGTTAGGGTTAGGATTTAGGGTTAGAGTTATGGTTAGGGTTAGGGTTAGGGTTTATGGTTAGGGTTAGGGTTAGTGTTAGGGTTAGGGTTAGGGTTAGTGTTTGTGGTTAGGGTTTGGGTTAGGGTTAGGGTTAGGGTTAGGGTTAGGATTAGGGTTAGGATTAGGGGTTAGGGTTAGGGTTAGGGTTAGGGTTTGGTGTTAGAGTTAGGGTTAGAGTTAGGGTTAGGGGTTAGGGGTCAGGGTTAGGGTTAAGGGGTTATGGTTAGGGTTAGGGTTAAGGGGTTACGGTTAGGGTTAGGGTTTGGGGTTAGAGTTAGGGTTAGGGTTAAGGGTTAGGGGACAGGGTTAGGGATAGGGTTAGGGTTAGGGTTAGGGTTAAGGTTAGGGTTAGGGGACAGGGTTAGGGTTAGGGTTAGGATTAGAGGTTAGGGTTAGGGTTAGGGTTAGGGTTAGGGTTTGGGGTTAGAGTTAGGGTTAGGGTTAGGGTTAGAGGTTAGGGTTATGGTTAGGATTAGGGATAGGGTTAGG
>JAVHZZ010000004.1:211643937-211648937 GCA_036250195.1 Mixophyes australis | reverse complement strand
TAGGGTTAGGGTTAGTGTTAGGGTTAGGGTTAGGGTTAGTGTTTGTGGTTAGGGTTTGGGTTAGGGTTAGGGTTAGGGTTAGGGTTAGGATTAGGGTTAGGATTAGGGGTTAGGGTTAGGGTTTGGTGTTAGAGTTAGGGTTAGAGTTAGGGTTAGGGGTTAGGGGTCAGGGTTAGGGTTAAGGGGTTATGGTTAGGGTTAGGGTTAAGGGGTTACGGTTAGGGTTAGGGTTTGGGGTTAGAGTTAGGGTTAGGGTTAAGGGTTAGGGGACAGGGTTAGGGATAGGGTTAGGGTTAGGGTTAGGGTTAAGGTTAGGGTTAGGGGACAGGGTTAGGGTTAGGGTTAGGATTAGAGGTTAGGGTTAGGGTTAGGGTTAGGGTTAGGGTTTGGGGTTAGAGTTAGGGTTAGGGTTAGGGTTAGAGGTTAGGGTTATGGTTAGGATTAGGGATAGGGTTAGGGTTAAGGGGTTAGGGTTAGGGTTAGTGTTAGGGTTAGGGGTTAGGGTTAGGGTTAGGGGTTCGGGTTAGGGTTAAGGTTAGTGTTAGGGGGTTAGGTTTAGGGTTTAGGGGGTTAGGGTTAGGGTTAGGATTAGGGGTTAGGGTTAGGGTTAGGAATAGGGTTAGGGTTAGGGTTAGGATTAGGGTTAGGGTTAGGGTTAGGGTTTGGGGTTAGGGTTAGGGGTTAGGGGTCAGGGTTAGGGTTAGGGTTAAGGTTAAGGGGTTAGGGTTAGGGTTAAGGTTAGGGTTAGGGTTAGGGTTAGGGGTTAGGGTTAGGGTTAGGGTTAGGGTTAGAGTTGGGGTTAGGGTTAGGGTTAGGGGTTAGGTGTTAGGGTTAGGGTTAGAGTTGGGGTTAGGGTTAGGGGTTAGGGTTAGGGTTAGGGTTAGGGTTAGGGTTAGGGTTAGGGTTAGGGTTAGGGTTTGGGGTTAGAGTTAGGGTTAGGGTAAGGGTTAGGGGTCAGGGTTAGGGTTAGGGTTAGGGTTAAGGGGTTAGGGTTAGGGTTAGGGGTTAGGGTTAGGGTTAAGGTTAGTGTTAGGGGGTTAGGGTTAAGGTTAGGGTTAGGGGGTTAGGGTTAGGGTTAGGGTTAGGATTAGGGGTTAGGGTTAGGGTTAGGAATAGGGTTAGGGTTAGTGTTAGGGTTAGAATTAGGGTTAGGGTTAGGGTTAGGGTTGGGATTAGGGGTTAGGGTTAGGGTTAGGGATAGGGTTTAGATTTAGAGTTAGGGTTAGGGTTAGGGTTAGGGTTAAGGTTAGGGTTAGGGTTAAGGCGTTAGGGTTAGGGTTAAGGTTAGGGTTAGGGTTAGGGTTAGGGTTTGGGGTTAGGGTTTGGGGTTAGGGTTAGGGATGGGGTTAGGGTTAGGGGTAAGGGTTAGGGGACAGGGTTAGGGATAGGGTTAGGGTTAGGGTTAGGGTTAAGGTTAGGGTTAGGGGACAGGGTTAGGGTTAGGGTTAGGATTAGAGGTTAGGGTTAGGGTTAGGGTTAGGGTTAGGGTTTGGGGTTAGAGTTAGGGTTAGGGTTAGGGTTAGAGGTTAGGGTTATGGTTAGGATTAGGGATAGGGTTAGGGTTAAGGGGTTAGGGTTAGGGTTAGTGTTAGGGTTAGGGGTTAGGGTTAGGGTTAGGGGTTCGGGTTAGGGTTAAGGTTAGTGTTAGGGGGTTAGGTTTAGGGTTTAGGGGGTTAGGGTTAGGGTTAGGATTAGGGGTTAGGGTTAGGGTTAGGAATAGGGTTAGGGTTAGGGTTAGGATTAGGGTTAGGGTTAGGGTTAGGGTTTGGGGTTAGGGTTAGGGGTTAGGGGTCAGGGTTAGGGTTAGGGTTAAGGTTAAGGGGTTAGGGTTAGGGTTAAGGTTAGGGTTAGGGTTAGGGTTAGGGTTAGGGGTTAGGGTTAGGGTTAGGGTTAGGGTTAGAGTTGGGGTTAGGGTTAGGGTTAGGGGTTAGGGGTTAGGGTTAGGGTTAGAGTTGGGGTTAGGGTTAGGGGTTAGGGTTAGGGTTAGGGTTAGGGTTAGGGTTAGGGTTAGGGTTAGGGTTAGGGTTAGGGTTAGGGTTTGGGGTTAGAGTTAGGGTTAGGGTAAGGGTTAGGGGTCAGGGTTAGGGTTAGGGTTAGGGTTAAGGGGTTAGGGTTAGGGTTAGGGTTAGGGGTTAGGGTTAGGGTTAAGGTTAGTGTTAGGGGGTTAGGGTTAAGGTTAGGGTTAGGGGGTTAGGCTTAGGGTTAGGGTTAGGATTAGGGGTTAGGGTTAGGGTTAGGAATAGGGTTAGGGTTAGTGTTAGGGTTAGAATTAGGGTTAGGGTTAGGGTTAGGGTTGGGATTAGGGGTTAGGGTTAGGGTTAGGGATAGGGTTTAGATTTAGAGTTAGGGTTAGGGTTAGGGTTAGGGTTAAGGTTAGGGTTAGGGTTAAGGCGTTAGGGTTAGGGTTAAGGTTAGGGTTAGGGTTAGGGTTAGGGTTAGGGTTTGGGGTTAGGGTTTGGGGTTAGGGTTAGGGATGGGGTTAGGGTTAGGGGGTTAGGGTTAGGGTTAGGGGGTTAGGGTTAGGGTTAGGAATAGGGTTAGGGTTAGGATTAGGGTTAGGGTTAGGGTTAGGGTTTAGGTTAGGGGTTAGGGTTAGGGTTAGGGTTAGGGGTTATGGTTAGGGTTAGGAGGTTAGGGTTAGGGGGTTAGGGTTAGGGTTAGGGGGTTAGGGTTAGGGTTAGGGTTAGAGGTAAGGGTTAGGGTTAGGGTTAGGGTTAGGGGTTAGGGTTAGGGTTAGGGTTAGGGTTAGGGTTAGAGTTAGGGTTAGGGTTCATGATTCAATTTTTGATTTATGATTCATGATTCCATTCATGATTCATGATTAAATTCATGATTTATGATTTATGATTCAATTAATGATTCATGATTTATTTCATGATTCAATTCATGGTTCATGAATCTTGATTCAATTCATGATTTATTTCATGATTCATGATAGGATTCATGATTCATAATTCAATTCATGAGTCATGATTCATGATTCGATTTATGATTCATGAATCATGATTCAATTCATGATTCATGAATCATGATTCGATTCATGATTCATGTTCCAATTCATGATTTAATTCTTGATTCAATTCATAATTCAATTCATGATTCATGATTCCATTCATGATTCATGATTTATTTTATAATTTGTGATTCATGATTCAATTCATTATTCATGATTCATAATTCAATTCATGATTCATGATTCATGATTCGATTCATGATTCATGCTTCAATTCTAGATTTATGATTGATGATTTAATTCATGATTTGTGATTCATGATTCAATTCATGATTCATGATTCATGATTCAATTCATGATTCATGATTCATAATTCAATTCATGATTCATGATTCATGATTTGATTCATGATTCATGCTTCAATTCATGATTCATGATTTATGATTCAATTCATGATTTATGATTCGATTCATGATTCATGATTCAATTCATGATTTGTGATTCATGATTCAATTCATAATTCATGATTCATAATTCAATTCATGAGTCAATATTCATGATTTGATTCATGATTCATGATTCGATTCATGATTCATGATTCATTATTCAATTCATGATTCATGATACGATTCATGATTCATGATTCAATTCATAATTCAATTCATGATTCAATATGTCCGGGTTAGGGTTAGGGTTGGGGTTAGGGTTAGGGGTTAGGGGTTAGGGGTTAGGGTTAGGGTTAGGGTTAGGGTTAAGGGGTTAGGGTTATGGTTAGTGTTAAGGGGTTAGGGTTAGGGTTAGGGTTAGGGGTTAGGGTTATGGTTAGGGTTAGGGGGTTAGGGTTAGGTTTAGGGTTAGGTTTAGAGTTAGGGTTAGGGTTAGGGTTAGGGTTAGGGTTAGGGTTAGGGGTTAGGGGTCAGAGTTAGGGTTAGGGTTAGGGTTAAGGGGTTAGGGTTAGTATTAGGGTTAAGTTTAGGGTTAGGGTTAGGGGTTAGGGTTAGGGTTAAGGTTAGTGTTAGGGGGTTAGGGTTAGGGTTAAGGGGTTAAGGTTAGGGTTAGGGTTAGGGTTAGGATTAGGGGTTAGGGTTAGCGTTAGGAATAGGGTTAGGGTTAGAATTAGGGGTTAGGGTTAGGGTAAGGGTTAGGGTTAGGGGTTAGGGTTAGGGTTAGGGTTAGGATTAGGGGTTAGGGTTAGGGTTAGGGTTAGGATTAGGGTTTAGGGTTAGAGTTAGGGTTGGGGTTAGGGTTAGGGTTAGGGTTAGAATTAGGGTTAGGATTAGGGGTTAGGGTTAGGGTTAGGGTTAGGGTTTAGGGTTAGAGTTAGGGTTAGGGTTAGGGTTAGTGTTAGGGTTAGGGTTAGGGTTAGGGTTAGGGTTAGGGTTAGGGTTTGTGGTTAGGGTCAGGGTTAGGGTTAGGGGGTTAGGGTTAGGGTTACGGTTAGGATTAGGGTTAGAATTAGGGGTTAGGGTTAGGGTTAGGGTTAGGGTTTGGTGTTAGAGTTAGGGTTAGGGTTAGGGTTAGGGTTAAGGTTAGGGGGTTAGGGTTATGGTTAGGATTAGGGTTAGGGTTAGTTTTAAGGGGTTAGGGTTAGGGATAGGGTTAGGGGTTAGGGTTAGGGGTTAGGGTTAGGGTTAGGGTTAGGGTTAGGGGGTTAGGGTTAGGTTTAGGGTTAGGTTTAGAGTTAGGGTTTGGGTTAGGGTTACGGGTTAGGGTTAGGGTTAGGGTTAGGGTTTGGGGTTAGGGGTAGGGTTAGGGTTAGGGGGTTAGGGTTAGGGTTGGGGTTAGGGGGTTAGGGTTAGGGTTAAGGGGTTAGGGTTAGGGTTAGGGTTAGGGTTAGAGGTTAGGGTTATGGTTAGGATTAGGGTTAGGGTTAGGGTTAAGGGGTTAGGGTTAGTGTTAGGGTTAGGGGTTAGGGTTAGGGTTAGGGGTTCGGGTTAGGGTTAAGGTTAGTGTTAGGGGGTTAGGGTTAGGGTTAGGAATAGGGTTAGGGTTAGGGTTAGGGTTAGGATTAGGGTTAGGGTTAGGGTTTGGGGTTAGGGTTAGGGTT